>JAPQRQ010036183.1:0-13276 GCA_037367365.1 Apogon talboti
AATGGGGAGGGGAGGAATACAGTACATCATGCATCAACAACTGATCAGCACCAGAAGAGACAGGTACAGTAACAAGACAGAGAGAGAGACAGTAACCGAGATCAGGCCTTTCCAGATGGTGCACAGACAGACATCTTTTTTTTTTTTCTTTTTACATTGCTGTATTTTTGTAGGAAGATTGCCACTAAGGTGTCATGCGTGTCAGGTCTGCTGGTGGGTAAATAAGAGTGTTAGTAATACGAGTTCAAACAGGATTTGAATTGGCCTGAATGAACCAGTAATCAGGACTGGATCCATGTCCCCCAGTTAAGCTGTATGCTGATTTTTATAATGCCATCCTCAAAATCAGACTGATACGCTTGCAGTTAGACAGCCTTAAACAGCCTCTAAAAGCATACACATACCTGGTCATGTGTGTAGCTGGATGTGTGCGGCACTAGAATAGATTTTGCAGGTGGATGTGTGGGTGTTTTCCCATGTTTTAATTGTGGCTTTTAGGAAGAAAAAAAAATGAATCTGCTGCTGTCTTGTGGCAGGAGCCACAACTGAAAAATGAGTCCTTGGGGATTTTCAGCTCATTGACATAACAAGACTCAATATTTCCTCCTTTGCTGCAGTCCTTCATAGAGTACAGAACATACAGGAGGTTAAATTTTAAAAATCTGCAACATGAGACTCCATCTGTTCACAGGTTGCTCGGGCAGCTACAGATAACATTGAGGAGCAGGAACATGCTATGCGACAGTAATCATCCGCTTTACATTACAGGCTGGTATTGACACACATTACCAAGCACAGCTCCATGACCAGCCCCTACAACCACATCCAGACCCCGATCTGCGAGCGGAATCAGGAAAAGACATGTCGCAGAAATGAAGGTTAAGCCGAAGCATGAAACGTGCCGATGTGACATTACCGTGGCGAGTGCGGTGATGCTCCTGGTTGGTACCCAGTCTCTACGATCGCAGCATCCGCCTCTCACGCCCCTGCCGCTTGGCTCGGCTCGGCTCGGTTCGGCAAACCCCCGCAGGCAGGTGGAAGAAGGGATAAAGTCGGTACAACCCAGGAGAGGTAAAAAAAAAAAAGGACTGGATATATCTCACCCCGGATGTTAGAGTCGGTGAAGTGGTGTGAGGAGGATTCGGGCAGCGATGGATGCCCTTGTTTTTTTTCGGTTGTACGGTAAGGAAATAGGGGAAGGGAAAAAACGGTGGGAATATTACGCTGGCGTCCCCTCCCTCTCGGCGTTTCTTAACCCGCCCACACTGCGTCCTTCTCCCTCTATCTCTATCTCTCTCCGGCCCCCACCAGCCCTGGTCCAACAGACTGCTGCTCTGGCTGTTTTTTGCTGTTGAACGCACATTCACAGTGACTCAGACCCCAGCAGCTACACCACTTCATCTCATTGCTTTTCAGCTCCGGGGCGTGTTTTTGTGAGTGACACACTTAGCTGCCTTTCTATATTTCTAACAATATTAATTCCTTCATTTCTCCCAGATGAAACCTCCCATAACCAGACTGCAAAATGACGTCATGTCACCCTTTTCTGGCCCCGGCAGAGTCATGAAGCCAATGGGACACATAAAAACACCAACACACCTATAACAAACCACAGACACAGTCCTCAAATGCAGCATTTTAATGAACATTAGAAAACTGTATTCAAAAAATCACTCCCCACCCACCCAAGTTTTCTGTTTTTCTTTACATTTGGTAGGAATAAGGCAAAAGTAGTCTCTTGAAAGCATCATACCAATTAATAATAATCACCACATCATATATAAATATTACTAAACTCTGAGCTGTTGCTACAGTGAGATAGATTCATCCTTCCCATGTGTATTTAAAATGTCAGCCATACTGGGCCTTCCTCCAGCATGCCACAAATTAGTCAATCCAGCTCAAAATAATAACACGAAATATGCATCACCACTATGTCGTGGCATGCCTCAGCTTCACACACTTTAAATTTCCACCTGCTGTTAAAAACTCAACAGGCCATAGGTAAAACATGTGATAATTCAACACAGATTAGTAGACTTTTCATCAATTTGTGTTTCTTTTGCTTCCAGTTGAAAATGAAACAGTTTATGCCTCTTATGTGTAGGGATGTGAGTGACGAAACTTAAGAATACACAGTAGTAGCTGTATGTTTGGGCAGTGTATGAAGGCAAGGAGTACAGCTCCGCGCTTCGGAAATTATTCACTTTCACATCTGTGCAGGACAATAGAGGCAGTCTGGAGAGCGGTGCAGACAGAAACAGTAGGATATATGGCAAAAAACAACATGAACTTAACATCATATGTGAACGAGGAAAGGCAGGAGGGCAATGCAGAACCATTCAGAATTCTTATCCAAAGCTACAAAATGTTATTTTCCTCAAAAACCTGTTAAAATTTTATAAAATCAAGTCTGTTTTTCCATCACAAATCAAATTAAAACCAACAGATGTACTGTTAAAAACATTCATTAATACAAGGCCATTTTCGAGTTGGGTGTTAGTGTGTACAGTGTTTGATTTACAGTGCTTGTATAACCACTGGCAGCCAAAAAAAAAAAAAAAAAAAAGAAACACGACCCCCCTGATTATTATTATCTGTCAGAGCAGCAGTCAGTCTCTCTTCTGTAGAAAGCTGTATGCATGTTGTATTATTACATCAGAAGATGCCAAATAACACTGGCACTGTGCTTAAACTTCCCGTGAAGGCTCGCTTCTGCTAAATATGGGCGCTAGACATAAAACAAAAAGAACATAACATCATACTGTATCTGAGCCGATCAGCAACTCATGAACCCGTGACTGTTAAGTGCAATTCTCTGTTGTCAGCATGAGAGTCTCTCAAAGTTCAAGTCCCACGTCTTCAGGAAAAAAAAAATTTAAAAAAAAAGAGGAAAAACTTAGAACAAACAGGAAATCGCCCCTGATTGGCTCACAAATTACCCATGTGGCACGATGGTCATTTCCTGTAAACATTTCTTTAAATGTTTATAAAAACAGCCTTCGAATTTAAAACACAAAAATAGATAGATTATTTTTACATGGACATATATTTATATATATTTATATATATTACTAAAGGCCTAAATTCTTCCATTCTGCTCCTGGAAAAGTCACAGTTCCCTTAAGTGGATTTTTAGCCTTAGACAGACCTGAAAAGAAACACCAGAGACATTTATTCACAACCTGTCATCTGTCTTTAGAAAGACTATAATCACTGACTGAGGTGTTAATTTCATCATGGAATGGTTGTAACAGTACACAAACGTTCTTACCATACCAAGTCTTAGTACCAAGTTTTAATCCTCTTTTTTCTGGCTTTGTCTCTTAGGCACCAGCACCTTACGGAGGTATGGCATGATTAAATAGGCTACGAGGAAGAACACGTGACCGCAGAAATAGACGGATGAATACACCTGGAGAAGAAGAATGGAGACACAAATTAAAACGTCAACTTCCTTTATTCTATTCTTTCTTATCCTTCAGATTCCTACCACAGATCAAGAACACATTTTTACTGAATTTTCAGTTTGATTTGCTGCATTTCGCTCCATTTTTCCTCATACCTGAACTACGACACATAAAGCTTGGCGATATAAGCGGGGATAGCTGTCATTGATCCCATAATCTGTGTGGAGTTACCTTGAGCCATTTGTCATAGGTGAAGAGGCAGAATGGCACTAAAGGGTAGCCCATGAAGAGCCAGTGGATAAACTGCTGGACTACATAAATGAGGGGGTAGAGTGAGCTGTTGGCCAGCTTCGTCAGCAGTGGACTGTCCCTCACCAGAGCCAGGGCCTGTTTCAGACAAACACAGTGGTAGATATATTATACAGAATGGTTACAGTTGTATAAGAAAAGAATGTTCATCGAGGGGACTGTTTCCAAATAGTCACTGTGGTCAATATTTAATCCGAACAACACTCAGCAGTGTGCTGCATTGGATCGATACTGTTGTGATGTCAGTGATTAAAAATTCAACTGACAGTTTTTTGACAGTCGACAAGAAATGTACAACCCAGTAAAAATAACCAACCACTAGGACTGATCTCCATGCACATTGTGAAGTTCAGCTGTGTGCAGCGTACCTGTCTCTCTACGGTGATGATGAAAAACTCCATGGAGAAGCATATGATGTACCCCGAGTGAAGGCCGTGCCATATTGTCAGAAATAACAATGTGGCCACATGTGAGACAGTCTTATTACCCACGAACTTCAAGCGCTTGAATACATTTCTTAAAGCAAGACAGAAGAGGAAAAGGTTAAAAGTTAAGAAATGGCAAGTCCAAAATTAAGGATCACCATTTTAAAGGCCAGTCTGAAAAACTTAATGCATCAGCTATCGCCGTTTGCCTGGCAAGCAATCACTAACCTGGACGTTGTGGCATAGCACTTGTAGTTAGATTAAATATTAAATTTTTTACACAAGTACTTACTTATCCGTGGCCCTGACAACAGTTTAACAATTTCTTAGAGAGGAGCTGACTCGGGTTGTTAATCCCTATGGAATGCCCCTCCTCTTCTAGCAAATACAATGCAATACAATACAACCAATTATTGATAACAACTATGCAACAGCAGCATAAACTGTACAAAGCAGGTTTACACAAATAGTTACATCACATAAAAAGAACAAGGCCAAGAACATGCCTGGCCAGGTCAGTGGAAGCCTCACACAAATGCTTCTGAAATGTCCTCATCAAACACAGCATGGCACTCTAACATCTGATTGTGCTACAGTATTAAATATTCAAACTTCTCACCACAGTGTGCCTGACAAAGAATTATATGCTCTCCCCTATAAAAAAAAAGAAAAAAACTCATCTTTTTCATTACATTTCTAAAGCGCTTCTTTTTAATCCACCTAAAAGTGAAGCCAGGTCTCTCCACTCCCTGTGTCTCATCCGCTTTAAATAATAACATAAAGGCAGGTTCGAGGTAGCGCAGGTAATCAGCTGAAATGGACCATGTAATGAACTGTATGTTCAATAAATTACTCTGCTCACTGCGTCCATCATCCGGTGACGTCACGTGTTGGAGAGATGTCTGTAACGGTCAGATAGCTAAAACTCTTAAACCTCCTCCAGGATGTCTGCTGTGGCAATGTGATGATTTGCATGGTGTTAAAACAAACCTGTGAGAGAAGCCTGGGGCATGTGATATCGCTCCGTTTTGCGCTTCACAAAAAAAGTTCAAACTGGGTGAGCATTTTAAGTCTGTAAAGCCTCTACCAGCGTGATAAGCTCTCCACTGAGCACTGAATAAAACGGCCACCTAATGCATGCATATGGGAATGCCTCTACCTCTGCTTCAGTTATCTTCTAAGTGAATATTTAACTATTACAGCACCTTTGAATTCAAACTGAACAACTTCAGAGGTTTCACACTCAATACTGACCTGGCAGCCCAGGCGTTTGTGTTGATGTTGAAAGAAGAAATGGTTCCTCCGAAGAGCGGCGTCGTTTCAAACAGCCACACCTTCATGTTGGCACAGGCATCCCATTTGTGATTACCATTCTCATCGACGCCGTTGTAGCCAAGCCCAGTTAAAATGCATACTCCCTCCTGAAACACAGAAAAACCTGCCATGTCACATCACGAGCTGACGCTGAGAAACAAGATAAACCAGGCGTGTGCTTAATACACATGCATGTATCAGGGTTATTACCGTCAACAAATACAAAGAATAAAACTAGGAGAAGCAGTGCCAAACAACTTTGTTAACTGAGAAAAAAATTGCAGTTTTCACATGAAAAAATAAAAAATAGAATGAAGAGGCAATTTCATTTTGATTTGCAGCAGTTTACAACAAGCAAAATCAATGTCATAGTTCATGGTAGGGTTAAAATAATCTGAGACGTTTTATAAACCAGGAGTAGAAGTTGGTGTCAACAGCAGCCAAATCTAATATGAAGCTTTTAAATTGGAAATACACACTTTATGGTGGACAAAAAAATTAACAGACAAGAATTGTTCCATTTTAATGGTTAGTTTGAGGTACAGTTTATTGTTTATGCATTTAATAGTTTAATGTATGGTTGTTGATGTTGTTGTCATATTTATTATTGGTTCAGTGAGAAATTGTTTCACTTGTGCATAATATTTTTTTAATTTAAAAAACATCTTAGGGGATGGGTGACTATCTACTTTTTTCCCACTGCAAACTATCATTAATAAGAATAAAAAAGGAAAATATGAGACCATTAAAGGAGCTACATGTTGGAGCTACTTTGGAAAATACAAAAATGACCCTAAAATATTACTGAGGGTTCAGAATGAAGAGTCCTGAAGTCATGCCAAAGATGTCAATGTATTGGATTACAGAGATATGAAATAAATATATTTACACATTTTTGTGACCACTAGAGGGAATAGTGAGTCACTCTGATGGTCTCCTATCCTCCTGAGACCCAGAAATGCGTTTTTGTCCTCTGTAGGGGACAAGAGTTTCACAGCTTTATTGAAAAAGAAAAAAAACCAAAAAACTCTGTCCACAGCAAAGGACATTCCATAGAAATTTTAAAAATGCCTCTGAAAAAACTGATGCATCGTGACGCTTCCAATAAAGGCAATTATGTATTGTAAAAAAGCCAAAACTTGTACTTTCCTGGGTGTCAGGAGGCTATTGGGAGGAAAACTAACACCACCAGGCCTTTGACCAAAGCATCAGAAAGTGACAAGCTGAGATGAGAACCAATAAGGAACAACTTTTAGAGTCAAAAAAAGTGACAAAGCAATAAAAGCTAGAGGCACTGTTGTTTCCATCACTGGACACACCTCTGAATGAAAACAATGGAGTTTGATGCCGAAAGCACAGTATTTCATCTACATGGGTACGTTTGTTATACATTGCCGATTGTTGATCCACTAAACTGTGACAGTTCTGACCTTGTTTGGACGAAATCAAAACCACTCTGAAAGCCCATTTCAAAGTTATAAGTCTGATAGGCATAAGTACAGTAAAAGTTCTGTAATGGTGTTTGTCCATTGTTGTTTATAATATCTGCTCAGCTTTGTACTGTATGTATATGCAACTGTGTGGATCCATGGTATATCTTAAGAACCAAATCTGTAAGGCGATCGCTCTCAGCACCATTGTATTTTCATGCCTGGTATCTGACCACATATGCAAATACTTCCACACTACAACTGGACTTACCGCTATAACCCAACAGCTGACGTATTTATACAAAATGACTTTGGCCCAAAGTAGAATAAATACACAGCGATACCAGAACGGCTGGGCCTGTGGAGAGGACACAGTTACAATTAAGACACTGACAAGGTAGCCTAAAGGTTTTTTTCCTTTAAATGGACATATCATAATGTCTTTCTCACCTCATATTCATCTGTCAAGTAGTAGCTGTCTGGGTAATGGGGACTAAATATTGTGTATATCAGCAAGCACAGAAAGCCCAGAGCAAACCTCTTAATTGCTGGTATAATACTGTGAGAAGAAAAAAGATTGAGAAGGGCAATGAAAAAAATACAAATGTTAACTCCAGGGCTCCCATATTTAGTTTTTTAATGATAATGTACTAAAATTACTCCCTCTGTTTGTTCTTCTTTCTTCTACTAGCTAGCTCTCCACCTTTTCCTGCTCTTTTACCTATTAGGAGGCTTTCCAGGGCAGTCGGTGAGCTCCCCTGCCACCAGCTTCTGGTAGCTGCGCAATGTAAACTGGGGACCCACCAGGAAGCCTCCGTAGAAGTATGAAAAGCCGTACACCTCGAGCAGAGAGGGCACAGACGTCATGGCTGACGTCTGCTGCTCTGGATTTAGCTGGGACTAAGAACAAAACGCAAAAGAAAAACAAGAAAGAGAACAGACATGGATAGATGTTTGAAAATTACACTGAGCTCAGGACCAGTCTGGATAAACAGGATTCTTCTGTGACTACATACTGAAGACTGACCCCTGGTACTGGTCTGAGACACTGATAATGTTAATCAAATTGATCGGTTTAATACAGATTAAAACTGAATGAAGAGCAAAGCTTAAGACAATAAAGATGTAATAAAGCAACAGATGTGCAAAGGCCTTTAAAAGACATGTTCCTTATAGAAAACAGAGAATGACATCGACTCATTCTGGTTTACAGTCACTCGTCATGGTGTTTAAGAAGACCTACTTTGACACCAAGCAGTTACTCTGTGTTACTATCAGTTTCAGTCTCACTTTAGATAACGTATGATAACAGCTCACTGTGTGTAATCATCTCTTCCATCATCCTCACCCTCTGCTGACAAAGCATCTCTGGCTGAAATCTTTATCAAGTGTACATATAAAGGTCGATTACAAATCTGGTACTTAGTTAAAGCCAAGAAATGTGCTTTATCCTCTGGAAAGATCTATTTGCTGTTGGAGTCACACCAAATCTATCACTATCTAAAAACCATCTACCTCTCTGTCACACATAATAGAATTAAACTACAGTTACTGTCACGCTGTTGAATACCTTGGTGGAGAAGTCAATGTGCAATCTACGGTATATGCATGATAGGTTCATATAATATTTGTAGTGAAAACTTCGAATGAATTTAATAAAAAGGTAAAATGTGTATTTGTGGCAAAATGGAAGGTCTCATAATACTGCCATGTGCCAAGTCCAGTGACAAACATCTATATGCAGTATAACCAAGAATAATGGCCAGAAAAGTCTTTTTGCAGCACAGTGAAGATGACCTTTGACCTATGGGATACACAGCAAGATGTCATCACATTATCATTTCATACTATTATCAAACATTGTCAAAATTGTCAATATCGCCTCTTGAATAAATATTGTGTTTTGTGACATCATGCTGACATTTGACAACAAAATACTCATCAGTTTATCAGAGTTAGATTTGAAGGAATTCCCTTTGATATTACGTTCACATGAATGGGATGGACAGCCTAACAACAACGTGTCTCTGGCAACAGCTGTCGACAGTTCAGAGGTGAATAGAAAAAGACATTACAGATATCAATACATTAACCAGTGATGGAGGATGCAAGAGCAAGAGAAATGACCCAACTCACTGGCTCCTTCCCGCCGTCATAGTAGTCAAAAGACAAACCTGTAATCACAAAGAGCAGCTGATGTCAGAAACGCTGCCATCACAGCCGTTAAAGGGTGTCAAACCAACACAAAAATCTAACTCTACATGGAACAATGAGGATGTCAATCTGAGTGAAGTCAGAAGAACTGACCGATAAGTTTGAGTGTGAGGACACAATGAGGCATGGTCCACTTGATGTCATACTCCTCCGTCGCTGTGTAGTAATACCCTCCCAGCAGGTACAGCTACAGGAAAAGAGACAGAGTGAAAAACAAAAAAAGACTTTTTACTTTCAGTTAGACCTGACAAACAACTATAGGAGGAAAAAAGAACATGTCATGACAGATTACGGGAAGTGCTTTTGTTTTTAAAAAGGAAATCTGGAAGGCCACATTTCTGCTTAAAAAACAGGTTTCACTACAGTTTTTCCTCAAAATGTAGGTCATAAAGACAATATAGGAAGCATGTGATTTTATCACAAGGTTATTAGCTTTAGTTCTACATGAGTAGCTCTTGCTGTATTTGCAAGATAATTAAAGGAAATGACAGAAAGTATATGTATAAACAAAACTGATAGATGCAGTACCTGAGCCACTGCAGTGAAAGTCTGATAGTGGACACAAGGATCCTGCGTCAAAACATGACACAACGATAAGAGGGAGAAAAGAAAAAGGAAAGCCTCACCATTTGAAAGGAAAAGCTGCTCAGGACTGCTGTTACCGTCCTTCCCATGAGCCTCAGCATCAGGAATTGGACAAGGATGCATATTGCAGAGTGCCAGAGCTGAGAGCCTGGGAAAGAAAAAGATGGAGGGGGTGGGATGGATAGGTGGGTGGGGGTGATGGTGTGAGTGCAGTCAAGTGTAACCTGTAGAACTGGACAACGGTATTTTTCTTCAACAGTTCAGTATTGGCAGAGATGGAGGAAGGCCAACGAGGCAAAGATATGACACACATCCAGTCTGAAATGAGCTTTCATTACGGAGGCTGGAAGGAAACAATCACTATTCCACAAGGAGAAAGAAAAAGCAACAGACCTGCTGTAAAATCCAAGTGCGGCCACAACAGAATAAAGAAAAGGGAAAGACAACAACGTTAGCAGTTTGTGCTTCCTCCTGCATGCAAGGAGAAAGCTCCATCCATGTTTTCTACTCATGAACTGTAACTTAATTCAGTTTAAAACATCCAGTGTGTGAGATGTAGGGGTCTTAGAGGATCTAACTGCAGAAATTGATTATAATATTAATAACTGTATTTTCATTAGTGTACAACCCCGTGAAAATGAGATTCATTTCATTATCTTACATTAAGCTGTTAATATCAACAGAAGGAGCAAATTGCCTTTCACTTATGGACACCCCCTCCCTCCCCCCCAATTTATTACCACAAGCCGAGAACATTGGTTCTACTGAGGGACTTCCTCATTTTTACAACCACATCGGTGGGGTGTTCAATTATTCAACTAGTACAACCTACAACCTCACCAGTAGATGTCCCTAAATATGACACACTGAACCTTTAAGTTCACCCCACTGCAAAGCTGCAAGTCTTACTGGTTCAACTGAATGATTCATAGAAGAGTAATTTTGCACAACTTTTGAAGCCAGAAAAGTTGTTTTGTTTGGTTGATTTTCAAGGACATCGCATTTTATATTTGTTAAACAAAAATTATTTGAAGGTGATTAGAGCTACCAAATGATTAGTGCACTCCTTACTGTGAGCACGTGCTGCTATGTGTGAAGGCTACATTTATTTCTTCATTAAACCAGAAATACTTCAATGATGGCTGATGATTCATAGGTCATTACAAGGAATTTGGCTTTGAGTCACAAACCACATGGAGCAAACACTTTTACCGTTTTGGTGAAAGTGTTTTAGCTGAAAGTGGCTCCTTTGTGAGAAAAAATTACAGCAGGGACAAAGGCTTAGCTGCTCGGGGTAATCTTCGGAGGTAATTTTGGCCCACAATTGCACTGACATTTCAGAAACTTTAACCAACCAAAAATCTGAAATAAGTTTCTTTTTTCAGTGAGTAGCGTTTCCTTAAATAACTGACTTTGTGACCTTTAACATTCAGTCTTCCAGGTGCAGTCTCTATATGCAAATAACACACAAATACAAATTAACCCTGAGGTGAGTTTCTACTCTGTGACAAAAAAAAAGTCTCCTAGTTGCTTTAAGACCCACCCCTTACAAAACAAACCCACACACACCACATCTTCTTCACCTAAGTCAATCTCTTTATCTTATCCACCACACACAGATACTCAATTGACTTGAAGTGAATAAAATATCCATTCCAGAGACATTCTGAGTCAATTAATCTCTGCTCATTCACCAAAATGTTAAGAACAAGTGTCAATATTATCGACTGCTTCTTTGTGTTCATTACTCCTACATGAGACCTATCAAAGCTGTGGCTCAGTGTTTACCGTTTTTTCATTAAAAGCTAAATTAGTCTGCAGCTTCTGAGAAAACAGTTGGTTTGCAAATGTATACTCACAACCCATGAGTTCAAAACACTCGCTTTAAGTTTTCCTTTCTCCCAACTTCCATAACTCTCCTTAACCTACAGCTCTAGTCAATCAAAACAATCAGTGCTGTCTATAGCTGTGATTTTTATATATTTATGTGATTTTGTGTTGTCATCTGTGTTTACTGCCCACGACATTGGGATCAGATTACAGTGTTGCTTTACAATTGTAATATTTGTGTTTATTACTAATACATTTCCCTATTGGGACAACAAAGAATTCCTTTAACTTAAAACTAAAATACATAAATCATGTTAAACTCAATTTTAACTGTAAAAAAAGTAAGAGCTGTCTTCACTGGAACTTTGACTCTGAATGACTTTGAGTTACCCCTTCCTGAGCGTAAACACAGTTGTACAATGAATATATCTGCTACTCGTGTAGTGCGAACAAGAGGACAAAGTGCATTCAGTATCAAAGGTATTTCCTGGGTCAAGATTTTGCCAATGGCCACAATATTACCTCCATAGTTCTAAATGATTATTTCTACATCACACAAGTGATTACAAATTATCATTGGCGTCAGAAAAATACTTCATTCATTCATCTTCTGAACTCACTTTATCCTCATTACGAAAATACTTTTAAATATAATTCATTATTTCTTTATATTGTAAATCTATTAGTCTGCTGATGAAGAGTGTAAATAGTGTATGACTTTTTGTAAGGAGCCTGATACACACATCAAGACGAATTAAAGTAATGGACCTTATCAAAATATAATTGACTAATTTTCTCATTCATCTGCAAGCAATCTAATAACTGAATAAGCAAATATTTCAGATTCATAAATATGATTATTTTCTGCTTACATTCCTCCTCTATGGCAGTCAGATGAATATTTTTGAGCTGTGAATCACACAAAACATTTGAAGATGTTATCTTGGGCTTTGGCAAACACCGATTGTTATGTTCCATCACTTTCTGACACTTTACAGACCAAATAATTCATGGATAAATCTAGAAAATAATCAACAGATTAATCAGCAATGGAAAAAAAATGTCAGTGCAGCTCTAATGATAACAGAACACAAACATCTTGCTAGTTTTATGTTTTACATCTGACTAAACAATCAAAAACTCGTCATCTCACCAAAGTTGAATGCTGCTAGAGCCAATCCAGAAATAGTGTGGAACAAATGGATAACTGTGGCTGACTGGTAGAAAAAGAAGCGTCGATACACCAGTGCACAGGGATACCCTGTGGAAGAAACAAAGAGAAAACACAAAGGATAATGGAGCTGAAGTATGCGACTTCATATCAAGCGGGCCACTGTTGTCACCTCTCAGGATTAACGATGATGACCTTGAGGTAAAAAACAGAAGTCACACACACACACACACACACAAGGGCTAAGGTGCAACTTACGCAGATTGTGTGGCTGCAAATCTGGCACTGAAGGAGAATAAGAGCCCTACAGAGAGGACAAATGCACCAGTACATGCTAAATGTCTTCTTAAAGAGGGGTCAATGAGGTCTGTTGTATTTATTATCAATACTGGTAATATTGGGATTACTTGTAAACCCGAAAAGTAAATACTGACATCAAAATGCTTCATAATAATAATGCATTAGATTTCTATAGCGCTTTTCAAGGCACCCAAAGTGCTTTACATTGTTTGCTCTCACATTCTCACTCTGGTGGTGGTAAACTACATTTGTAGCCACAGCTGCCCTGGGGCAGACTGACGGAAGCGT
>JAPQRQ010036184.1:2793-13268 GCA_037367365.1 Apogon talboti
GATGAGGAAGGAAAGAAAGAAAAATAGGAAGGAAGGAAGGAAGGAAAGATGGAAGGAAGGAAGGAAGGATGAGGAAGGAAAGAAAGAAAAATAGGAAGGAAGGAAGGAAAGAAGGAAGGAAGGAAAGATGAGGAAGGAAAGAAAGAAAAATAGGAAGGAAGGAAAGAAGGAAAGAAGGAAGGAAGGAAGGAAAGATGAGGAAGGAAAGAAAGAAAAATAGGAAGGAAGGAAGGAAGGAAAGATGGACGGATGGATGGAAAAAAGGAAAGAAGGAAGGAAGGAAAGGCAAGTAGTTCATCTTTTAGAAACTTAACATTGACGTAGGACCAGTTTGATGTGGAGGTCAGTTCATGTCAGTTCAATTCAGAATTCATTCTCAGTTTCCAAACTTCCATTAAGTTCAATGGACCGCACTAAGGCTACTCCAAATACTTTTTTTAAAGTTATGAATGAAATTACATCAAATTAAAGATCTGTAGTTCCTTATAACAAAGCAGGCATTGGTCCACACTAATAACTCACTCACATTCCAATATGAGGAGACGTGCAGATCCTCAACAGAGAATGTTCAATGAAGAAGCAGACTTTTTCTGATGCTCTGCACGTTCACAAAGAAAGTAATTATGTGTAAGTGGATTTCTGTAAATAGTTCATAAAGACTTAATCAGTGAAGCAACAGAAATGAGTTGAAAGTTCTGAAGTTGGATTTTATAGCTCAGACATACAGAAACCAGAGACCAGTGGGAAAGTTCTTAATGTCCTATGATTAATGTCCAACCAAGGAAACAATCGTCTTTTGTCAAGTCACAGTTGAAATTCTTCAATGTAATGAAATGAAATGAAAATACAGTGAAAAGTCAAACTAGGGAAGTTGTAGCAACATCAATTTTCCCTCTAGTTTTCCCCGTCATTAAAAACAGGTAAATATAGGTTAATTTGCCTGTCGATGCCCTTAATTAAAACCTGGAGTTGGTCCCAGACGCCTCCAATGACAGCTCACTGCTACTAATGCGCCAGTCACTAATGCTAATGCTAGGTACTGTGTGTGGATGTGGATGGGTAACAGCAGCTTTCCCTACAGGGATAATAAAGTGAAGTAACCTTTAACCTTTAACCTTTAACCTAACCTCTTCTTTTCCAGATGGGATTCAAATTTAATACATTACCTATGAGAATTAACTGGTTCTCAGTGTTTATCTTTGTCTCGAAGCTAAATATCATTACTACTATGTACATTTTAAGCTTTATCATTTGTTAAAATTTACACTTTATCAAATATTCAAGAAATTCTGAAGATAATTAAACATCCTACTAGTTTTCACTCTCTTACAATCAAATTTTGTGAGAAGCACCACAGATCTTACAAAGCATGGAGCTGAAAAAAAACTACATTTAACATCCGGAAATCCTATAAAAGATATAGTCAGTTGTTGTACTTCTACTACTGCTTCATTCATTACTGGAGGGTGTTTGCAGTTCAACAGTAGAGATTGGCTTTTTATATTTAGAATAAGTTTTTCTTTGGGTATACGTTAACAGTATTTTTCTATTTTTTGTTTCTTTGTTTTCTCAACACAACACAATCCACTGTATCATGGTTACATTATTTATAATTGTTATTTTCTTTCTAACTGCACTTTTTCTGTTTTAAAAACCCTTAAAACTGGATTTTTGGGTGGTTTTGGGGGGCTGGAACGGATTAATTATATTTCAATTAATTTCAATAGGGAAAATTGATGTGTAAAACGAGTAAATCACAAAAGGAACACGGTCATGGAGCGTATTAAACTCTACTGTAAACGTCTACGTACAAACTCATCTGTCCACAAACTCAGTGAAGACCAGTGCGTTCCTCCCTCAGCAGATGCTAAATATGCAGAGGCACCGATAACCTCCGCTACACCTCCGAGTCTTAATGCTAACGATATTCTTGGCGATGGTAACGAGAGGGTTAACCGCCGGTGTTCGCAGCCCTTTGTCTGTCTCTCCCATCAGACAGAGAAATAGAACCTGGTGAGTAAAGACGAGTCCCCGGTGGCCGTTCAGACTCCGACGCTGCCAAGAAAGGAGGAGGAAGTCAAAGAAGACTTTAGCCTCGACAATCCTGACGGCTGCCAAAATGCTCCCTTTTCCAGTTAAATGTGTAGGCGGGTGTCAAGACGGGAGGTCTCCGCTTTGGAGGGGCTTCGAGTGAAACTGCTGCTGGAAGACGGATTCCACCGTTTTCCCAATTAGGAGCATCAACAGTCAACACCAGTGTATGCATCAGGTTATGTCCGTTTTTAAGAACTCTAGGGCCTTTTGCATTCATGTACAGAGGTGTCCAACTCATTTTCTTTCCGGGGCCACAGTCAGCCTGACCTAAAACCAGTTCCACAACCTTGACTATTAATATCCTCAGTGTAATTTTTGCACTTTGTAAATGCATTCCCTCGGGCCAGATTGGACCCTTTGGCGGGCCGGTTTTGGACCGCAGACCACATGTTTGACACCCTGATGTAGTGCATGAGAGAAACGCCTGAAAAGGCTGAAAAAACAGGACTACAGGGGAGGAGCAAACATAGCCCTGATGTTGAATTAAATGTGCGAGGAGAGGAGGAATCTGCTCCACAGCTGTCACTCATGATGGATTATACAAGGATATTTCAGCATATGAATGCCATCCATGTGACTCCTTTACCTTCTCCCACTCCTTTCATTGTGACGCATGAGACATTATTTCGGTCAAAGGAGACACAAATCATTTGGATTATTCCGTCAACTACTGTCAAAAATATCATTTTACACACCGACAAAGCTTCAGTTTGTGTAGTAACATCCAGTTTTGTGTGAAGCGTCTGAGTGGACTGCATCTCTAGCGCCACCTGAAACATGTCGTCAACACCAACACGATCAACACCTCGACATTTACCCTCCACGTTTGAGAAAACATTTATAAACACATGAAAATCACTACAGGCCTTTTCCTGTTTTTGATTTTGAGTCTGATATTTTAACGGCTTTATCTGCACACCATGGTCTGTATTACAGTTTTTTTCCTATAGTGAACAACCACCAGGGGCAGGACTACTTCTCCACTGAGACTGTGGTGTGTATAGGTTTAAACAGCTGTGGACAAAGGTTTTGGGAGCGACACAAGAGTTTCTGTTTCCGTTTTCTTTAGATTTTTCTTCCATGTACATTGAAAATTGTAGAACAATTATAAGTTTTGAGAACAAATAAATCATACATATGCAAAGAAAACAGTTTATGTACTATTAATATTGTTAATATTAGACGACGAAGACGCAGGACGCAGCACCTTCACAAAAGCTCATGACCTATCGGCTAAGCTAAAGCTAAAACCCAACACTTGTGTGAGACAGACCTGTGCTTCTGTACCAGACGGCCGTGAACACAGACAGGAGGGCTAAAACAAAGCAGCAGCTGAGGCAGAGAGGAGCAGACAGGTGTGAAACACCCCAGGGCTCTTTGTGGATGAAAAACTGACGCTGAGATGTGCTCCTCCTATCAGTGTGTAGATCTGTACCGTACATATGTGGCCGTTCATAGTCTGCGCTGCTGTTTGTGCGTCACGCTGTTTACGGCGATATTTCTCATCATTCGGAAGACGGTTCGCGCTTTTCCGTGCAGAGAAGGAACATTTAGTGTGAAGGTAAGAAAAACAAACATGGAGGAGAGTGAACGTGATGGTATTTCTGAACAAACCAGACTTACATGTTTAGTTTTGATGTTTTTTACCATATTCATCTCAGTTATTCATCTTTTCATGGTCATCAGATTTGACCCATCTGGACGTTCAGAGGCTCCGTAGTTACCGTGGAAACTACATGTTCTACACCGTTGCCCATAAAAGATGGAATAAAATAGTTTTACCTTTTCTCATTAAATGATTGTGACAATAAAGTGTGACTGGGACTCAGTATGCAATCATAGCACCTGGTCAAAGGTGATTAACAGAAATAGGAATAATAAGAGGTATGTGTCTGAAAACACAATTATTCCACCATTATGGGCAGCAGCGTATGTACTTCATACTCTCACATTGCAACGTCTCCATTGAAAAAGGCTTTAAGATTTTCCATGTCTGTTCATTATATTAACAGAAAATGTGCTCTATTATGATACATATCATTATGTGGATATAATGAGTTTGATCCTCTGCTGTCTGAACCGTCACACACACACTGAGTCTATTTAATGACCAGACAGATGATGGACCATGAACACTGATTTAAGATTAAATGAACGCATACTGATGAGTCAGGAGCTAAAACTGCTGAGTCACAAAACAATGACAAACTGTGACGTGTCAAACATACGGCCCGCGGGCCAAAACCAACTCGCCAAAGGCTCCAACCAGGCCCATGGGATGAATGTGTGAAATGCAAAAATTACACTGAACACATTAACAACATTATGAAGGATGTGAAATAGATTTTAGTTCAGGTTCCACATTCAGACCAATGTGATCTAAAGTGGATCAGACCAATAAAATACTATCATATTAACATATAAATAATGAAAACTCCAAATTTTTCTTTGTTTTAGTTGTAAAAAAAGGAAAGTTAAAAAACAACTGACAAAGTCTTCAGAGAACTAAGTGCAATTGGACCAATATTCTGCCTGTAATTAACTGTTTTGTGTATTTATAGAGCCACTGTGATCTGTAAATTGTTATATAAATGATAAAACTATGGCATAATATTGTTAAAATTGCACTTATTTTTCTTAAGACTTTTCAGGTTGTACATGTTATTCTGATTTTTAAGGACACTAAACATTTTCTTAATGGGATTTTACTTTTGTCACTGTTATTATTTTACTGGTCCAGTTGAGACCATGTTGGGCTGAATGTGTCCCTGGTGTGTGTGTGTGTGTGTGTGTGTGTGTGTGTGTGTGTAATGCTATAAGATCCTGGTGTTAATGTAATCATTTTTACGCCTCTGAAGATGTAGAAAGTCTTACATCAACATTAGCCGTTTGGTGAGTCAGTGAGGCGGGTTCCACCGCAGCTTTTACAGTCTGGTGGGTACCATTTCAGCCCAGTACGCTCATCAGGTTAGACGTCTTATAAGAGCTACAATAAAAAGAATAGAACCAATGTCCCTGTGTCTCAGCGGCAGGTTGAATGTGTGAGGTTCTGTTCAGGTTCTGTTCTATGTTCTGTTCAGGTTCTGTTCTATGTTCTGTTCAGGTTCTGTTCTATGTTCTGTGGTCCTGATGCAGGACCACAGAACATGGGTGGTACTTTAACTTTCAATCCAAATTTCTCAAAACTGTGAACAAACTTTGTAGACATTGTCCCAAGGAAGCTACAAATAAAATTAGAAATGAATCCGATCAGTAATTTTGTCGGGGAAGATGTTTGAAGAAATTGCTGACGAAGACAACGAAGACGACGAAGATGAAGACGCCGCTGGACCCAGTGTCTCCACATCGGCCGGTGAGCTAACCAGACAAACCTGTATCTGACTGACTGGCTCCATGTGATTTGTCAGAAAACAAAGAATCTGCGTCTGATGCGACAGGTGTGTAGGAGCCAATCAGGCCGCGGCGCTGCTCTGTTGCTGCAGTATGATTGGCTGCCAACAGAGGAGTACAGCGCCGTGGTTTGAGGCCGTCCACCGCCGCAGGAAGCATCCAAGGTCAAACATTCAGAATGACTCATCACATCATCGTCCGTACACACCTCGCCGTATTCGGAGCGGATGTGAGCGTGTGCAGATGTGCGAGAGTGTGTGTGTGTGTGTGTGTGTGTGTGTGTGTGTGTGTGTGGGTGTGTGTGTGTGTGTGTGTGTGTGTGTGTGTGTGTGTGTGTGTGTCAGCAGGGCTTTATTTGCCGTGGATAGCGCTACGGGCCATTTGCCTCCTGTCTCCCAGTGTGAGTGTAAATGTGTGCGTGTGGGCATATCTTAATGAAATCTGACAGGGAATTGTGACAATCAGCGGAGGAGCTTCCTGCAGAGGTTAATAAGCTGCAGTCCTCACGTCCACACACACACACCGATCCCCTCTGTGTTTTCATTCCCCTAAAATTATATTTCGAGATTGCCGACTCCAAATTCGTGGCCGGTGTCCTCATGCGGCGCTGCCAGGGGTAATCATTCCGGTCTGCCACCTCTAGAAAACACCAAAGCGGTGACATCACTCCTGTTTAGACTTCCTGTTTTAGGTGATAAATACAAGATCGTCTTTAACAAGCTTCGCCAGATTTATTTCATTTATTATGTAGATCAGGGGCGTCCAACTCATTTTAGTTCAGGGGCCACATTCTCCACGAAAACAATAACAATATAACCTAT
This sequence comes from Apogon talboti, assembly GCA_037367365.1. Classification (NCBI taxonomy): domain Eukaryota; kingdom Metazoa; phylum Chordata; class Actinopteri; order Kurtiformes; family Apogonidae; genus Apogon; species Apogon talboti. Next base: position 9,099 of record JAPQRQ010036184.1, read on the forward strand.
AAATAATGATCCAACATTTCCCCTTTGTTTTAGTGTGAAAAAACTAAATGAATAACCTAAATGACAATGTACAACCTGAAACTTCTTAAGAAACATAAGTGCAATTTCAACAATATTATCTCAGCTTATCATTAACACAACTTACAGATCACAGTGGATCTACAAATGCACAAAACATTTGGGAACAGGCCGAATATTGGTAAAAATGCACTAATTTTTCTTAAGACATTTCAGGTTGTTCATATTTATTCAGGTTATTCACATTTTATTTTGAAAGGAAAGTTTGTGAATGTAAATATATTCATAATCTAATGTGATTTTTTGCACTAAAACAAAGGGGAAAAATTGGAGTTGTCATCATTTATAGGTTATTATGCTGTTCTTTGACTTGATATTGGTCTGTTTGTGGCCCCTGGACTCAAACCAGTTCAACACCCTTGACTGTTAATATCTGTGGTGTAATTTTTGCACTGAAGGGCTGGATTGGATGCTTCAGTGGGCCAGTTTTGGCCCGCGGGCCGTATGTTTGACACCCCTGATGTAGATGTACACCTGGGGTCAACAACTACATCTGTCCAAGGGCTGTAATTTGAAGAAAAAAGACACAAAAACAACTCTATTGGGTCTAATTAGTCTATTCAGTGTCCACAGTGTATTCATAACAGAATGAACTGAGTATTTAATTATATATACAAGTTGAATATGATCATTCAGGTACCTGTTGTGCACAATTATTGTGGAGGTGGCTGAAAACAAACTGACTGGACAGATACAGAGTGCAGGAGGCAGTTCATTCTGGAAATGTAATTGCAGAAAACAGTCGATCGGCAGAAAATATTAATCTAATAGAACTGGTTTTGACCTTTATGCGTCGCCCTGGCCGGTAGAGTGTGTCTGCTGGGTTGTGTTGGATACTCACTGATAATGATGATGGATTTATGGCATTTAGAACCTGCAGGTCCCACTCACATATCTGGAGTGGGTAAATTATTCCAAATTACTTCCATTTCATTGAATGTATCAGAATCAGAACACTTTATTAACCCCAGGGGGAAATTATGGGGTGTTACAGTCGCTCCATTCAAGTCTAATAAAAAGTAGCAGGAAAGAAATTATCAATACAAAAAAATGAAAAATATATAGCTCTAAATATACAAACATATATATAGCTCTGAATAGAGTATATTTCATCATCACACTCCTCTTTCTATCTTTTCCATTCAAGGTGTGAGGAACATTAATGAAAACATGACCCGTGTCTGACAGGCAGAAAACTTGAACAATTTGTTGAGTGTTAAATCTGTTAAAGTGTTAAATCTGCCATGTGTGAAAGGGTCTTAACTGTGGGCATCAGTGAGGCGGTCCTGTTTCAGTCCTGGAATAGTAACCTTGGTAATATCCTCCTAATTGAATAACATTTTCGGAGATACTCCCAAGACGCCGATTAAAAGCAGTTAAATTAGCATTAAGATGTTAATTTTTGGTGTAAGAAAAAACTAATGACTGAAATTGTTTGCCCGCAGAGATTTTTGGTGTTTTTCCTTTTTTTTTTTTTTTTTTTTTTTTTTTTTTTACAGAGCGAGCGTTTAATGCAGGGTTTTTTCTTCCGTCGTGAGGCTGAGTCGCAGAACCTAAACTGGAGACTCTACTGAGAATTCTACACCACTCTGGAGGGAAAAGGTACTTTATTAACCTGGAAAGACATGGTGGTTTTCCTGGAAACATGCTCAGAAAAGTGGAACTGTGTGTCTCTTCTTCATCAACGAGCAGATTTGTTTTGTGCATCGTAATAATAGAGATTCAAAATTATGTGAATATGCGTCGTTTTCGTTCAGGGCTCACATTCAGCCCATGTGACCTCAACTATAAGAACAGTATAACATGAACATACATTTTGCTCAGCTGCTGGGGACTGTCTTGTAAATGGTGATGTTTTTGTGTGTCTTTACGTTTGTCCATATAGTCTAATTTGCTGGTGAAGTCTTAATCATGCTTTGTGGGTGTGATGGGACGTCCGCCTTGTTTCTCACAGTGAATCCACTGACTCTGCTTTGTCACATTTTTATCGTGAGGCTTTTACAGCGTGCAGCATCCTGTTTTATTATTTCCGACAGTGCGCACGAATTAAAAGGGATGACTTCCAGATGGTCAAACACAAGAGGCTGTTGGATGTGTTGTCTTCTGATGTCGGCCGCCGCTTCAACACAAACTTCAACTGTCCAATGGAGCGTAATCCAAACGCATACTAATGAATGCCAAAAGATCATGTGACAGCCTGAGCTAGACTCATGATCCACAGTCTGAGACACCATCTTCTCACCTCTTAGTAAATGGAGGTGACTTCTAATCAAACTAGAGTCTTAGGAAACTCTACAAACTCTGCACTTTTGCATCAGTTTGGACTGAAATTATTAGAATATTGAAGATGTCTAGGTGAAATTCCCTGTGGTGACACTTGACATATTTAAGAGGTTTCATTTGTTTTTGTTTTTTTAAATTGTCCATTAAAACACCCATAAAATGAATGAAATATCTGCAAAGTCTGTACAGACATCAGACTGTAATTCTCCATCATTATTTTACATATTACACAAACTCTACAGTGCAGATGATAAAGTGTCACTATAAATGGACTGAAATAAACTAGCTTACTGATGTTAATGCTAGACATGGCACAGGTTAGGGCAACGATCTGCGGAAATTACCGTAATTACACTTATAAAAGTGTTTCCTCGCTTGTTTCTGTACACTTTCTGCTACTGTTTGTCTGCATGTGTATTTATCTGTTGTTGCCTCCTTCTGTTTTCAGGTTTAACGAGGGTTGGAGGATGTAAATAATAGCTGTTATTTTTATTTCTATGACTCATACGTCCCTCCTTGTTTGATGAATTCATGTCTAAACTGTTTTGTACGTGAAAAGTGCAGTAAATATATAACTGTAAAAAAAGGACGACATGGTTAATCTGGGATTTGCCTTTACTGAGGAGCTGCGTGTGCAGTATTTTATTCAGATGTACAGCTGGTGTCATTTAGAATATAAGAACGCCGGGGGATTTACGGTGGACATTTTTAACTCTTTACTCTGGCTGCAGCCTTTCCATTAATCTGATAGCATGCAGCTCAAAGAAATACACACAGAAATACAACAAGGTCTGACGTGGATGATGAGCTTCACATCAACACAATAAACTGATATTTAACAAATGTATAGAAAAACGTGTCTGAAAGGGGCCTAAGAGAGTAGAAGTAAAGATATTATTAGCAGTAAAAGTAATGAGCTCCTACTATTTACATCCTGACACCAACACAGGAATATTAAATGCACTTAAGACAAAATGCTGGTTGTAATTCAGAACTCAAACCTCCCGTACAGGTGTGAAATAATACCCAAAAATACAGTGTCGATATTGAATGAGCAGTATTAGCTTTAAAATCCCTATCCAGCGTATTCTATTCCCAGTCTGGCACCGTGTTGCTGCGACCATCTGCTCCCTAACCCGGCTCGGGCAGCACGGATCACTGCACTACCACCCCTGGATTATGGCATCAACACACTCACAAACACACACGAGCGCCTCGGCGCCGCTGCCAAGTAATGGCAGCGTGTTTGTGTTTGTGTGCGTTTGTGTACTTCCAGCCAGAACAGTCACCGAAAGACATGCACCAGCCCGTGCAAAATGGAAAATAGAGTCACGTCTTTCCTGCATTAATGACTGGTTAAATTTGGGCGGACTGATGATAGCAAATGGACTGTATTCCTGACCGCCCAAATGTTTTTTAAAGAGCAGAAACTGGAGACAATGGCAGTAAAATTCACAGTCCAGTGGGATTTGAACCCATATAGACCCAGAACTGTTGGGGCAGTTCCCAAATGATTTTTCCTCTATATTTAATCTTTCCTAAGTGATTTATCACCATTTGTTATAAAATAATCTTCCGTATTGTGCATTTTTCCAGTGAAAATCAGATGTTTTCCAATATTTACTTCACTGTTCATACAGATGTTCATTAAAGCTCAGACCACAGTTGAGGGTTATTATATTAAAAACAGAGAAAACTGAAGAAAAAGTGTCTTTTTCAGTCCAATCCGTCTTTAACTGAACATAAACCCAGTGTGTCCATCCACTGTCACTGATCCAACTCCATGGGTTTTACTGGTGAATCAATGTT
>JAPQRQ010036185.1:0-13264 GCA_037367365.1 Apogon talboti
TATCTGATGACCATGAAAAGATGACAAACTGTATTTTACACCAATTATTTACATATATTGATAGGATTAGTGGATCATCAGGTTTGAAACAGTTTAGATCAGTAGATGTTTGGGTCTTTAAGGGTTAAATGTTAGAGACATGGGCGTGGAAATAAAACAAGACATCCCCTTAACTCAAATACATTAGCTTTTGTTTCACTGATTTCGTGTCACATGTTTGATGTTGTTTCATAGATTTTTATTAACGTTGTGTCCTTTTCATGTCCTGTACTCAAACTGTCATTTCAAGGTCTTTTCCAGCCCGCCAGCCAATGATTTGCGTGTGAAACTCAGCTGCAGATGGAGGCTCTCAGCATGTTCATATGAGCGAATATGGAGAAGCCTCTCTGCGTGTTTTCAGACCTGGCAGTCCCATCGTAGCCACTTCAAATCACTTCTGACACAATAGAGCCTCGCTAGTCATTTGCGTCTGACTTGATCTGTCTCCGCAGGGCTGGTATTTTATTCGTGCGGCTCTGTTTCACTGTCTGCATTTCTGGGAGTGGGTACATGCAGAACAGTCGGACCGAGTACTGGCTCGGTCCAGGCTTGTGTCAGGTCAGCTCGCCCCTGTCACTGTGTCCCTCTTTCTCATTAAAAAGATGCCTCTGGCTCCAAACTCATGACCAGAGAGCTAAACTGAGAAAGCTCTCCTCGAAGTGACAGAGACCGCATTAATACTGTGATGCCCTCTGCTCATGACAGGGCACATTAGCAGGCAAATACCGACATCAACACCACCAGCACAGGCGTAAAAGAGATGCGGAAACAGCCAAAATTCAATTTCAAGGTCGTTCCTGCTCATCAAATCAGCCAAAGCAGAAACTTATTACGTTGGTTGTAGCCGTGAGATTCAAAACGATGACTTAGTGGTGTAGAATAATATTCCTGTGAAAGTGTGTTGGAGTTTCCTAGAACCACTAGGAAACAACTTTTAGAGTCAAAGAAAAGAAGTGATACAAATAGAAGCGTGAATTTGTTTCCATTGGCGACAAGTATAAATGAAAAGAATGGAGTTTGATGAGTTTGATCTACACGGGTGAGTTTGATTCTGAAACTCATGAAGGTATAAAGTTGTTATGGGATGTTATTGTCTTTGCTAAGTTGCAGTTTGTTGATCCATGGTTCAGACTTAACTGTGACAGTTCTGAGCTTGTTTGTTTTGATTCCAGACAGATCTTTAGTTCAGCTACTGACAACACAAACCGAACAGAAAACAGAGGTGATTAGTGGTTTTGCTGTGGCTGTTTTCTGTCTGAAAACAGAGCTAAGCTAACAGAGCTATAATGTAAACTATCAGCTGATGCAGCACGTGAAGACTATAGACCATGTTATTTTGTTATACTTGTCAAAATAAGCATCTATGAGTTTTAGTTTGAAGAAGAATTGTTTTTTTTTGTTGATATTATTTTTCATTTCATTTGTAATGGAGTATTTTTACTTTGTTGTATTTATAATGAAGGCTAAAATGAACCTGAATACTCACATCACTGGTAGCCTCCCCAATTAACAATCACACCAAATGATAGAACATGTAATGAAACAGAGACCGCATCCTTACTGTGATGCCCTCTGCTCACTGCAGGGCACATTAGCAGGCAAATACCGACATCAACACCACCAGCACAGGTGGAAAAAGAGACACGGAAACAGCCAAAATTCAATTTCAAGGTCATTCTTGCACATCAAATCAGCCAAAGCAGAAACTTATTACATTGGTCGTAGCCAAGAGATTCAGAACGAAGATTTCCTGGTGTAGAATAATATTCCTGTGAAAGTGTGATGGAGCATAAGGTACCGAGAGAGGGAAAGAAACAGGAGTGAATCTGTCAATACACATTATCATTTCATCCTGATCTCATATGGAGCAGAACGTTCTCCGAGCTCAGATAAGGGGACGCCAGGACCCATCGGTGCATCTTCTAATCTGCTGCCTTACATAATGAAACATCAACTCACCTCCTTGCTCATCACGGGTCATCTCCCAAGGAGTATGTCACCGCCGAGCTTCGCCAAGCGCTAACATCAAAGCTCTGGCTATTTTTATCTTTTGGAACGACGCTGTTAATTAGCATGAATCCACAATCAGTAATTAATGCGGAGTAGTTTCTTGGCCAGCGAGGGCATCTACAGCAGAGAGCAAAACGATAACACAACTCAATGACAGCGCCGTCACTAAGGCTCCAAGCCGTTTCTCTGAACAGTGTCGTATCCGCTAGTTTCAAGGTTAGTTTTCACTTGTTGAAAAGTTTTTATTCCTCTCCTTTCGACAGTAATTGTCTGCTGACCTGTGCCCTCCGGGTTAAAAAATACATCAGGAAAGCTCTTTGTAAAACTTATAATTGGGGGTCTGTGATGCATTCACTGCCCAGGCCTGCAATCAGTTTATCCTCGACCTGTCACCTCACCTGACCCGGGCATGAGTAGGAGCATCTGCAGACGCTTTACAAAACAGAGTTGAATATGGGCACACATGAGAACAGTCATACTAAGTATATGCATGCCCATTTTAACAGTTATATAGATTTATATGCAGTGTTGTGCAAATTACTTCCAAAATGTAATACATTACAGATGACTTGTTACTGTTATTTCAAAGTAATTCCTTACTTTACAGTATTAATGTCTCAGAATTGTAATGTGTTACATGACTCCTGTATTACTTTTGAGTTACATACAGACTCTCGTCATAAATGGCGCGTGCGCAGTGCATTTACATTTATGCATTTAGCAGACACTTTTTTCCAAAGCAACATCCAAGGGGAGGATTAACAATTAAGCGACATAGAGAAACTCTTGAAAGGAGACCACTAGTTAGAAAGCACGGCTTCCAGAGGATGAGAGTGCAGAAGTGGAGACAAGTGCAGAAGGAAATAGAGAAGGGCATGGGGTAGGGAAGTGCAGGAAAGTGCTAGGACAGGAGGTGCTCTCTGAAGAGCTGGGTCTTCAAGAGCTTCTTGAAGATAGACAGGCACGCCCCTGTGCTGGTAGTGCCCGTTAGGTCAGTCCACCAGTGTGGAACGACCCATGAAAAGAGCCTGGATTGTCTTGTGCGAGGTGCTGCAGTAGAACCCAACCCCCCCAAATTCAAACAATAATCCCCCCAATACAAGAGATAGGAGAGCATTGGGATGGATAGCTCAGTAAGTAACTCTACGGTCTATGATGTTCCAATCCCAGCAGGAAAACTTGCATTTTGTTCAACATTTTACATGTTCAAACAGGGGGCGGGGCCAAGGACACCGGTAGATAAATCTGCAATTGATAAATAATTCTAACTAGTCCTAACTAACGTTATCTTACCTTGTCATTGCTGATCACAGGGATCATGCTAACTAGCTTCTGTAAAGCAGGGTTAGGGTTAGTAATGAGCATTCGTCCATGTGGACAATGGACTGTCTTCTGCCGTCTTCACCCATTGGCTGAACACCAACAGGAAATAGAACTCTACAGACGCATTTTTGACTCCTTAAGGTCCTCTGGTCTTGCTGTTATTTTGGTTTTTTTTTTTATTTTCAATTAAATTATGGCTGAAAAGCGTGACTCAAGCGCTATTGAACATGTACCGAGTAAAATATGACTGTAAATTGATTAGTAATGCCTTACACTACTGTGTTACAGCAAAAAGTAATCTGTTACTGTAATGCATTACTTTTGTAATGTGTTACTCCCAACACTGTTCATATGAGGTAGGGCTGGATCATTTGAGTGTTCGTTTGGTGGGTAGACAGTTCAATAACCACGCAGAGGTCATGACTAGACAATCTTTCCCTTGTTGGTTTTGTGTTAAACTAGGAGTGGTACATCTTGTTGCACACAAACAATCTTTGTCTTCAGCCCAGTGGTTCTTTTCACACATAAGGCTCTCCTCAATTTTTTTATTTTCACTTCCTTGACTCTTCAACTTCTCAACGCTCAACTGTGACCCAGAAATCAATCTTAGCGCGCCATATTGAAAAATGCTTCATTTCCCAGTGTATTTCAGTCTGTTTATAGTGATTATTTGATGGTTGTTTGATTCACTTTAATCCTTTATAGTTCACTCATAGAAATACTCTGAAATTCAACATTTCAACCTTGGTGTGTTATTGGAGGACGTAACCAGACTTTATTACTTTTCAGGCCGGTTTTGTCCCACAGGCCATATGTTTGAGGGGAATAAGGGATGACCCATGAGTTCTTCAATCTGGGTCCAATGAAAATTCCAGTTTTCAGCTTGTATCACTTTGGACTGAAGCAGATTTTTTCAGATCGTCTGAATTTTTAGAGTTTATAGCACTAAAACGCTTTCATATTGATGCCACATAACACATATAATTTGTGATTTGGAATAAATGTATCTGATTTATGCAAGGAGTAGATTTCTCTTTGTAGCAAAATCATTGTTGACTTGGATAATTATTTGCAAAAATCTGTTCCCATTACACTTATTTGCATTTATCTTTTATCGTATACTTACTTTTCCATCACTCCCCGTGGATATAAACATACTTCAAGTTTTTTTCAGATCCGTCGCTTTCCAGATTGGGTTTGTCTTTGTTTTTTGTATATGTGGATGGGAACATAAAGCTCCAAGTAGGCAATGAGAACAAGTTAATAATCCCTGCAATTCAGACAACAAACTCCAGCTTAGAGGACTGTTACACATATATGCAATAGAACAAATGTACATAATAACATCAGGCATAAAACAGATTATGTAAAGATGCAGATGAATATATGTGGGTTTGAAGGAATCAAATATCTTTAATGTCTTTAACAGCTCAAGGGATGGATGTGTTTTTTATTCTTTGGGTCAGTGAGTGAACTGTCTCACAGGGGAACAGTTCAATAAGGTGGTTTGTAAAGGGCTGCGTGTTTGATAAAATACATTAAAGTGGTCGAAATCACAGTGTGTTTTGCAGGAGTCAATGAAACCTTGGGATCTTTGTGCTAAAAACAAAATGTTGTTACAGCTGTTTGCGTAAGTCTGAAGTTACAATGCAAATACAACTGACGTAGTTAGCATTCCACTTCGAAGAATGTCTCTTGATGTTGCATTAGTTGAACATTCTGATCCTGTCTTTGCATATCACACATACCGCAAATGAATCAGCCTTTAGAAGGAATATGCAAATGTCATGGTTAAAGATACAACGTTCAGAATCAAGTTTCTCTTTTTCAGAGAGTTGATAATATATAAATGCAGACAGCGACCTCTAGGATCAAGTATTATAGTCATTTATTTTTTGCTTATTTTTTAAAGTGGCTATGTGTAATATTTCTACTTTCAAGTATTTAAAAAATAGCCTAAAATTATGATCAGTGGTCAGAATAAAAAGCTGTGAAGTCCTGCCAAAGATGATTCTGTAGAGATATGAAGTGATTTTATAATTTATTTAAATTTATTTATTTCACCACAAATTAGACAAAAATAAGACCTACTTCTATTACTTGGCTTTTAATTAAGTGTTTCCCTCGAGATTAATAAAGTATCTATCTATCTATCTATCTATCTATCTATCTATCTATCTATCTATCTATCTATCTATCTATCTATCTATCTATCTAATACAGATGTGTGTAAACAATGAGCTTTATACTTTATACTCAGTGACTGATACAGTCTGTGGATACATAGGATTGATTCGTTCGTGGTTTTGGTCCTAAGTGTGTTCTGGTACCAAATCCTATTTGTGAGAGTTTGGAAAATTAATACTACATACAACCACTTTATGAGGTTGTTTGTTTTCCTTCTCGGATGTTGCCTGTTGGATTGAGTTGGTCCTTGAGCTGGTTCTGACTCTTGGACTGTATTTTGCTCATGTGTGCATCATTATGTGAGCTCTTCCTCTCATCAGGAAACATGATCAATAATCAGTGAATGGTGTTCGCTGTCATGGAATTGTACATTTTCTTTTTACTAAAGATTTCTTCAAGAGAGAAGCGAGAGAAAACAGGCCTTCTAACCATTTATGCACTTACAGAACTGCTTTAAAATTAAGCATCACTGCATCTTGTTTCTGGACATTTATTAATTCTTTGAGGCATTGATTGTATTTTATTTCATATTTCAGATAAGAAGCTTTGTAAAGAAAGTTTATCCTTTTCATTCTTTTTTATCTCAGGTGATGTGGAGCAGAAAAAACTAAGCGAGTGCAAAAATAACAGCAAAAATGAGTGAATCAACAGCACAGTTTTCTGTTTGTTTGTCTGATGTCAAAGTAACTCAGAGCAGTGTCATTTAGACCAAAAAAAACCCAACAAAAAACAGGCAAAGTAACATGCACAGTGCATATGAGCATTACAGCACCCTGAGAAGTGAAATATTTCATGAAAATCTATCTTCAGGGACATTATCAAATGTTTCTTGTGGTTTATTATCATGATACTTAAGTCTTCTTGACATAAAAATGCTTCTAAAAATGAGTCCACATTAAACCAAAATGTGGATATTCAGTGATAATATTCTCATTTTCTGGTGATTATGCACTAAGGAACAACTTATCGCATTCCATTACAAACTGAGCCTTTAAGGAAACTACTTTTCAGAGTCACTTTGGGTCTTAGTTAATAACTCTGGTTACAAAACATGAACCAAAAAAAAAAAATCAACCAAAAAATATCCCGGTTACTTACTCTGTCTATTTGTCAACTTTGGAAATAATTATAGAGAATTATAGCCTGTGGTTTTTCTGTAGAAAGTAACAGTATCAGCCCTTCAACACTGGTAATTTAGTCTGAAATTTATCAAAGTGGAGGAATAATTACAGCAATTTATAATAAGGCGTGATAAAGTTTGACAACAACTTAAATGCATCAAAATAGCAAGATGGTAAAAGTTCCAACATGAGCAGAAACACTGTTATTATGTGCGTCAGCTATGAACACAGTGTAATTTATCAACTCAAAAGAACATAATCGGAAACTGAGAAGAAGAAGAAGAAGAAGAATCAGGTAGAACACCACTGAAGAACAGAAAACACATATCAACACCAGATCACAGTGGTCTAATACACATTTCCACATTTCCACATTTCCACTTTACCTCACATACAAATGCATCTAGAAGGTTATAGTACAAGATGAAACATTCTACTTCCCTGTTTGCCATTCAAGTTTCTAGTTGTGAATGTTCACAGGAGCTTTGTATGTGCTGTGCTGCCCACTCAGGATTACCTCAAACAATACGATTAATTCTGCTTTCAGAAAAACGTTTGTAGATACTGTTTTGCTCCCAAACAAAGGCTGTAAATAGACAAAACACAAGGATGGTGACGGGAAGACACGCGTTTACACTTAAATAATGTAATTCTCTGCCAGAGCTGGGGAATGTAGACAGGTACAAACTCACAAGCACACCTACTGTACACAGCTTTATTTTTGACTCCCAAAAACAACAAAAAAAGACGGAATATTAACCCTTTATGGAGCACTCATAGAAATGATCTGAAATTCAATATTTCAACCTTAGTGTGTTACTGGAGGACCTAAAAAGAATGTATTACTTTAGTGAAATCTTTCAAAAAATGTTATCATTATCTAATAAATCAAAGTTAATGAAGTTACCATATTTGGTTCCTTAACTATTAGTGGCATGCGTTTTTATCTTCCTTCACACTAATTGCTTTTCCATCAGACAAATGCACAAAACTTTATTGATATTTACTAATTGTCCAAAAAAACGCAGTGTGTAATGTCAGGTTTTCCATAAAATCACAAATGTTATGATTTTTTTATTTATTATTGCAAGACATGGTGATGAACATAAATATCATGTTGATTTACAGATACATTCACATTTCTCTCATAGCACCCTCTAGGTCCTGAAAAATACTTGCATTTCTCTGTTATTTTGAATCTAGAATGCTCGTTCCCCTTCTATTCCTAACTAAATTCTAAAATGATTGGGTTTCCTGGTGTGTCCACACATACCGCACCGTGTTTGTTTTAAAACTCTTCTTCTTCGCTTGTTGTAACATCCATCAACATCCAGTTGTTTTTTTTTTTTTTGTTCATGTGACTCTAGTTGCGCAAAATGGTCTTTCTATTGCAGTTTTGCACGATATAACAATTTCGCTACGCCTGAAAAACCACCTCTTGCAAGAGAAAACGAGTTTTGGTGAAATTGTCAATTTTTATGCACAAGTTATATTTGCCCAATTTGAGGGTCAATGGAAAAGCGACTACTGTTTGTGCATGCACCAGAGAGAAAAACGGAAACAAGGATGTGTGTTTGTACAGAGAAACAGAGTCTTTGGATGTGTTTTGTGTTGGATATTGTACATTCTACACACAGTCTGTCTGCACTGCAAGCAAAGGAACTGTAACTATTCATTTGGGTGTCTCATACCTGCATGTGTTCTTATAAAAGAGAGGAGGCCAGACAGTAGGAGATGATGCACAAGTAAGAGGTTGACTCGAGGTATTTTGGCATGTTTATTTAGGTAGAGATAAAGACAGATAGAGGGAGTACACATTCCACAACATTTGATAGAGCTTCCGACTGAGCTCCAATCAGACTTTATAGCACATTGTCCCCAGAGGAAGGTGAGGAAAAGAACGACGCAGCAGAATAAAAATATCATTAAAGTAATATGGCACAACATTATGCCTGCAAACAGCAACATACTCCAGTTGAATGTGCCAAGTGCCAGCAGGAACAATTGTTACAATAGGAAAAATGGGTGAAGGGAACAGACAAACAAGAGAAACCCAGCCCATACTGCATACTGAATCCCACTCAGATGAAGATGGAATCTACCCGTATGATTTGTTTTTCAGACAGAGGATGGAGAGATAGAGTCAGAAGGAAGTTTCTCTCAAACTTCTGCAATAGCCTTGTTTCCATGCAATTGTCAAGTGAATTGGAAGGAAGTGTCTGAAACGTAGAAACCGAAGAGGAAAACATGGATGAGGTGCATTTATGTAGACTGGTTTGGAGCGATGGTCATTCAAGAATAGGGTTAACCCATAAAGACCCAGTGCTACTATTGTGTTAGTTCCAAAATGAATTTTTCTCTCTATTTAACTTATTTACTGCCATTTATTGTAATAATATCTCTGTATGTTGCATTTTTTTCATGTATTTTCCCACATTCAATTTACCGATCATGTAGATGTTCATAAAAGCTCACATTAAAGTTGAAGGTTATTATATCAAAAATGGGGAAAATCCTAACCAACAAAAAATATCATTATCTGAACATAAAAAGAAGCCTCTACAACCACTGTCATTGATCCAACTCCATGGGTTTTACTGGTGAGTCAATGTTGTAGAAGATGACGGTGTTTCCACGGTAACTACAGAGCCTCTGAACGTCCAAATGGGTCATATCTGATGACCATGAAAAGATGAATAACTGTATTTTACACCAATTATTGACATTTATTGGTAGGATTAGCAGATCACCGGGTATTAAACAGTTTATGGTCAACGGTGGATGTTTTGTGTCTTTATGGGTTAAAGCCGTCTGCATTTGTTTTCTAGTTCTTTAAATCAATCATAACTGTATTGGATGGTACTGAGAAATGGATGTAGCAACAGTGTCTTTGCAAAACAGTGTCAGGAGAGAAGTTGTTTTAATGGAACATGTACTCTTACAGTCCTGCACAAAAGTCTTATTCCACCTTTATCTTTGATGCTTTTGCAGGGTTGAAATGATCATACATATTTATTTGTCTTTTCTTCACATACAACAAGAAAATACATACAGTACATGTGAAGTATGGACAGCAGGAAACACAAAAGTTTCAGGGGAAAAGACAGTCTATAAACCAAATTACCTCCCTTTGCACTTAATGTCATTAACCCTTTTGTTCAGACAACATGAGATTAAATGCATAAATTTTTCTGATGTTTTGTACCAGGTGGTGGTTTCTGGTTGATGTTTAGGTCTTTAAGGGTTAAACGCTGTGCGTAGTTACAGCTCAGAGGTTGTTGTTTTTTTGACATTGTGAGGACAGCGACTCACAGATACTGGAACAAACAGAATGACAATCCTGCTACTTCATGACGGTACATCCTGTGAGCCTGAATACACGGTTGTAGAATAGAGAACAAGAAGTACAGGTCAGAGGAACCGAGCACAAAACCAACAGCCAGGAATCTCAAAAAGAAGAAATGAACTAAACCTGTTGGCCTAATATAAGAGAAAAACAAACGCAGGTCTGCAGTGTTTTCTTTCCCGACAGAAGCAGCTTCATCTTCTCTAAGACTTAATGGTTGTTGCACATTCGGAAAATGTGTTTTTTTTAAATCTCCAATTAATTCTCAAATCAACAGTGTTTTTGATAAAACCAAGCAAGTGAAGTTTTTTTTTTTTTACATCACCATTTCATTCAACCTTTTCTAATGCCATACACCACGTACATATGAAAGAGATGGAAAAACCCCAGTTTTGCAGCGAAGCGTATGTCGTCACCATCTTACTACACAATTAAACTGGAGTCAACAACCCTCTCAGCTGTAACATTCGGTATTAAGAAGACAATGATGAGACAATAAACAGTTATGGAAGAACTTAAATGAAGTCTGATGCACAGATAACCGTCACATCTTTACGTTCACAACACTGAACTGGCTCATTTAAACACTTGGGTTTATTTTACAGCTGCTGCACACCACTTTGGACAAACCCTTAGTAGGATGGCAGTCTTATGGTAATGATCTTATTCCTTATCTTTCCTTTAATGCTCTTAAAAATACTTTGATTCCCTTCCTGTTTCCTCATGAAGATGCTCTACTGCAGCTGCTGTGTTTCATATAAAATAATCCATTAATACAGATGGCAGAAGACAACATTATCTTATAGTGAACCCCGGCTAATGTCGTTAAATAATGAGTCGACACTGTTTTTCACAGTGAAAAATTCAAGATTCTTGTAGAATAAAATTTCATTCCAAGGATCAATTGTAAAGCAAGTCTGACATTTAAAAAGAAAAACACGTAATTGAAATAGACAAAAACACACATTTTAATATTTTTTTTTCAATATCGAGACCAACAAAAGCAGAGTGCATATAGTAATAATGATAAATAAATGGGCATAGAGGGTGAGGAGAAAGTGACTAGAAAATGTATTTGCAAAAACCTATTATTGCACATTGAAATTGTGCTAAAACTGCATGAACATTGCACTGTGTTTTTGTATTGCACATAAATTATATTTTATATATATATACCGTATATATACCGTGTATATATATATATAATGAGCAGAGAGTTATTGTTCAGTTATGTTTTGAGTTGTGTAGTCTTATTGTGTCCGGGTAGCAGCTGTTTCTAAGCCTGGTGGTTCTGGCTTTGATGCTGCGGAGTCTCCTGTCCGATGGCAGGTGGACGATGTGCAGGGTGGGTGGGGGTCCTTCATGATGTGAAACTGTTGATTACGTACCATTATGTGGCATCTATCACTTATGTTTTGTGTAGTGACAAAATAAGCTACATTATAGAGTAGGAGTCTCCAACCTCTGGTCCCCAGACCAGTCATTTGGTACCGAGCCGCAAAAACAGAATAACTGTGGTTAAAATTATAGTTATTTTCTTCTCATTAGTCTTCCATTTATCTTATTTTGAAAAACGACAACTTCCACCCTCGACTTATTACAACACTTGATTGATAATAAATATGCTAAAAACTTCAAAGCCTGTTTTTTTGTTTTTTTTTTTACTAAAACACACTTTTTTATGCATTTGTTATTAATAACAATGATAATTAATGGTGAGATATTGAAAGTTAAGTTCTTCCTGAAAATAAAGGTGCAAAAGAATTAGCAAAACAGACATTTTCTGTCTTAAAAGGGTTAAAAAACAAGCCCTTGGAAATTTTTGGGAAAAAAAAGGAGAACATGAACAGAAACAGTAAATTGAAGGCCACTTCAAGACATGTCTGCGCTGAAAGCATCATCCTTGGTGGCGGATCACATTGCTAAAGGAGTAGACGGGCATAAGGGACACAATTGGAGTGTCAGTGTCTCCCATCAGCCCCAGATGGGAAACAAGCCCAGGGTTCTAACTGATTCTGTCTTATGAGGAGTTGATATTGTAGAGTGATCATTATTGTAAGTGCCTCATGTAAAGTGTAATCGTAGGATTCAGGTTTTTGTTATTGGGACCCCCATGCGTCTAATTTCCCTGCATGAAACTGGTCCCTGGTACAAAAAAGGTTGAGGATCACTGCTGTAGAGTAAAACACAGCTCTAACAGGCTTCACTGTATGAAAGATAACATAATGTGAAGGAGTTTGCACAAATATTTGAGGGGACGCGACCTTATTGTCCATATGCAAATGAACGCCCTTGATGGCAGCGACGACCTGTCAAGCTGCAGACAGATGCTTTTCAAATGCAGTTTGCACAGACGAGCCCGAACAGATTAGAAAGAGTGTGAAGTCAGGAGATGCACAACTGAAAAGAAAAAAAAAAAAAAACTGCTGCAAAAAAAGGCTGTCAAGGTTGAAGTGACGGCAGAGATTCTGTAACACAATAATCAGGCTTCTATTCAATATAGGGAATGAACTGATGACCTCGGCACTGAAAACCGTTATGTGACTGAGTTCAGTGCGTTCACAGAGAGCCTCGTATCGACTTCGCCCTCGTACTGACAGAAAACAGTTGAGGAGGTTGGGGTTTGTCGACAGGACGTTCCCCCAGGCCTCGTACCGCTGTCAGAGAGAGACGACCCACTGGGACTGGACCACTGGGCAGAACCCGGACCATTTGTGTGATCTGAACCTCTACCAGGCCCTGAGGAGGAGGAGGAGGAGGAGGAGGAGGTGGAAGGTACTGCAGAAGGGAAGGCATCTAATCCTACTGACATCCTCTACTGCACTGAGAATATTCTGTGAATGTTCTGGTGTTGTTTTAAACAATATAATCCACATAAATTCCAGTTGTTCTTCTTAGTTTTGCTTCTCTACTAAAGGAAAGATTAGTAATGGTCAGTAATGACATCTCCAGCTTCTACTACATGATAATACTTTACTTGTTGCTTGGAGTAGTTTTGGGTTTTACAAAGATTTACTGAGGCAACAGCAGGTTTACATCCATCCTCTGTATATGAGAAATAAGTCTAAATATTTAATTATCTATAGGCTAGACCCGTGGATCTTAACTGGGGGGGGCTATATGTATGTGGCCCCTGAACTAAAATGATTATAACACCTTTGATTAACCTCCTTAGACCCAGGAGCCCCACAGGATTTTGAGTTTTGGCTTTTTTTAATTAAATAATTGCTTATATTGG
>JAPQRQ010036186.1:0-13263 GCA_037367365.1 Apogon talboti
GGGGGGGGTTGTGGACACAGGGTGAGAAAAACATACGAGAATAAGTCAGACAGACTGGGAGTGTTAGGCAGAGAGCAGAGTTTGGGATTCTTAACTTATGAAATTCATGGAATCTAAATCTGGCCACAGAAAGTGTGGACTGGGCCAGGAGACGTGATGATGATGAGCTCCAGCAGCACAGATTCTGCTGAAAAACAGGAAATATGCAAAGCTGGAATGTGAGCGGGCCCTTATGATCAGAAACTGGGCTCCAAAAAAAATAACTGACTTAGTAACTTTAAGCACTTTTACAATCAATGATTTATTTAGTCAATATCAGGTAACAGTGCCATAAAGACCCAGTGATACTTTTATGGCAGTTCCCAGATGAAATTTTCTCTATATCTAATTTTTCTTGAGTGATTTATCACCATTTATTCAAATATTATCCTCTGTATTTTGCATTTTATCAGTATAAATCAGGTATTTTCCTATATTTAATTTACCTATCATGTAGATGTTCATAAAAGCTCAGATTAAAGTTGAAGGTTATTATAGCAAAAATAGAGAAAACTGAAGAAAAAGTGGGTTTTTCAGTCAAATATAGAATTAATTGAACATAAACCAAGTGTGTCCATCCACTGTCATTGATCCAACTCCATTGAGTTATTGAATAAATGCCTACAACATCTATACAGTACTTTTTAATATTGATACTGTATCATGAAATGAAATATCGCAATATATTGTGGAACCGATATTTTCTCACACCTCTAATCCTCACGTGGCCGAAAGTGTGATGTTTCAAGTTATTTACTACAGGTTTTTAAAATTCCACGGTAATAAGGCTAACATTAGCGGAGCTGGTTCATTGAACGTGCTGTATTTGGGCTTTTACTGAAGTACAGATTCAAAGACTTTCAAAAGTCAGTAACAACCTTTCCGGGGAGGAAACGTGTCTGTAAATATCTGTAATCCACATCAGACTGGTCCACAGTTAAGAGCGACACACCCATACTTGACCTGCAGATAAGGGGCTCGGAGAGGGAGCAGACCACTCACCAGCTACATATTTGTTATTCCCCGGGTGGGAGACCACAGCACAGTGGAGTGGGTCATTAATGCAAACGTATAGAGCACAGGGTAGAATGCATATGCAGCTTAAAAGTAGATCTGACATAAATAGTATTAAAAATATGAATGATGTTGGGATCTTGATCTGTCAGACTTGATTTTACAGGCTTAAAATTAATGCTTTTTAGGTTAAATATGTTCATGTTAAATGCACAAATGTTGTACAACAAGGGTGTCAAACATAAGGCCCACGGGCCAAAAGTGGCCAGCCACATGGTCCGATACGGCCCGCGGAGTGAATTCCAAAAATTACACTGAAAATATAAACAGTTAAGTGTTCATGGGCCACATACAACTCAATGTGATATAATGTAAAATAACAGAATAATAACCTTTAAATAATGCCAACTCCAAATTTTCTACTTGGTTAAATGTGAAAAATGATAACAAATAAATAAATAAATAAATAATATTCTGAAAATATTTACATTTACAAACTATCCCGTCACAATAAAATGTGAATAACCTGAACAAATATGAACAACCTGAAATGTTTTAAGAAAAATAAGTGCAATTTTAACAACATTATGTCTGTTACAGAATATTGGTGAGACACAATATAGCTGAAATTGCACTTAAAAGATATTTCAGAGTATACGTGGTTGTTCAGGTAATTCACATTTTTATACTGTAATCAAAAAGAAAATTTGACTTATTACTCATAGATTATTATTTTACTGCTCCGGCCCACTTGAGATCACATTGAGCTGTATGTGGCCCCTGAACTAAAATGAGTTTGACACCCCTGTTGTAGAAAGTGTCATCTCATCTGCAGCCATCACTGAACAAGTACATTTTATGAATTTATCATGAGCCAATAACACACTTCATTTGATTTTTGCCACCTACATGCCTACATTGATGGGCCAACTAAAAGTTATCACAATCAAAAGTTGCTTTCAACCAAGTATTTCCATGACATGACCTTAATATTTGTTTATTTACATACAAACTGTATAATCTATTGAACACTGATCCATCTGTAAAAACTCCCACATCTTTTCCTGTCTGGAATTCCCCTTTTCAGATACCAAGATATTACTCAGATTCCCAGGCAGTTTGGTACAAGTCGCAGTCAATCCTTGAAACCAGAGACATTAATGCTAGCGTTAACAGGTTTTCTGAAGTCTTACATGTCCAAATATCCATAGTCAAAGAGAATATGTACGCGGCATAAACTGAAAACACAAGGTAACAGCTGAGTTTTATGACATGACTCCCTTAGGGTTAAAGTACAGTCATACACTATTTCTACTTTGACAGTTCATGGTTGGTCTGTGGTAGGCAGCAGAGTTAAGACTTGCTCCTTTAGTGGGACGCCATAAAGCAGGGGTGTCAAACTCACTTTAGTTTAGGGGCCACATACAGCCCAACATGATCTGAAGTGGGCAGGACCAGTAAAATAATAAGGTAATATATAAAGAAGATCAATTCCAAACTTTTCTCTATGTTCTAGAGTGAACAAAGGTAAAATCACATAATAAAAATGTTTACATCTACAAAATAACCTTTAAAAAATGTGAATAACATGAAAAAACTGAAATTTATTACTAAAAATAAGTGCAATTTTAACAATATTACGCCTCAGCTTCTCATTTACAAGTGCATTACAACTTACAGATCACAGTGGATCTACAAATACACAAAACATTTAATAACAGGCGAATATTGGTATAATTACACTTCTCTTAAGACATTTTAGGTTATTCACAATTTTTGTGAAAGGATAGTTTGCAATTGCAAACATGTTAATGTAATTTTACTTTTTTTACACTAAAAGAAAAATTTGGAGTTGTCATGTATTTATAGGCTATTATGATTGTATTTTAGTGACTGACCAACTTGAGATTGCATTGGTATGAATGTGGAACCTGAACTAAAATGATTGTTAATATCTTCAGTGTAATTTTTGCTTTTCACATTTTCATCCCAGGGTCCAGATTGGACCCTTTGGTGGGCCGGTTTTGGCCCGCGGGCCATATGTTTGACACCCATGTCATAAAGGATCTGATACAGGTTTCACATAGGCCTACTGTTGGATTCCGTGAGTTCAGACCTGTTGTGTATTATGGTTGATGTAAAGGGACACAGTGTGACGGTCACAGTAAAGTCAAAGGAATCCACAGAAAGCATGTGAAAAATGATGAAAATGATAAATCTGGAGTAAGTCTTCTTGTTTTGTTTTGTTTTTTTGAATCTCCTGGTCTCTGTTTCAGAGTCAAAACACGCATAAGAAGAAAGGAGGAAGACAAAAGCTTTGCATCTTATCTAAGTTACCAGATGTAAATATCAGTAGAGGCTGAACCCTCAACAGGCAGGATGCAAATGCATGAAAATAATTTCCGACTGATGCAGGAAGACAAATCATTGCAAGTCTAGAAATCTGGAACTGACAAATCCAGTTTAGTAAAAATGATACGCTGATGTTATCCAAACTAAATGACTCAAACAGAGAGAGATTAAGAATGAATGCAGTTTTTGGAAAATATGTCAGGAGTATCTGGTGAGAGGAAAACGGGAAGACTGATTCCAATTTTATGTCTGTGTGTTTGTACTGAGGAGCCAGGGAGCAATTAGCCTAGCTTAGCATGAAAACTTACGGGATACGGATTTATCTAATTTTCAGAAATAAATCTAGCAGTATCTTTAATTTTACTGTGCAGTGTGTTTTTCCCAGTACACACACCACGTTTAATGCTCGGTCTTAGAGATGTTACTTATACAGATGAAGTTAACTGATAAAAAGGCAGATATGCTGTGAGTCACTATGCTAAGCTAATGGTTCCAATGGAATCAATTACATAGGTTAGCTCACTGTAGGCTCTAAACATGAATATTTTCTTTAAAGAACAGATTTTTTGGGTCTTATAGGCCAAACATAAAAGTAAACAAATTATGTGTGAATTATATACAACAATTTCCCCTTAAGTCACTTTATCAGAAGAGAACAACACAGAAAGAACAGTCACAGTCTGACCTCAAAACAGACCAAAATAATTGCATTATTTTATGACCCAACTTACTGCAATTTAATACAATCAACATTTTGAACCAATAAAAGAATATTTTCTCTTCACTAAACTTCCAATACATTCAATACCATCTGGGAACACTACATTCAGTGCAAAGTTAGTCGAGTACGTACCGTGAAGTGAAGACCAATACAGCCTCCAAGAAGTGTGAATGAGGATTAAGACCTGTTTGACCTAACACATATAGGTAATGAGATAAGTACGTCAGCGGTGAACAACTAGACAAGTGTCTGAGTCGGGGTTTGAGATTCCTATTAAGGATGTACCTTATCATCGCAGCCTGAATACGGTTTTACTAATAAGGGCATTGTGTTAGACTAGTCTTGGTCCAAAGGTTGCACCAAAGCAGAGGGGAGTGTCTAAACATACGGTAAACACCAATAAAACCCACGATGACTGGAAAAGGAAAGGTTTAGCAACAAGGCTTAAACTGGCAATGATGATCTATGGACGTGGAGCAACAGTAAATGTTTTGTAATATTAATAGTCTGAATTAAGGCAATTAAAATGCTGAAAAGAACTGTTTAACTGAAGCTTAAGATGTCGATGGACACATACCAAGAACTTCCAGTACTGTCTGGGTTGTCGGGCCATTTTGTTTCAACAAGTCCAGGTCACAACCTTGTTTGACTTAGACTTGACTTAGCTCCTTGTGTAAAACAGACTACAGTGGCTTGGCTTGAACACCATATGTTTGGCTGTAATAAGAGAGGCTTTAATTGGTGCATGTGAGCCTTGAAATCAAACCCTTAATCCTCTCAGTATTAACACCACACACTGAGGAGGTTCGGGCCTGGATTAGGCCTTCGACTGGCAAACAGTTGTTGAGACATCAATTAATAATATAGTTTCAGGTAGTTGGGGGGTGTCTTAATCTGCCTATTTATTGATTAACAGTTTATTCCATGGTAAAAAAAAACAAAACAACAACTTTATGGCTGTTTTTGACCAAGCAACAACACCTAAGGATATTGCAAAAGAAAATGCTAATTTATATGCATTTACTGGAGGGTTCCCACAGGGTCTTAAAAAGCCTTGAATTTACAAATATGCATTTAATACCTTAAAAAAAGTCTCTGAAAGGTATTAAATTTGATATGGTAGGTCTTAGGTTATGTTGCCATTAATGTGTTGGTTGTGTTGAATGTCCTGTGATCATTTCTACAAAGTTAGTGATAATTGGTTACTAATTTCAGTATAAATTGCCAGGTTGGAACGGATGGAACTGAGTCGACTAACATTACTCTCTTTGCAGCTTGGACATTTAACAGACACATTTAAACACAACACATGCAGCCTTTAGTCGCCCGAGAAAGCTGACTTTAGGAACTTTAAGGGACGGCACAGAAACCTACAAAGTGACTCTGGTATAAGACAACAAATAATGGTCAGAAAATTGGGTAAATAGTGTACATTTAACACTGTATGGAGTGACTTATAACTGAATGTCTACAGTCCTCCAACACAGACTGTCTAGACTTAATATTGGTTTAGCTTTAACTTAAGACCCTACCTTATGGAGTGGGATTTTGGACCCATGTGTTCCAGAAGTATAGGATTTCCAGACTAATAAGCGTTACACCCTGCCACAGTGCAGTACAGTATTTGGCCTGACCCACACCTATCCACTTCGACTTACAATAATGAAAGCACACGGATAGTGTTCACTGAAACTTGGAACTAATCTTATGATTTACAAAACATGACGGGCCTGAGGTTAATCTGAAAAATTTCAGTGTAAAAAAAGAACAAAAACAGGGTCATATCAGCGACTCCACAGTCTGTGTTACATTCACACACTTATGACCATAAAGCAGCCATTTGTAACATAATTAAATGAGACTTCATAATATGAAACATTAGACTCACATGATACTGTATATTTCATTACAACACACAGCTCTATTGTTTCTTTGTTTATTTATTATTGCACATTTGTCTGGATTTTGATATTCTGTCATCAGAGGCACATTTCCATAATAGTGATACAGTCAAAATGTATCACAGCTTATGTACCTAATTTTATGTCATAGCTCATTTCATTAGCAGCTCACTGCTCCTAGTGTGTTCTATATGTTAATGCTAAAGCTAATGCTAGGTGCTGTTGTAATATGAGTAAAATTTCACTAATAAAGTGAGTTAAAATTAACCTTTTATTAATTTTAAGTTATACATCACAATAACCGTTCTGTAAATTTCAGAAAACAGTTTAAAATAAGCACACCATCTTAATCAAATGTGATTTCCTCTATTTATTTAGAACTTCACACAAATAACCCCAGCACAAACTTCCTTCTCAGTCCTTTTCTTGATAAAACATTACTCTGTTTGGTGTTGTTTTCATTCTCTTCCATCTTTAATCTGACTTTCTGAAGTAAGCATTGAACAATATCATGGTCCTCGAAGGAATGTTCACCATTGGGAGTTAAGACATATGAATATTTCTGTCATTTCCTCTGAGATTAAGGCTTGATCTAGAAACACATCCTGAATGTCAGTATCTAATAACATAATCAATTTCTTGCTAATCTGCCATATTTGATGGTTTTATGGGTCTTCCTGTCCTCAGTTTTGAACATAGTTACCTCAGACTTACAATATAACATACAATCCTCAACTGTATTCATCACATGGTCGTGCATATGATTTAAAGGTTCCTGCAGACTAAGACTTCAGCAGTCTTAGTTTATCAGTCGCTGTCAGTGGTGTGGATCTAGCAAACTTGGATAAGACGTGTGCA
Source organism: Apogon talboti (assembly GCA_037367365.1). Classification (NCBI taxonomy): domain Eukaryota; kingdom Metazoa; phylum Chordata; class Actinopteri; order Kurtiformes; family Apogonidae; genus Apogon; species Apogon talboti. The sequence continues at coordinate 6,886 of JAPQRQ010036186.1, forward strand.
GACTATGGGAAAGTCATAAAACAAGAATTAAAGTAATCAGTGCATGTCATCTTTCTGCTCTACTACAGTTGTAAACAACGAAGCTAAGCTAAAGATTGCTCTGTTAGAACAATGGTTTTGATGTGAACGGAGAAAAATCTAGTCGACGAGAAGGAGAGGAATAAGGCTGGAGTCAAACTCACGAAAAGAAGAAAACTTAGGATGTCAGAGAGTGGAATGAAGAAACCCAGAGGTTAGTAGGTTTAGCAAACATAAACACATCTGTTGCTTTAAACCAAGTGTCATTTCACGGCGCATTCCTATCGGTTGTCAGGTAGTCACAGGTCATAGCAGCTTCAAACTGTGAGGTGATCAATCTAAATTTCTGACACTGTGACCAGGACAGTAGTCGTCCACTCAATCTTGCTCACTGACTGCTGCTTGTTTACTTGCACTTGATCACCCGAAATCAACGCATGTACGTCACTTCTGGCTGGCAGTGGCTGCTCCCTATAGGTTCTGCTCCTGCACGTACTGTACTTCATATAATAAAAAGGTCCGGTGTGGTGCATTTATGGCATTTTTTTTTTTTTTTTACTGAATTTGCACCTCTCTTACTTATAAGTAATACACAAAGCACAATTAATGTCGTAAACATAACCAGTACAGGTACACTTTAACAATAACTCTCTGCACAAATTCTGGGTCTGAACCAGCCTTTAAAACCCTCTCCATACCAGAGCTGGGACTCAACTTGGCCTTTCTCATCTGCTTGGAAAGCGACAGTGACACGAGGCTCCCTGGTGTATTTTTGTCCTTCTGCCACCCTCGGCCCACCCCCAGGCTATGTGCACTGGTACCCCCATATAAGTCAAACACACATTCCAGGAAGTGACAAGTTGTGCAACGTGCTTTTTACCCCAGGGGTGTCGTGGGCAGATAAGTATAAAAAAACCAACACAGAGATTAACATCATAAGGCGAAGGAAGTGAGGATCAAAGCTTAAGGAGAAAAAAAAAAAACACAGAAATACCACATTCAGCTGGTATAATACTGAGTTCAGTTATGACTTTAAAACACAAAAAGGCCTTTATCAAAGCTGTAAACATAAAAAAGAAGGAAAAAAAATCAGATGATGCGAGACAAACAGTGGCGCCACACCGAATGTGGGATGAACACACAGACGGTAATTACGGTAATTTGGCTGAGATGTAGGTCACAGTATATTTTATCTGATTTGGAAAACTTTTACAGTGCAGTCAATTGTTTTTTTAAAAAAAAAAGAGCCACATAAGCAACTGTTGCAGATTCAGCCTCAGGTTTAAGGTTCGCATCACTGTCATGTTTGACCTCTGAACTTTAGTGTGTGGTCACTGTCACAATCACACAAACTACACACCCCACCTCACATGTCTATATTATGCCATGAATCACAAAACAATGCACTGTCCAAGTCCCTGAAGTGGCTTAGATCCAGGCAAACATGTCATTTCATGGGACAAAGACCAGACATTTGTATGATGAAAACATAATTGTCAAAGCACAAAAGGTAAAAACCAGTTTCTTAACCATCTAAGACTGAAAAAAAAAATCAGCTGTGGCTTAAACAACTTTAATTATTTTTGATCCATTAATCCACACATATACTTTAAAAAATTAAAGTAAAGTCGAGTTCATCATCTTGTTCTTTTAATTTGTTTTGGAAAGGTAGCAAATTAGAACAGGCAATTATTAATTTAGAAGTCTAAAACATCTACATCTTATTGTCTAAATAAGTAAATAAGAGAAAAAAATTCTATAGGTTATGTGATTTAAAAGTGAAAAAAATGCTTCAATGGCAGCTCACTGCTCCTAATGTGTGCTAATGCTAATTGCTAATGCTAAGTACTGTATATTCTAGGATGAGTACAATGCAGAGACTGAAATTCCCTACAGGGATGATAAAGCGAGTTGACCTAACCTTTTAACCTTTACTTTCCGCAAACAAATTGGTGACCTTGTCCATTTATTGCACATAGTCCCTGTATGCAAACTCTGCAGTGATAGTACAGTGTTCTTGGGTCAACTTAGTCTTTTTTTTTCCCTAAACCTGAAGTAAGTCTTTAAAACCATATAATATAGATTTCTCCAAGTCTACGACCTCTGAACCTTTATCTGTTTACGTTGTTTCTGAACACAACTCTCAACTGTAAGCTGCTTGCAACAATTCAAGCACTTATTTACCTCAAATCCATAATAATCTGTGTGAATGTTGTACTGATGACAACACATTCAGTAAACTTCTCTCCTGTGCTGCAGCGGTGGCCTCGAAACAACATCCACATTGTAGTTTATTAAAAGTGGGGAAGCGCTCATTACTTTTGGACCTAAGGCCAGTTCTAATGAAGTCCAATCCATTATATTACTCATGTGCAAATTGAGTGAAAGTTTATCCTGCTACTGAAACATTAGTCTGCAACAACTGGGGGTTTGAAGATGCGAGGCTTCTTGCCTGACTGGGTTTCAGGCCTCAGAAGACGAGAAGCCACCTGCTGCACGGAGGAATCAACAGGATGACCAGAGCCAGTTCACATATAATGCACAAATTAACACTGGAGGGGTGGGGAGGGGGGTCTTTGTTTTATGGCACTAAAAGATAGTTAATGTAATGCTTAAAAGCTGAAACTTCTGCAAATGTATCTTCATGCACATGATTTTCCTGCCATTGGAGCTCATGGAAGTATTAAATGGAAATGCTAATGGATGCATCCAATCTAATTATACACCTATGCATGATTTTCACCCGATCAGTATGAATTATCAGCTGTATTTTATTTAGAAAATAACTAAATATGCAAGTTATTTAAGATATTGAGTTTGATATCAATTTGGTATCACTTTTAAGAAGTTCTACTTTGTGAAATGTTACTGTTTTTTGCTGGAAATTTTAAATCATATTTATTTTCAACCCTTAAAGACCCAGAACTACTTTAGTGTTGACCTCCAAATAATTTTTTCTCTAAATATAATCTTTCTTAAGTGATATATCACCATTTATTATAATATTATCCTCTGCATTTTGCATTTTTTTAGTGTAAATCAAGTATTTTCCTTTATTTAATTCAGTGATCATGGAACTGTTCATAAAAGCTCAGAGTAAATTCAAAGGTTATTGTATCAAAACAGAGAAAACTGAAGATAAAGTGACTTTTACAGCAAAATCTATCATTAACTGAACATAAAAACAAGCGTCTCCATCCACTGTCATTGATCCAACTCTATGGGTTTTACTGGTGAGTCAATGTAGCAGTAGACGTCAGTGTTTTCATGTTCACAATGGAACCTCTGAACATCCAATTGGGTCATATCTGATGACCATGAAAAGATGACAAACTGTATTTTACACCAATTATTTACATGTATTGATAGGATTAGTGGATCAACAGGTATTAAACATTTTACATCAGTTAAAATGCTTATGTTTAGATCTTTATGACTCAATCAAATTCTCTTTAAGTCTGTATCTAATAGTCAGAAGCTCAGAGGAAACCAGTTAAATTAAAATGATAATCTCTAATGTCTTCAATATTTGCAGGAATTACTTCTGCAAAGCAATGTGCATTGATGGATGGTCCTTTGTTTGGGGCCTCGTCACCTGTTGCACCTCAACAACCTACAGCCAATAATAAATAATTCAACATCAGCTGCAGAAAAAAAAAACTCATTATAAATTTAAAAAAAAAGCATCAGACGCAGAAACAAAGTGAAATCCTTAAACAGGCGGTGGAGCTGAATGTCAGATATGAACCATGTCAAAATAACATTCCCGATAAGCGCTCAGTCGTGCACTCACGCTCAGGAGCACAAAAGTGCGTCTGTCAGCTACTTACACCGGCAGTCCATTAAAACCAGCCCTGGACACAGAGGTGACGACCGGGTCCAGGTTCGGTCCCAGGTTCGGGTCCCGGTGCGGTCCTCCTGCTCCGTCCGGGTTCCAGTCACACTTCGTCGGCAGAGTCACTCACAAACGTCCCCCGTGGACAGGTCGGTTGACTTAGTAATGTTGGCGCTCCACTTGTCTCTCAGCGACCTGTTGCTGGCGTGAAATGCACCGTGTGTGAGAACCGACCCCCGTGTTGAACACCACAGTCAAGGCGGACCAGTGGACCGGGAGAAGACTTCCGGTAAGAGTGTCCTTCAAAATAAAACTTGGATTAATGAGAGCCGCAAAAAAAGGGTGATTTACACCACGTGAATAGTGGCCTGAATTGTACCAAACTATCGTAAAATGTCAAGATACAGTATGTAAAATTATTTGCCTATTATTATAATTTGTTATGATTTATGACCTTTTCTCATGGAGTTATGCATTGGTCTAGGTGTGATTATGTGTGCTTTAGAACAGTGAGTAAGATGGCTAAAAAATGACAAATTCAATCATCACATGCAGGAAAAGTGGAGTGAATGTCAAAATATATGAAGAGAAAACATGTGAAATCAATTATCTATTAGTGTAATCCCGATTAATGACACTGGCCTTCAAAATAAAAGTTGGATTAATGAAGACCACAAATAAAGTTGATTTACATCACGTGACCAGTGGCTGTATTAAAACTGCCGTGTATATGAAGAGAAAAAACTATTGTGGAACTGTCACAAAAGTAGCACAGGGTCTTTATGGGTTAAACATCATCTCTCCAGTTCAATAATAGAGAAAGAAGCACTGTAGATCTGCTGTACACCTCAGACTGTGGCCGTGTTCACACTGCAGCAGCACAACCACAAGGAGTCTGAATCTGATCACTTGATTCTGATCCGGTCATCTTCCATATGTGATCCTGAATCAGACACAGATCTGAACCTTCATACTGTGACCTCAGTGTAAACAGTCAGATTAGGACTCATGTGACTCTTAACCCATAAAGACCCAGTGCTACTTTTATGGCACTTCCCAAATGACATTTTCTCTCTATCTAACCTTTCTTAAGCGATTTATCTCCATTTATTCTAATATTATCGTCTGTATTTTGAATTCTCTCAGTGAAAATCAGGTATTTTTCTTTGTTTTTCCTGTACATGAACAAGGCCCAGATCATGTTCACGTGCACACATGCATTAACACTTTCACAATACATTATGTCATAGTATTGCGATCTGCCCTGTGTTTTATATTTGTTTTATCCCTGATGTTTAACTATGTTTCCTGTGGACATCTGGTCCTACTCTGCCCTCAGGTGGTGGAAGATGCTGCTGCATCCTAAAAACCCAGTCAACAGAGAAATAAAAATAAATATGCAGTTGAGTATTTATTTTAATAGACTTCATTCAAATTCAGATATATAACAATCATTAAAATAAACAGCTTTAAAATGACAAAAAATAATAAATAAATAAATGCTCTTACTTATTACTTAGTAGAATAAATAAACGATCTTACTTATATTTTACTTTACAATGTTTTGTCAGTGTTATATTGTCAGGTATTTTTTTTATTACCAATAATATCCTCAACAAATGAATTCAAATTAACTGAATTAACTCCCTAAAGGACTGAACTGTTGGATTTGCCCCAGTCTCATTGTACTTTTAACACTTAATAGGGTTGTGTGTCGATGGGCGTCTGTCTGTTGGTATAACTTTAATAAATAAATATAAACGTACAGCATTTGAGCAAAAGGCCTGAAAAGACGACTGTGAAGCATCCAGTGAAGTCGGTTTCGTTTTGATCTGATTGCCTAACATCTGCAAATATTTTAAAAATCAGCATTTAAGAGAATGGATTTGTGACAATTCATTTGGAGTGACAGGAGATTAATATGAAAAAGCTTATTTTTTTACTGCTATGAAGTTTATCTTATGTAGCAGTGGCATCTGCAGATTAGTTTTACCAGCCAAAGTCTGTTCTGTGCTTAGAAAGGTCCTAAATAAATCACTCTCCACAACAGCAGGTGGTGCTGGGAGATAATTTAAAAGCTCCTGTTTCCTCTAAATCAGCTCTGACATATAATACATCTCTATGCTGCTCATTTTATATTTACAAATCTACATGCTTTAAACTAAAACTACTGTACAAATGCATCCATTGCACAAAATATTTCATGTCGTTTTATGTTATTTTCAACTAAAGATTTCTTCATCTTTTTAATCCCAAAATAATTTTGCCATATCCGACAGCGTGGATAAACTGGAGCTGAGGCCAGGGAGTGAAAAAGGTATGTAGTCCTTCAAACACAGTCCTGAACCGATCCACCAACACCCACAGAAAACCACTAAGGGTTCAGGTATCAGCCAGCAATATCAGAGATGTCAAAGAAAAACCTCAGAGGGTTCAACCATGACCCTGCATGGAGAGAGAGAGAGAGAGAGAGAGAGAGAGAGAGAGAGAGAGAGAGAGAGAGAGAGAGAGAGAGAGAGAGAGAG
>JAPQRQ010036187.1:0-13263 GCA_037367365.1 Apogon talboti
TCCACATCGCGGTTTTCACCATTCGCGGGGGGGTCACAGCCCCCATTAACCGCGAAGTGTGAGGGTTCACTGTATATCACAAGAAGCAAACTGGTTGTATTTTGAAGTTGTGTTTAGCACAAGTGGTCTCCAGAGTAATAATCTCAATTTTGCAATTCAGAAAAAACAAAAACAAAAAAAAAGGATTAAATACTAATTGAATAAAGATAACAGATAATATTTAGGGGAAAAAAAACAGGATTAAATACTAACTATTAATTAAATCAGGATAACAGATAATGTTTATGGAAAAAAAACTGGATTAAAAACTAACTATTAATTAATTCAGGATAACATGATGTTTATGGGAAAAAAAACTAAACAAGATTACTGATTTTTGTAATGGATAAGTTTGACGCAGTGACTTCAATTCGTAGTGGATTGACTTTAGATATCAATTTATTTTAGAAGTATGAAGGCATGATAACGGCTGCAGGTCATGAGGTCATGTATATCTAATGTAAGGGTTTAGGTTAACACACAATTAAAATCCTTTTTTCTCCTATGGTCCAATTGCATGTGGTACAGGAGGTCCCATTTTTACACTTATGAGTAAGTAATAAAGTAAATACATTTGTGTACGTTGTGTACCATGTGAAATCTATGTAATATTTTGGAATAAAGAAAGTAGAGGTGTAGCAGATTTACTGTACAATACCTCATTTTAAGGGATTTAGTTTTTTCTCCACTATTAACACCTCCTTAAAGCTGTGAATATCTTAAAATATCAATGTTGCATTACCTCGGTTTATCAGTGGACAGATGCTATGCTGAAATAGTCGTTACAATATCATATTTACACAGTAAAAAAGTTAAAATCTTACGGCATTGTTCTGTAAATTTAATACAATGATTTTAAATAATATTAAACAAGATGGACTGCGCCCGTGGGATCAGTAAAACGGCCCTTCTATTAATAAACTTTTAATAAACACGTTCTTCTTCACCCTCTCCATTCACACACTGTCATTTGTGTTGTAAAAAATGAGGCTTAAAGACTCAATAGTAGATTAAATGACTTGTAGCGGTGCTTCACGCCTGATTTCCCTGGTGGTCGATGACTCTGATGACAAGACAACTAAACCTTCACAATCCTGTTATTTAACTTCCACCTCTTCCCTCAGGCGTTTCCTCTCCACAGCCCTTTCTCTCTGCCTTTATCTGTCCTCCTTTCAGCCCATCTGTCTATTTCTTCTCTTTTTCTCTCTCTCTCTTCTCCCTGGTGCTTTCCATCTTTTTTTGTTTTTTTTTGGCCTTCCCTTGTCTTGAATTAACAACTTTTTCCCTTATCTCAAACAGTTTTTTGTTTTTTTTCCCCCCCGTCTACGTCTCACCATTTGTCCTCCTTATTTGTTCCCTTTCAATCCCCTCGGCCCCCGCTGTCGTTCTCTCCATCCTCTGAAACCAATACTTTTCCATCTGCGTCCATTCATCTTTGTCCTATTTTACCCCGCAGCCTTGTCTGTCTGTCACTTCATCACTCTCTCTTCTTGTCTCCTCTGCCATGTTTCTGTCTCCGGTTTCTTCCCTTCGTTTGGTATTCCTCGTGCTCTTTTACCTTTCTCTTTTTGCTTTCGATGTTTGCACCCCCCTCCCCCCTCCCCCCATCACGGCTCACACACAGAGCAAAGTTTCCCCTCATCTGCTTTTCATGTCTTTCAAGTCTCTGCAAAGAAACGTTATCGAGCACTGGGGGAAAGTTAGACAGCAAGAGCTAGATGGAGGGGAAAAAGAGGGAAGCGGAGAGATAAGTAAAATTTCCCTCCAACAGTGGGAGATGGTAATTACAGAGGATAAAAGTCAGAAAATCAAGCTCCTCCTTATGGCTTTCCGATGTACACACTCAGAGTCAATAGCAGCCTCACGCTTTCATCTCTCTGTGCTTCTTCTTCGCTCATTTTTGTCTTTCTTTGTCAAACTCTCTTCATATTCTGCTTTTTTTCTTCTTCTTCTTCTTCAGGAAACACAATTCAGAATTCAGAAATAGGCCAAATCCAGTGACAGTCACTCCGGCTTCTTCCCACCATCATCACATTTATTCTCTCTAATCTGTCTTTTATGCATTTTTTAATCTTCTAACTATTTCATATCAATTTCCTGTGCTTTGTTTGTCTCTACATCTGTTTCGGTTTAGTCTTGTGTCACATATTAACCACACACCACATTCTACAAGTCCTCCGAAAGTTTCTAAATACAGATATAATAACAATGAATTAGAACAGGATCAAACCAACAGCTGATAAATTCATGCCAATACAAGTAATGAGTAAAACTACCAGTGCAGATGAATTAGTTTATCTGTAGAATTTAGAATTTAATAATAGCAATTAAACTTTTAAAAATGACATACCTTTCTGTAACTTACAGAGTATTAACATCAGAATGTGCCCAGATGGGATGGGAACCGCTAAGAAACAACTTTTAGAGTCAAAGAAAGTGATAAAAAGTGATAAAAGCTAGAATCACTGTTGTCGTTTTCACCTCTAAATGAAAAAAATGGAGTTTGACGGTGAAATCACAGCATTTAATTTACATGGGTGAGTTTGATTATAAAATGTGTAGAGCTATAAAGTTATTATGGGATGTTATTATCTTTGCTAAGTTGGCCATTGTGAATCCATAGTTCAGACTACACTGTAACAGTTATAACAGGTCTTCAGTGCAGCTAATGACAACACAAACCCTACAAAAAACTGAGGTGATTTGTGTTTTTATTGTGTCTCTTTTGTGTAAAAACAGAGCTAAGCTAACAGAGCTATAATGTAAACTATCAGCTGACGCAGCATTTAAAGATGATAAGACACACATAAAAACATACAGCTATGAGTTTTTGATTGAAAATGAAAACGCAATGATAAATTAACATAGAAGTGTGTAAATAATAAACTTTATACTTTACAGTGATACTGTCTGTGGGTACATACTGTATAATTGATTTATTGGTGGTTTTGGAAGTTCTGAGTGTGTTCTGGTACACAACGCCCCCCTACTGGTGAGAGTTTGGAATATCACCAAGAGAAAAAATAGTTTTAAAATGCTGTACTTTCTGGACATCTATTGGATTCCTGCAGGATAGTGGTAAATTTCACTATTAATCACGTAGCTGGAATCAGACAAACACGTCAATAATAGTAATAATAAGTTGCATTTGCAGTTCTAATATCAATTACTAATGATAAAAGGAAGAAATGTTGTTGACCCTCAACTTTACTCTGAGCTTTTATGAACATCTACATGATCAGTATGTTAAATATAGGAAAATACCTGGTTTTCACTGAAAAAAACGTAATCTACAGATGATAATATTACAATAAATTGTGATAAATCACTTAAGGAAGGTTAAATATTGAGAAAAAAATAATTTAGGAACTGCCATAAAAGTATCAATGGGTCCTTATGGGTTAAAAAAAATAAAACAAAACACAGGAACGTGGAGAAATGTTCATATAAAATGTATTTATAGTCCAGAGATGTTGAGATATTATGCATGCTTACTAGAACTGTACAAGGGCAATATTCATCACAATAATTAAAAATATACTGCAATCACATGAAATCTGTTCAACATTACGCTTGTAATGCAGTTTAGACTTGACAAATGAATCGATTGCTACAGAAAATATGAAGTGACTAATATAAAAACAAGTCAAACAGTATCAGGTTACACAAACGGTCAATGAAACGTATGAGTTATTCGTTGCAAAATTGGCTAAATCTTGCAAAAACATGCAGCTCCCCAATAAAAACATAATAAATCTCCACTCCCTCGCCGTTCTCCATTTTCCTGCATTCATTTCTCTCCCAGCTTTATTACATAACAGCCTGGAAACGCCAAGAACAGGAAAGGAGAGGGGAGGGCGTAGCAGCTCCTCTGACCTCCCACCAGAGGGGGGAGACACAGTGATTGAGGATCCATCATCCGTGTGCCAGCTGCTGCTGCTCCCTCCGCCTGCTCGCCATTGCTCCCTGTTTCCAGTGCCGCCTTCCTCACTTCCTGCGTCTACCTCCGCCGGCCCGTCGTGCCTCGCTGGCTCGGATTCCTCTGGCGTGTTCCACTCTGCCCTCTTTCCTCTTTGATCCTCTTATTCTGTGGTTTTCCATTCCTTTGTTGTTTTTTTTGCTTTAATATACAGTCAGTTCCAGCTTGGTGACAACTTCTATCGCCTACTTATGGAAGCCCAGAGGGGACTTTGCAGCAGAGTGATAAAAGTATTGCAAGGCCATACAAAAGCTACTCTGGTTATGGTTTTTTTTTTTGTCCTATACATCCCCTCAGGGCCTTCATACCTGCTTCCAACTTTTATTCCTGCGCCAGCCTTTCCTTTCAATACCCCCTCGCCTTCCTGACACGGTTCTGTCCGGGAGAACCTGAAGATGAAAGCGCCTCCTGTAAAGGCCAGGCATCACGGGACGAAAGGTGACGGGAGCGAGGCGGACATGTAACCTGGCCTCCTGTTTTTCCCGTGACCCCTCCTGAACTCTGGAAGTCATCAATTCTGCTTCGTAGGTCTGGATCGTGACAGGTCACAGGTGTAAAAAGGCAAGAGGAGGAGGAGGAGGAGGAGGAGGAGGAGGAGGAGGAGGAGGAGGAGGAGTCGAGGCCCAATGGAGGAAGAGACGTTCTATTAGGACGCTAATTATGAGTGGACATGTGGAGCACTTGACTGTTTACTCAAATGCATTTCCAGCTATTGCGCAGATAAAATGTTTTGTTTGAGTGTTTATCCCCAGAGAGATGATCATACACTCTTTTTATGCAGGATTGGCTCTTCTCTGATTCCATATACAGTGGTGGAAAAAAGTTCCCATGACATCCCATGGATCTGTATAATGTATATTGGATTAAGTCATTGAACTCATGCTCCCTTCTGCACGTGCTCTGTTCCACTGAGGTCAAAACTAGACGTTTCAGCAAGATGATAGGAAATGAAACACAATAATTAAATTACATTTTTTGTTCGCAATAAACCAAAAAAAAAAAATTTGCATTTGATTGTGTCCATCTGATGCAGCCACACCTTTTGCAATGTTAAAAAAGTCGTTCCTGCAAATATCTCATGATAATATTTCAGATTGTGTAAAATTTAAAGAGTGGCCAAAATCTTTTTTCCGGTTCTAGAAATTAGTCAAACTCAGCTTTATTGTCAGTTTTGCCACATGTACATAGCATACAGAAAACTGAAATTAAAAAACTCTAAGGCCCCACAGTGTAAAATGAACATAATAGAAAAAAAAATACAAAAAATAGACATGCACAGATGCAGATATGTGCAGAGGTGATGGATGCAGATCAGATCAGATGAATACGAATGCATTTAAGGTCATAATCTGACAACTCATCAATGTATTTATTGTTTAGTCTGAAAAATGTCAAAGAATAGTGCAAAAGACCCTGGTTAATTAAAAACTCATCTCTCTGTAAATTCCTACTCTATCAGGTTCCTCAGGTGCTTTGTGACCTCATGGTTCCCCTTTGGGTTTCTTAGTAACACAAGGAGCATCTGACAGGAACTCAAAGATGTTTTTACACTAATCGCCATAGAATCATCATGTGCAACTCCTTACTTTCAGACCTCAAACTGGATCCTGACTGGACACCCTTAAATCCTACTCATCCTATAGCCTGTTGTTTTTCTGTTTGCTGATGGAATCAGTTAAAAAAAAAGAAATAAAAAATCCACTAAAATGTGATACATTTATTTCAATCTCAGCTTTTAAGCACCTGCTTGGGGACATTTTTAATGATACTTGTAAACGTTTTACATCTGATTAACTGTTTTAAAGGCCTCCTTATGGTCATCTCAAATTAACTGTGCAGAGTATTTATTATTGTCTAGTTAAGTGCTTTAGTTTTGTCTAATTTTTTATTTTTTTTATCCCTACTCTTGTCTCTCCAAAGCTAACTTTATAAATAAGAAACAAAGTCTTCTTAATGTGTTGCCTGCTAAAATATGGTGTCATGAATAACTATTTCTTGTTTTATTGTTCTTGTATTATATACTAGTTTGTCTGTGCTTTGTGTTTAATGTATGTAATGTCTATTCCTTTCATTTAGGGGTGTGTCCAGTGGTGAAAACAACAACAGTAATTCTAGCTTTTATCACTTTATCTCTTTTGTTCACTCTTTTTTTTTTTTTTTTTACTTCTTTCTCTTTTCATATATTGTGTATTTCCATGTATATTTGCACTGGAAGGAGTAGCTCTCCAATCTCGTTGTACACCAGTATAATGACAATAAAGGGCATTCTGAGTCTTCTCATTCTGATTCTGATTCTTAAAGTGGCTTTGGTCAAAGGTGGTCTCACCATGAGAGACTAGCAGACAGAGTAGTAGTATTCCATAGTAGAAATACAACATATACAGTAGGTCCTTTAAGGCATGTCTGCAAAGATGCTAGTTAAAGTGTCTCATAAGTTAGCTGGAGTGGAACAGCCCACAGCTCTTCATAGTCATAGTGGGAGGAAGCGCTGCTGTCTAGAGATTAACATCGGTGTCACTTATTAGAGGAAAATTGAGGCAGAGATGTACATTTCCAACCAGAGTCATGGATAAAGTTCAGTATCAAAAGCGCTGGTGGCTGTCCCGTTTGTGCACGACATGATCTTTGTTCACTAAAAAGCAAAGCGTTGAGACTTTAAGGGGGGGAAAAGGAGTCCTGATGTAAATGGAGCGAACCCAGGCCAGTTTGTAATATACAGTAAAAGTCTGTGGTCCCAGGGCGAGTCCTGACAGTCTGCTTCTCACACACTCACACCCCTACACAGTGGTACAGTACCTGCAAACACAGCTATTTCTACCTTTTCAATATTCTGTGCAGCCAGGTAGATGATTGTGCTGCTGATTGATACTCAGTCGCAACGATGTCAATCACTCAACTGTCCGTACACCAATGAATAAATAATCTTACTCGGGTAAAAAGTGTACGATTTATGAGTTTTGGAGGATTTACCTGTCGTCTCTCTGGAGTGTCCTGTGAGAATGCAAAGAGCCCTGGACAGCATTAAGCCACATCCTACATGGGACTGATGGAATTATAGTTGTTATAAAATGAGCCGTAAGTCAAGCCCACACAAATACTTTGCGGGGTGACCTCCACTGACTGATGTTTAATACTCCGACACACCAGGATAACACCTGTTATGCAACAGCAGTCTTTACATCCGTCTGGAAATGAGCCCTGTTCGCCTTCAGATGCGCCTCCTGGAATTATGCGATGAATATTTCAGACTGAACACGAGTATGTTTAAAGTTAGCGTGCAGAGACGTTCAACTCAGTGTAGGTGCGCTGTTGTATAAAAATAGGACCGATGGCCCTGTAGCTGTAACCGGCATGTTCTATCAAGGAGCAGTAACAAGTTGAATTGGTGAGGTTGTCAGGTTCTGCTGCTGTGTTAGAGTCCTGTGGTCTGGATGCAGGAGAAGTGGGTGGTACTTTCACTGGAGGATAACTCACCTAATTAACTGTGAGAAATCAGCAGGACCCCAATCCTACTGGAAGTGGAAGGATGAGTGAGAGACAGATATAGTATATACTGTATACTGACTGCTATTTAAATATGGAAGGTTGCATTATTTGACTTAATTAGCCTCATCGTTTGTATTTTCTGTATTATGGATGATGACTGAATAAACCCAAACCTAAAACTTACTGTTAACTGCTATAACAATAAAGAGTAAATCAACAACAGGTAAGGTCTTAAAACGTATTCTTCTTCTTCTTCTTCTTCTTCTTCTTATTATTATTATCATTATTATTACATTGGTGACATTGAGTTTGAGCCTTCAACGTCATTCAAGGTCAAAGGTCATGAAAGTCCATACTGTATATAACTTCCTACCAGTGCTCAATAGTAACTATATTGATAGCTCTAGCCATTTCCGTGTTATAACCCATTAAAACATGGCCCACTATAACTAAAGGCAATTTTTTAATATTTTAAAAATATGTAAAAAATTCAAAAATCTAAATTTCTCAAAACTGTAAATAGACTTTGTCCCAAGGGAGCTACATATAAGATGTGAAATGAATCCCACTAGTAGTTTTGTCAGAGAAGATGTTTGAAGAAACTGCTAATGAAGACGACGACGAAGACGACGACAAAGATGACAAGGAAAACGAAGACGATGACGAAGATGACAACAAAGACAACGATGAAGACGACACCGGACAGAGCGCCATCACAATAGCTCATGGCCTCTTGGCCAGTGAGCTAATAATAAAAAAGGACAGATGAAACAAGTGGAATAAGTCTCCGTAGAGGTTGTGGGTCTAATTTAATCAAACAGCTGTGACCGGATGAATCATAACCTCAGCATGGACTGCTCACATACCCAACGTCACTTTGCACTTCAAAGTCATTTGGTAACTCCATCATATTCAACATTACAGTGTTACTATGCACCTTACAGTTTAATTATCCAGTTTTTTTGTTTTGTTTTATCCAGGTCTGTCCTACCAAGATGTATCTATCTATCTGGTAGGCATCCATGTTGACCTGATTTACATACAGTATCTACACATGTGCAAGTACGACAGAGGTTAAATGCAGGTTCTTCTATACTGTAACACTGCTGCTGCCATTGAATGTAACTGAATTGCTGAAATCTAAATTTTACAGAGAGAACCTCAACTGAGAGTCTAAGTGAGAGCTTTTTTTTTCCTTCCATAGTAGAAAGTGTAAATCCAAAATTGTGCTAACTTCATGTTTTCAATCTAAACTGGTGTTGTGACAGAAAAATATGCTGTGTAGCCACATCAGGGATAACCTATAATACAATATTGATCTGTGGGAGAGTTTGGAGGGAGTCCAGGCCCCTGGGGCATCATGGGATAGAATGCTTGTGGTCAGTAATCACCCAGGTGATGACCCCCTCGGAGGGTGAAGTGTGTGTTAACATGGTTGTAGTGTGTGCATGTGCATCTGGAGGCTGTGCATCAGAGGTCAGCAGGTTTTGGTGCCAAAGGGTAGGAGTGTTGAGAGGATCCACTGCATCAGTTTTAAGTAACAACAGCAAACAACACAAGCTAAACCTGGGTTAGTAACTCAGAAAAATGAACAGAATCACACAATGATTATGTAGTTTATTAAGGTGGTTGTCTTATCAGTACAAAATTTTGCTTAGTGCTGCGATAAATTCACCTGCCCTGTCCTTAGCTTTATGGAAACACTTGATAGCACAATCCTCATGTGAGTAATAATAGACTATCAGCTACAAAATTATCATACAGCAGCAGCAAATGGCCAAAAATTAATGAGTATTTAATTTTTATTTATTTTATTTTAGTTGGTTAGTTTTTAAATGCAATCCCAAATTTGACGATTATGATGATATTAGGTATTACAGATATTGTCTCCTGCTGGTCGCTGTCCAGATGGGAGGTGCTGAAATGCTTTGCCACATGTCTAGAACACATCAAATACATCTACATAAGTCAGCAAATGGCCAAAAATTAATGAGTATTTAATTTTTATTTATTTTATTTTAGTTGGTTAGTTTTTAAATAGAATTCCAAATTTGACGATTATGATGATATTAGGTATTACAGTAATTGTCTCCTGCTGGTCGCTGTCCAGAGGGGAGGTGCTGAAATGCTTTGCCACATGTCTAGAACACGTCAAATACATCTACATACGTCAATATGTGTTGGAGATAAGTTTGATATAAGTAACATATAGGTTCAAAGTACGTTACTCATAGGTTAGAAATAATTTTTAGATATACTAGACATTATCTCGACGTATTTCGACTCATGGGGCTGGAACGGATTAATGGCATTTCAATTAAATTCAAGGAAATTGATTTGATGTACAAGCACATTGAGTTACGGGCTCGGTCACAGAATGAATTAAACTCTTAAGCCAAGATACCACTGTACTGATTAGATTAACTGGAAATCTGTTGTGCGGTTATCACTCTAAAGTTCATAATATGTTGGAATATATTTTCATTTTGGTGCATGTTGGTCTAGTGTTTGTTTCAAGGCCAGGTTATCAGACATGGACTGCATGTATTTCACCTTAAAGATAATAATAACAGATAGAAAGATCATTTAACTGTTTTTTTATTTTTTTTGGGCAGTGATATATTTTGTAAATTTGCCAAAAAAAAGTGAACTTTCAGCTTTAATTCAAGGGGTTTTACACAAAATATTGCAGGAATTACAACAATTTAAAACACAATCCCTCCATTTTCAGAGGCTCAGTAGTAATTTGACAGACTTAGATGTTATGAGGATCGTTTTTAATACTTGGATTTAAATTGGTTGGCTATAATTTCTAAATGGTTAATGCAATGTTTTTGTTAAACTTCTTGACAAATCCACTTTTTAGCGGTAAGGAGAGCAATAATACCACAAATTTGGACCTGACTGTATTTTTTTCACAATACATGTCCTTAGAATAAACAGAATAAGTAACATTAATTATGAATAAGAATCTCCATACATCATACGAGGGGGAAAATCCATGAAAAAATGCAAGTCTTAGTATCACATTCAACAATCAATTTTTTCCTTTAGATAGTAAGAGTTTATCACTATTTTTCACTGAGAAACATTCATCTGAATCCCATTCCCTCAGTAGATTTCTCATCAATTCACGAGGATTTTATGGACTTTAAGAACAACACTGAAGATGACATGCACTGGAGGATCCAGATTGAGTCACTGAAACGACTGTTAGATAAAAGCTCATCTGTGCATTTGTGTTTGACTACACACAGAAGGTCAAACATGGAGTGTGTTAATCTGTAATATCTTGAGTGTTAATCCCACCGTATATTGGATCTTAAAAACCACAGACAGAATGGTAGTGAATAGACTCAGTGTTATATTCCCGCCGGTTTTGGTGCATAAACACAAAAATACCCCCCCCCCACCCTCCTGTAGACTGATTATTTATATATGTATGCAGATCAGAACTTAAAGGTCAGAGCCACCGTAGAATAAACAATTAAAAACATGTGTCTGACAAACTTAATCTGTGCCAGGAAGCTGGTGTGTTGGATTACATAACATGAACAAATCCCATTTAGCTGGCGCTCACCCAAAGCACCACGCCAAGTGTGCATACATTTTCAGCCTGATTGATCAAACAAAAGAGTGAATCAAAGCAGAAAGCATGGCTGTGTTAATGTGCATTCAGATGCTTTCAGGGGGCGCAGGAAGTGCTTCTTTAACCCATAAAAACCAGTGCTACTTTTGTGGCAGTTCCCAAATGAATTACCTCCCTAAATAACCTTCCTTACGTGATTTATCCATTTATTGTAATACTGTCTTCTTTATTTTGGATTTTTTCTGTGAAAATCAGGTATTTTCATATGTTTAATTCACTGATCATGTACATGTTTGTAAAATCTGAGATTAAAATTGAGGGTTATTATATCGGAAACAGAGAAATCGGAAGAAAAAGTGACTTTTTCAGTAAAATCTGTTATTAACTGAACATAAGTATTAGGTTTTATTGTTGTTTATTTATTGTTAGAGTATATTTAGGGGTTGTGCATTGCCGGTCCTGAGTACAAATTTCGTTTTTCATGTGACCATGCAAAAATGACATAAAAAATGAATAAACTGAACCTGAACCTGATAAACTCAGTGTGTCCATCCACTGTCATTGATCAAACTCAATGGGTTTTACTGGTGAATCACTGTTGGAGAAGATGACAGTGTTTCCACGGTAACTACAGAGCCTCTGAACGTCCAAATGGGTCATATCTGATGACCATGAAAAGACGGCAAACTGTATTTTACACTAGTTATTTACCTGTATTGACAGGATTAGTGGACCTACAAGTATTAAACAGTTTAGATCAGTAGATGTTTTTGGTCGATGGTGGACGTTTGGGTCTTTATGGGTTAATGTCCTAACATATAAAAGCAGGGGAAAGTCCTAGAGGAATCTATGCACCGGCTGAACTACACACCAACAGACGACCAACGTACTGCATGTGTGCGTGTGTGTTTGAGACACTTACAGAAGGAGCTGCTTTCGTCCTTTGTGCCTTCCATGGTGCCATCCGGCAGCATCTGGAGGTAGAAGCCGTGTCTGCAGTAGAGCCGCGTGACGATGCCCTTCAGCTGGGGCTCTGCAGAGCAAACACCGGGTTAAACCCACGTTAGCATACAGCAACACACAGCATGCGGATACACATACCTACCGATGAATGGGCACACTGACTAAACAACAGGCAAGTCTTGGTATTTACACTGCAAAATAGTCAAACAGTGAAGTGTGTGTGCGCTGACATGTGTGTGTGTGACTGTGGCCTTCAGTGGGATTAATGGGACCTCGGTGTCTTCGAAAAAGAAGCATCTTTCATGGACAGGTTGAAGCCACGGAGGCCACCTGTTCATTGTGTTTGTGCGTGTGTGTGTGTGTGTGTGTGAGTAACCGTGTGGGCAGTTTGTGTAGCGACAGTCCATTGTCAAATACTTAAAAACTTTGAAACACAAAACGCTTGTCGGTAGCAAAAAACCTGAAAGCAACTCACAAAAGAAAAAACTTGAGCGTCGTGCTCAAAGTTTAATGAACCATCTCCGGTTGTTTGTTTACCCTGCTCTCAAATACCAACTGGCGTCATTTACTCAGTGCACTCTGAGGCATCGGAGTATTTGTTTCAGTGGGCCAATCCCACGTTTTCATCTGCCGCCCCCTCAGAGATAAGTCGACGTGTCTTCCTCTTGCCTCGTGTTTGTGTTGTGTTTCTTTTTTCAGCTTGTACACGCATGACTGAGGGGGGGCCCTTTCGCTCTTCCGAAGTGCTGAGGGAGACTAAACAGCGGATCAGAAGGAATGTCAGAATGCTGAAGTGTTTCCACAATCAAGTTTTAATGAGACGCATCAAATATGGATGAGGACAGTGGAGTACGGGGGCAGCTGGCAGTTGGCCCTCGGTCCACAGCAGGGATGTACATGAGAGACGCACAGCAACATACAACAATCCAGCATTTACAGCACTTAATGGAAAGGCATCCTCCACTGTATTTAAAAATAAATGTAAAAAAAAGACTATAAAATACAACAATCCAAGCATTTACACATCTATATTTCACATCAAATGTGATAATTCTGGTCATTTTTAATATATATTTCTTTAAATGTTGCTGTTATTTCACTGATTTGTTATAGTTTGGTATGAATTACCCGTATGGGATAAATAAAGTATCTATCTATCTATCTATCTATCTATCTATCTATCTATCTATCTATCTATCTATCTATC
>JAPQRQ010036190.1:0-13255 GCA_037367365.1 Apogon talboti
GCTTAAACAGGTTCTGTATCATGTGGCCAAAGGCTGGACCTGACCGTGGACCCTGTTGGTGAGAGGCTTGACCCGGGTGTTGACCTGGGTGTTGACCCGGGTGTTGACCCGGGTGTTGACCTGGGTGTTGACCCGGGTGTTGACCCGGGTGTTGACCTGGGTGTTGAACTGGTCCGTCAGGGGTTTGATGACATGTTGGATTGGACGCCTGGTTCTGGAGAAGCAGGGGCAGGATCTTAGCCCTGTCCTCCATCAACGTCCTGTGATCCAGAGTCAGGTTGATGGTGAAACCTTCCACCATCACAGAGTGGTGTTTGGACGTCCAGAGGCTCCATGGTTACCGTGGAAACGCTGGGTATAAAACTGGGTTTATATATATAAACCCAGTGTGTCCATTGTTTCTTCAGTTTTCTTTGTTGTAACCTGTGAATTTACTCTGAACTTTAATGAACATCTACAGTGAATTAAATACAGGAAAATACAGGATTTACACTGGAAAAGCAAAATGCAGAAGCTAATGTTCTAATTAACGGGGATAAACGTCTTAGTAAATGTGAGGTGTGTGTGACCTTGTGCTCCCTCTGCTGCTGACAGTTCCACACGTGTCCACGGACTGCAGATGACACACAGACATTCCTCTAACTCTGGTGCATTTACTGCAGTGTGAGTTCATGTACAATGCCCCTGTTAAATAAACCCATAATGGAAGTGCCACAGGCAGTGCTGTTGCCTTAGGCCTCTGTTCATGTTTTATAACCTGATACTAGTTGTTTTTCTCTATCTGCAAAAGTGAGGGCGTTACAGGCAAAAACTGGGTATTCTGAAAATTATGACCTTGATCTTGACCTTTCAAGGTCATTGAAGGTCAACAAAATTAGTACCAAATGAACGGTCACATTTGACTTCCTATAAGTAATATATAAGTAATACAAAGTTAGTCAATATCCGTAGAAGCCGCTTTCTGAATATGCAAATGAGGCGCTTGACCCCTGGTCACTTTAGAGGACAATAACTCCAAATCTACGTACAGTATACGTGACACATGAGGTAGGTACTGGATGGACAACTGAGTTTCCAATGATTTGGCGCTAGTTTGAAATCATTACAAAAAAACAGAACAGAAGTTGTTAACGTTAAACAAATTTTACATACGTTACCATAGAAACCAGAAGTCACGCAACCTAGAGTTGTGAAATTTAGTATATGAAAGGGACTTGGACAGAGATGTTGCATGTTAAATTTTGGTGTGATCGGGTGAATATTGGCGATATTACAACCACTTGAAATTTCAGAAAACTGAATCCACTCAGATTCCAGTGTCGGTGTGTTTCCAGGGTTCGTCTAATCTGCCCCGGTCCTTCAGGATCAGTAGTGAAGGCTCATGGAACTGGAACTGTACAACATTAGGACTGTCCCTGGAACCAATCAGATTCCAGCTAGCTGGTCGCCAATGTCGTCATCATTTATCCTTTCTCTGATTGGACGGTCAGAGCTAAACTATTATTGGATAGAACTTTGGTCATATTCTTTTGAATTCATGCCAAAGAAGCTCATTTCATTGAATAAGTTGAATTGATTTATTAAATCGAACTACAGTAAAGTATGTACAGCAGTAAAAATGAAAGTTTCAGTGAAACAAACAGCTTCTATAAACCAAAGTGGTTGTATTTAGTGTGACCTTCCTTTGACACTTAACATGTCTTTAACCCTTTTGTTCAGACAATATGACATCATTCACTTTCTGATTTTTTATTCCAGTTTCATTCAACACGTCACGTTTCTAATGGTTTTTGCTGCTTGTTGTCATGGGGTCAGGGGTCACACTAAATACTGACTTTAACATTTACAACCCATTTAGTTCTGTTTTTTGTGTCTTTTAAGGCTGTGCACATATTTCCTGTATTTTCTTGTTGTATCTGAAGAAAAGAGACTGACAAATAAATATACATGTTCATTTCAACGCTGTGGAAACACAGGACTGCACCGTACTGTGCATATATACAACTGTGTTTTCTAATGTCCACCATCTACCGTCTTTCAAAGGAATAAGTTCTGTCTTGTCCAACAATTTTATCTAACAGCAGTGTTCTGATTTCAGATTTTTCAACCTGAGTGGGAATCAGAGCTAAATTCGATTGTTATAGATGATATTTGGTACTCTGGTCTTCAAAGTCCACTCCTCCTCTGAACCAAACAGTATTTCATGCACATGTAGAATTCTGCATCGTATCAGAAACTGTGCTCTTTTCATTAATTTCCACCTGCCTTGGAACAGCAGTAGAACCACGCCCTCTACTGGACATTTTTGATGCCGTGCTCCTTCCGGTCAAAGGGCTTCTCATACTTCTGTTTCAACAAATTGTATTGTGTTCATTGAACTCACTAAAGGTATTCTGACTAAACACAGAATCATTAGAGTTTTTGGACAGAATGAGGCCTTATATCCATGGCAGCAGCAGCAGCTAAGGCTTATGGGTATTGTAGTGCTTGGAATCAGTAAATATTTTGGAACACACTCCTTCCACAGGGATTTTTGTACCTCTTTTTTATCTTTCACATTGGTTTGTGGAACCAGGAGCATGTCCCTAGTGTAATGAACGTTTCAAAAATAGTTTTAAATAACAGGATTGATTATTGACTGTATGAGGTAACGGTGTGATTTGGTCCTCCCCAGTGTTCACAATCTTTAATTCAATGATTATATTACGATTAGCATTAAATCTTTAGTTAATAAATTCCCTAAAACCGGTAGAATCATCCTGTTATGACAGGAAAAATTTTTTTTATTATATACAATAATAAACATGTATGTACGAGGTCACTGATGTCAGGTTTGTTTTCGTGTTGGTGTGCTTTGGATTCTTCACATTTATAAACTTTAACTGATAAAACACAACTCATTCTAAGGTAGGCTCTATGTACCGCAGGGTGGCGCTGTACGTAATGTCACTTCCGCCGTGTATTTGCGTCGTTGAAGCCGCACGCGCACACTCAGAGGCATCATGGCGGACGTACTGGATCTTCATGAAGCGGGAGGCGAGGACTTTCCCATGGACGAGGATGGCGATGGTAATAAAAGTATTTTTACGGCTTAGTGAGAGATACTGGAGATTCCCGGCGTCTTCGTACAATGTTAGTTAGGGTCAATAGCATACAGACGGTCCAATAACGTCAGCCTGCGTGGTATCAGGCCTGCTAAGCTAACGAGCTAATATGACGCTAACAACACACTGTTATCACAGTCAGTCACTTTGGGCCAGAATGGGCTAGAATATCAGCTATCTTGAAAACATTGGCGTAACTCTCCAGGTGATATATTACAATTGTGACATGACATATTGCTAACAGCTGATATTCCAAAATGTGTAGTATCATTGTCATTGACTCGTAGCACACACCGTTAAACTTTGCGTTTAGCTACCGCTAACGCACTATGTGAGTGCTAATGTGGCTAACAGCAAAATGTACCACTCGTGTCCCACCACTTCATCTACCCATTCATCCAGTATACGTACACAGATCAATAACGTGAAGAAGCACCGCTAGGCTTGTTGAAAACCCATATATTAAGTTGAGCAATAAGAATATCGATAAACTAGCTGAATTGGCTAGCAGCTGTTAACGCCGGACAACGTTTAGCTACAGTAATAACTTTGAATTGTTCAACTTTCCCTCCACCAGAAAGCATCCACAAGTTGAAAGAGAAGGCTAAGAAGAGAAAAGGACGTGGCTTTGGTTCAGGTGAGTTATAGGATTTATCTGATACTGTTTTATACAGTAGTTTAGTACTGAAACAGTCATTGTGTGATATTTGTTTTGCTGATTTCAGAGGAAGGTGCCAGGTCCAGAATCAAAGAGGATTATGATACTGTGGAGCAAGATGGAGATGAACCAGGTCCTCAGAGGTGTAAGTGCTGCTCTTCATGTAAAGTCAAGAAATGATAGGGAGAGGTGCATACAGCAGATTTGCAGTCCTTGGATACTCCCACTGTTGTAGACTATTTTAATAGTTACTCATTCCAGGATTGGCCAAAATAGCTGTTGTTTCCTAGCTGTTTCCTGTCTTTGCCAGACACAACTCCATCCAGTTTAATTCTTCTGTTGCATGGGAAGGAGAAATCAGAAGCTCCTCAGTCCCAGTCTTTGTAGTTCTTCTCGGCCCCTGCTGGTTATTTATTCATATTGTCATGCTATGTGCTGTCTGATGTCGTTCTGTGTCCTCCTCCGTTGCAGCTGTGGAGGGCTGGATCCTGTTTGTGACGGGTGTGCATGAAGAAGCCACTGAGGAGGACATTCACGATAAGTTCTCAGAGTTCGGTGAAATCAAGAATTTGCATCTCAATCTTGACCGCAGAACAGGCTACCTGAAGGTGGGACAAATATCATTTCCAGGTTTAAAAACACTGCTCTTATTGGTCTGATGTGTTTTAACTACCCTTTAAAAGTGCCCTTTGGAAGAGTCATGCATGCTTGTGTGCATGTGTGAGGTTTGTGTTGGAGTCTGTTTGGTGATACTAACAAGTATTTTGGTACGGGTGTTTGTTCTGCTCCTCTACATCTGAAATGGTGTGCATTGATACTGTTACTGCCTAGAAATGCAGGCATTGGGTGGTCAGACCTTCAGTTCCCTACGTAACACTAGATGTTTACATGTTGAAACTACTAATTTAAAAAGATTTTACATTTGCATGATTGGTCATGTGCATTATGGGAAATGGAAACACTTTTTTCTAATAAATCCTAATGTAGCAAATATTTGTTTCACATGACTGATCCGTTGTTTTCTCATTTATTAACATACAGCACAAAAACACAGCTGGTATTTGAAACGGGCAGCGTGGAATAATGAGGAGACCAAAGTATTCCTTGGATTAATCCATAAAACACGCCACAGGCATTTGTACACGCAGGATTTGTATTGTAAAGTGAGGCTTAAACATGTCCCACCACTGTCGACCAATCAGAAGTCTGTATTCCAGGTAGTGAGTTGTGTGTATTCAGTGAAGTTCCCTGTAATAAGGGTCAGTGCTTATTGATCTCTGTCCAGTTTGTACAATCTGAAAATGGAACAGAAGCTGAATCACTGTTTTAACTGCAGAACAGAGCGATCCGTTTGTGTACCTCTGTGTGCTCATGCGTGTCAGAGCCTGTATGTCCCCTCTGATGGGGCCGTGCTGCCTAGTTTGGTTCCCCCAAACCTGTTCATGAAGTGCACTTGATTCAGGTTTTTTGACTGAGGTTTTGAAGGTGTTTTGAAGTTTGCTTCAGATGTGCTTGTCTTATCAGGGAAAGACAGCTACACACTCAAACTTCATGAGCTGGTGAAAATGTCACAAGCTCAGAACCTTAATGGTGTTATTATGTTATTGTTGTAGTTAACTGCATTCCTTGGTTTCTGTTTTCTGGAGGGGTTATAGATTTACCAGGAATTCCATCTGTCCGTCTGGGATTTTTGTCCATCCCATTGCTCAGACACTATTCACCTGAATCTTTTCACATTTCACACACACGTGCCGTTCTCCCAATTTTTGCTTTTTTTAAAAAAAATGTTTACAAATTTTTGATAAGTTTTTGAAAAGATTGTAAGTTCCACAAAAATGAATCCCTGGGTAGGCAGTGTATGAGTGAGCAGGAGGGGCATAGTGTTGTATGACCGGGTGGGGGTATCACTAAGCTCTGCTTACTTTTTCACCTGTTGATTCCTCAATTTGTTTATTTTTTGATCCCCAGTCTCTGGCTGCTTCTGAAAAAATCAGCTAAAAATTTACCTGGAAAAGGAAGTAGCCCCCCATTTTTCCTGTCAAGTAACCGTTGTCACCAGTTTTGTCAGTAGTTAAATAACATTTTCTCCTGTGCACCATTTGTTGAATGTTAAAGCAGATTGCCTGTAGCTCCTGTTTTCACGGTCAACCACTATGTGGCAGCATTGCACCGATTATTGAAGAAAAGCCCTGCAGTCAGTGAAACATCAAAAATGTGTTTTCAACTCAGACTGTTTTGGAAATCAGCTGTACATCACAATATTTTAGTCCCAATGTCACTGAGTTCATCTCTTTAAGTGGACACTATTAAAGAGAAGTATTGTAAGTACTTTAGTACTTTGTTAAGCCCAGGGTGAATGTGCTCTGGGAGCCACAGTGAGGTGTTGATGATGGATGCCATATCTGTGGTGGTGCCTGTCCACAGGGGTATGCACTGGTGGAGTATGAGACGTACAAAGAAGCCCAGGCCGCCATGGAGGGGCTCAACGGGCAGGACCTGATGGGACAGCCAATCAGCGTGGACTGGGGGTTTGTCCGAGGGCCCCCCAAGAACAAGAGGAGGTGAGGCTCCGTTTGTGTGCACTAGTGGATAGACATCGCTTCCAAACAAGTGACAGAGCAACTTTTCTGCATGTTTTTATCCTCATTCTTTAAAGTGTTTTTGTAGCACCAGGCACTTTAACTTTCTTATTTTTCATCAAGTTTTCAGGTATCTAATGAACTGTGCCGGCAACATAATGAACTGAGTCCTGCCTCAGACGTTGAAAACTGATTTGCAGTTTGCAGCCAAATTAATGTTCATTATCTTCAGTGTGTTGTGTTTTTTTCCTCCTAAATTTTAATTTGAATTTAGAATAGTGTAACGGTGTACGAGGGTGTAGTGAACACAAACAGCTGCTAGAAATGTCCTTGACTGGACTATTTCTATACATAGATACTGTTATACTTACTACAGTTAAGTATCAATAACCTGCATTTTCACCAGTCATCTTCTTTTTTAACTGTGTTGGAGTATAGAACATGTATGATGAAAATATCCTTTTTTTTTAATCACCTGGAATGTTTGTTCATTGGAAGTAACTAACCATTGTTTTAAGGGTAAGCATTCAGTTGTTAGTGGTTTTTAATTGATCTAAATCCTGTCCTATAATAAAGGTATACACAAACAGGAACCATTGTCTGAATTTTAAATGTCAAAAGGCAGGGTTCATACGGGTGCTTGAAATCCTTGAAAATGCTTGAATTTCAATGTTGTGTTTTCGAGGTCTGAAAAGTGCTTGGATTTTAGTTTAAGTGCTTGAAAGTGCTTGCAATTATAACTTATGTGATTAAGTATTTTTTAATGTTAACTCTGCTTAGGTTAGATTTCAAGCCAAAGCTGCTCAGAGGTGATACATTTTGAAAAATAAAACTGTATGTCAAAAAAAGAAAATTGGCGCGTGTTCTCAGGTCGACTCTAGGTACATTTCATCGCTGTCAGGTGGAAACCTTGTAAGCCCATTTTTGGTCTGTTTTGTCATAAAACAATTCTAATGGTCAGTATTCAAGTTTGCCTGATGGTTTTAGAAATATTTAACCAATGAACAGTGTTGAAAATGGCTTGTTACTGCATCTCTTAATTCCATTCATTTATTTAGAAAAATACATTGTTTTTCCAGTTTCTTGAAAAATCACCATTTTGGACATAAGAGGTTTCCACTAGACGGCAGCGATTTTTATCTTCCTCTTTGTCTCGGTGCGAGTGTCTGCAAAGCTGATAAAAGCTCATCCAGGGGCTGGACAGATACCGTGAAGAAGTGGTCAAAAATGATACCGTTGTGTTATTGTATTTTTTTTTCTTTCAGGACTGGCGGTCGGCGACGCAGCAGAAGTCCAGACAGAAGACGACGCTGAATGAGTCGTCCCACGTGAACAGGCAGTTTGTCATCAGTGTAGTTTGTCCGTCATGTTGGAGCACCCTGCAGTGTGTGTTATGGTAAAGATTTGCTCTGCACTGAGGATAAATACAACATCAGTAGATCAAGAGGCAGCATTTTCAGTTTTTAGTAAACTTGTAACTCTGCTTTACACATTAAAAAAAAACAAACACTTAAGCCCATTGTGTCCTGTGAGTGACATTTTCCTTTTTACAGTTTGTAGGTAGTACATGTATGATTTTCCACAAAACCCTCATTGTTGTTTGAGATTTTGTTTTGCCTGATGTTGAGCATTTTATTGAACTCAAGTGTTTTGTTTTCTATTTCTTGGGAAAGATTAAACTTTTTAAAGGTAAATGTGTCCCCTTGTGTTTTATTTAGCACGGCCAATGACGTTGGGTTTACATCATTTCAGATGACCTCACCCAGGCTCTAGAACCGCCCAGATATTTGGTCAAACCCAAAGCACCTGTCAGTCCAATCTTGGTTCTGCACCAATAGGCTCCTTCGGTAAAACTCCGAGCCCCTCGTGCTCGTGTAGCCAATTGGCAAACGACTATTCTGAACTCTGTGGATCTCATTTGGTGCTTACTCAATTGGGGAACATCAGTCAAAACACCTAAGAATAACCATTGGTGCCCGTAGACGTCAATGGTACTCGTTCTTGGCCCTGATTGGCCCTCCCTCCGTAGGGGCGGGCTGTGTTCCCTCGCTTGACGTTGTTGTTGTAAGTGGTGGAGAAATTACTTTGTCGGTGGTGGTCCGGTGTAGGATTTTACGTTTGCTTCCACCTTTGAAGATGTTAAAAAGTTAAGAATTGTTGGTTTTGGAAACGTATCCGATATTCGCAAGTTGATACGCAGTGTAAAACTTAATGGGACGATGAAAACAACATCTGCGAGGCCGTTCAAGGTAAGAAGTAAAGGGATACTTCAACTACTAGCATTGTCGGTGGCTAACGCTAGCTGCTGATTAGCCAGGCTAAAAGTAGCCACTTGCTAGCCAAACGTTGTGGTTCTGTCTTTTTGCCGAAAGAAATTATGCTTTGTCTGTTGTACGTTTTCGCTCATACATTTTGCAGTTTCCCCAGCAGCAATGGATTTGTGTGTTAAGTGAAAAGAAAGTTACAGAGCTGTGTGTTATCGGTGCACGGAGCCCATTCGCCTGAACGCCTCAAATGCGTTTATGTAAGCATGTGTATTGTTCGTAGATATTTTGTTCCAATGAATAGTCGTAGCTATAAGGGCTTTCTCAGTGTCAACCTTTAGGACCGGTTAGCATTAGTAGCACATAGTTTAATGTTATAGTAATTCCTTGCCGCTTGGTGATGTAAAATGTATTAGTGAACATTGTGTTAGCTATGCAGAACAAACAAATGCATTTCAAAGTTCCGCTGTTACTATATGGAAATGTTTTCGCTTATTTGTTTTGTTTCTTGGCTTAACGCACCTAAATGTTGGCTTTTAAAGTGCTGGTCGTCACGATCCAGATTATCTGAGCTGGGTTTTTATTTAAGGTGCAGGAGTGATGTAACTGTGACTTAAAGCACCGGCTTAGACCCAGCGGTTCACCGGGAAACGGCCCACTCGCGTGGAATTCACAGCTCCGAATCCACAGAAGAGTTAATATATGACTGATTGTAAGTGTCTGCTTTGATGGGATGAGTCATATTAGACACCAGGACGGAACATCTCCTGTTGTTGAGGCGGAGCCGGTCACAGGGTTCATCGGTCTGGACTGGTTTTGAAACTGGGACTGAGGTTATTTCCAATATGAGCAACATGAGAGAGGGTCGCGTTACACTTTGCCTTCAATTATTCAGGTGTTGTATTTATGTGGGCTTTTGTTTGTGAAGACACTGGGACAGTCAACAGGACAGGACAGAGCTTCACCGTCATTTCCTGATCCTGCATCACAACAACTGTTTGAAGTTAACATCAGGAACATGGCCAGTGACCGTCTGTATTAACCTGAGCTTATTTTAGCACGATGGTTGACAGTAAAGCAACTAGTGTGGAAGTGTAAAAGTAAACGCATGCGTCCCACACCTGGAGTCATGTGATCCAGTGACCCATGCAGGGTGGTGTTTGAAATGCTGAACACACCAGTGACTGGCCCACACTGAAAGGAACTCTGCTGATCAGAGCCAGCCTGGAAACCAACTCCCATCCGAAAAGTTGATGTGTTTCATATGTATATATACACCACATTCTGTCTCACTGACTGATGAGTTGGCTGCCAGCGCAGGGATCCACAAGGCACTTAGGCTAAGAAGATGAAACAGACTTCCTCCCTCTTTATGAGCAGTTTGTGTGAGGAAGTGTGAGGTTGCACTGTCAGGCTTCATTATGCAAGTCCTCAACACTTCAAGGAATGTATTGATGCTTACAGCAGCATCGAGTGCACCTCAGGCAGGGTTTTAAGTAGCATGTGGCATCCTTCCCTTTGAAACCCAGGTTCCAAACTGCCAATTTGTAAAAAGGAGAAACATTTCATCAAATGATTTTATGAGCATAAAAAGCACTTAAACCAGTTTAGCTTGTTATTATTGTTTGTTAGACCATTTTAATTTTCTATATGAAAATGACCAACCAGCTTGTCACATCAAGTTCTCCACCTGAGATAAGCTGTTGCATGAAAGGATCAAATATTTGTAGATGCTAGTGATATTACACAAATAATATTCAGCATTTCCAGATGGGAAAAGTATCGTAGCAGAGGCTTAAAATTATATTTTGAATAAAGTGATCATATGCATAACCTACCATAACGAATTACCAGGCCAGTGTTTTTTATGTTGGTGCCTTGTCTCCTGGGATTTTATCAGTAATGTTCAAATTCAGGTAAACGTGTCCATTTTCCCTTTCACTGATTGACTCAGTGGCATCGTCTCCCTTTCATAGTAAATCATCTGGATTGAAAATCACAGAAATGTGTCGTGTATGAGCTGAGTTGGAGAGAGATGTTTGAAAGACAACCATCATGCATCTGTATTACATACAATATCTGTTTTCTATTTTTATTTCTTCAGTTCTATAAAACTGGTAATGTCAGAGCTTGTCCATAGTGTGGTCTTTAAATATTTAGCCTTGGGTCCGTTTAGCTCCGGGTTTCGGTACCTGTCCCTGTTCCATGAGTCTTCACAGTCAGCAGCCTGTGTCTTTGGTTATTGCTTTGATTTATGGACTCCTGGTTTCAAACCGTGTTCAGAACATTGGTCACAATGAACATGAGACCAGTGGAACCCGGTGACACGGACATTACTGGAGCTGTGTATTTGTGTGACACATAACAGTCATATGATGACGCAGTGAGGAGTAGCGCTGAGTCTGTCGGTAGTTTCACAAAACTTAGGAAACACTTTGTAAAGGTTAAGCTTTTTTCTGGGAAACGCATTACGTCTGGAACATTACTGTTCTCAGTTGTTTTGCATTTACTCTTGTGCATGCATAATACATCTCTAATGAGATCACCAAGCCTTTTTGCGCCGGGTGATGTGGCTGTTTGGACTGCCTCAGTGTAGATAGTATTTCACAACGTTACCATGTTGTTTTAGCAACACAGAAGGTATGAAAATGGAAGTTCACCTCCCTGGGCTGCACTAAACAGCTGCCCACTAAGAGTGTGTGCTAGGGATCCAGTGTCGGTGCCAAGCCCATTTACACATGAAGGTATTCCCATGGGATTTCTCCAACGCGGTCCCATTAATATGTAAGTACATGGTGCTTCTTCAGGTTAGTGGGACAAACACATGAGTTCTGTGTCAGGTGTTCATGTTCCATTCAACACTACAGTTTATGCACTTCTCAGCTTAGAACAAACGCTGAGCCCCGGTCAAACCTTAGACAGAAGTGCTGCTCAAAGACTCGGTGGATTAATTTGTGGTTCAGATGAGGTCAGTTCCTGTCATTTCTGTAAAGTGTCATAGAAGTCTGTGCAGATGTGATATGAAACAACAGGAGCTCAGTGTGCTACTGCTACAGTCAGATGGGATCAATAGGTGGCTTGTCTCCGAGTCTGTGTCCAGACACAAACTCATAAACTGTTTGGAGCCCCACCCTCCCCAGCAGGGCTGGGTGGCTGCCAGTCTTATGACACAGCACCCAGCCAGTGCCCAGGGCTGTTGGTGTCCGGGTGGAGAGGCCTGGAATGGTCACACCTACCTGAGTGAGAGGGAGCCTGTCCTGGATGGGTGACCTTCACTGAATGTGTTTGGACGGACAGCGCTTACACCCTTCACACGGCTCCAATACAGGATCGACGTCTGTCAAGTGCATGGGACAGTTATATGAGAAAGTATGTGGCGTCATGGTGCCATGAGAGCCGCCGTCATCCCATACAGCATGAGAAGCCACTCCCCCAACAGGAGCCGCGGTCCGCTCCTTAAAGGTCTCCTCACATGTGCAGGACGGGAAATGACTGAGTGGGATTCTTGTATTCATTGATCCTCATGTGGCGATGTTTGGATGTAAATAATCGTCTACAGGAGTGGTATTAAATTTTTCCAGAACCTTTCTTTTTGTCTTGAATGTGTGTAATTCTGCTCGGATATGCAGGAAAAGACCCAACTAGAAAAGCACCTGGAGAGAGCAGACCTCCACCAAGGCAGCTCAGGTCCCCACCATGCTGCTGTAACACAGAAGACCCTTGGAGTGGGTTACCTAGCAACAGATAAACAATAGGGTCACATTGATACGGTGTCACATGTCATGTGCAGAAACAGACCTGTCAGCTGGGAGGTTATTCAACTGGAAATGACAGAGAACACTCCTGGATCCAGACGATGATCTGGATCAGCCTCAAACTCGAATCACTTGTTCCTTGTCCCATTTCAGACATTTCCTGAAAATTTCATTAAAATCCATCCATAACTTTTGCTTTATGGATTTTTGGCTTTTGCGTTATGTTGCTAACACACAGACAAACAAACCCTAGTGAACACATAACCTCCATGGCAGCACACTGCTGTGTGCTTGGAATTGTTTTCTTTACACAATATGACCAACTTGTGTTTTCGTTGTGCTAAAACATACTTTGATGTAGAATTGCCTAAGTCATATTTTGGTATTATCTGCATAACTTTCCTATCGCTGCTGCTTCATTTTGTATCATCGGCTGTGGCCTGAAAAAATATGACTTAGGCAACCATGCTATGAGGCTACCGTCCAACCTGTGGAGCAGTGTTCAGATGTGAAGCTCCGCTGTGCAGGGAGGACACTACACTGTCCTGT
The DNA here is from genome assembly GCA_037367365.1 of Apogon talboti. Lineage (NCBI taxonomy): Eukaryota > Metazoa > Chordata > Actinopteri > Kurtiformes > Apogonidae > Apogon > Apogon talboti. The sequence goes on from JAPQRQ010036190.1 coordinate 12,910, forward strand.
AAATGTGTCTGATGTGGATTTGGATGAACAAATGTTAGATATTGGAGCTTTAAGGAAACTGTCCTGTTGAAATGATATTTATTGATGAAGGTTTTGGTTTGATCACTTTAGAGTGGCGTTCATTTGTGTCATTATTTCTGAGCGTTATTGGCTAACCTTTTCCTAAAACTGTGGAATAATAGTGTTCATCCTAGTGGGACCTCATACACTGTGGTCTGCAGGGTTAGGCCTTAATTTTAAAAGTAATGGCATTTCCGTGACAGTTTAGGCCGTGAACAAAAGTCCAATGTGCTGTCCAGACTAGAAGACTTGAGTCTCCTCCCACCTGCTGCCCCCCACCCCCCCA
>JAPQRQ010036191.1:0-13254 GCA_037367365.1 Apogon talboti
ACAGACCCTGTAGACCACATTGGACCTGAGATTGTTGTCTCACTGTCCTCACTGGAACTGTTGCTGTCACTGTCTTGAAATTTGTGTGGAAATTACCAAAAAATAGTCACTTGCCCAATAAAGGGTTAACACATTGAAGCCCTCAGGTAAATCAGTGTTTTATAATGAGTTTGAAATTATTTTGAATTTCAAGCAGCAATAAATCTGCATGTTAAAATATTTTATTAACATCATGGATGATATAAAAAAATCAAACTCATCTGGAGAAGACTTAGACACAGCTGCGACCACATATCATCCCTTCAGCTGACCAAACCCAAATCCTCGGTGTTCCTGCTGAGATGTATTGCCCCGCTGACAACCTCAAGGATGGTGTCTCCTGCATGATTTTTCACATCTGCACAGACTTCCCTGCAGATCCATATTTCTGGTCCGGCTGCTGCACTGCCATCCCTCACTGGCGTTCAATACTTTGTTTGAGCAACAGCGAAGTCGGTGGTACTGTGAACAGACAGAGGCAGGGTTATATGTTGACCTTCAGAAAACCTATCTCATCTTTAATTCAAGTAAACCAAGGTGCATTATTGAAATCATTGACACGCTTGGATTTTTATAACTGAGCAAAAGCAGAATTCTTACAATTATCACACAATTTCTTCTGTATAAATAGTAAATATGTAATATTTCTAATAAAACATAGTTCCTTATACAAATAATGCACATGTTTAGTCATCTTGTTTTTATTCTGTTCATATCAGGGCAGTCAAACTCATTTTAGATCAGGGGCCACATACAGACCACTTTCATCTCCAGTAGGTCAGACCAGTAAAATAATAACAAAATAACCTAGAAATAATGTCAACAACAAACTTTCCTCTGTTTTAGAGTGAAAAAAATTAAATTACATTATGAAAGTTACATCTACAAAATAGCCTTTAAAAAATGTGAATAACAACATGAACAACCTGAAATTAATTAAGAAAAATAAGTGTAATTTTAACAATATAATGTCCCAGCTTCTTAAACATTTTCTTTTAATCAATTTTTTTTTACACTAAAATAATTACAGAAAACTTTGGAGTTGTCATTATTTCTATTTATTTATTATTTATTTATCTATCTATTTATTTATTATGATAGTATTTTGCTGGTCCAACCCACCTGGGATCATATTGGTCTGTATGTGAAACCTGAACTAAAATAATTTTGACTGTTAATATATTCAGTGTAATTTTTGCATTTCACAAATTCATCCCACGGGCCGGATTAGACCCACTGGTGGGTTGGTTTTGGCTCACAGACCATATGTTTGACACCCCTTGGTCTATACCAATACACTCCCCACAAAGGTTACATCCACCGTAGAAGACAATACTATCTATAATCTTTCAAAATAGAGCAGGAAACGATCAATGAACTGCTCATTGTCCTGGAGACAGACAGTATGACGTCAACATTACCGTATCTACGATCCAAGAAGTTTTCAAAACCCACATTAGATCAGCTTTGATTTGTTTCCCTTCGATGTGCAGACTTAATATTCAATACTCATTACAACCAGCAGCAAACAAGATCCCCACCATGTAGCATCTTGTTTTTATGCTGATTACCTGTTTAAGAGTGCATTAATCAGACGCTGCTCTGCACATTGAAGCTCCTTTTATCACACCAGACACCAGAGGGAATATCCTTCCGACCTACATGCTGTGTTTGCATTCGGGTATGACTGAATAAACACAAACATGTTAATCCTGATAATACATCTGTACCAGATGAATAAAGCCTCATCTGTAGCATGGAGCATGAATCACAGTCACATTTAACACTGTTCGGTTTTTGATATTTCTGTCCTGTAAGTTGAAATGGATATACTGTATACCAGGGGTGTTAAACATACGGCCCGTGGGCCAAAACCGGTCGAAGAAAAGGTCAAATCCGGCCTGTGGGATGAATGTGTGAAATGCAAAAATTAAAGTCATGGATGTGAAAATCATTTTAATTCAGGGACCACATACAAAACAATTCAACAAGAAGTGGTTTGGACCAGTAAAACAATATTCTATTCTATTCTATTCTAAAATAATGATGACTGCAAATTTTTTCTTTGTGTTACTGTAAAAAAAGCTAAATTACATGAAATGTTTACGTGTATAAACTATCCTTTAACAAAAATGTGAATAACCTGAAATGTCTTTAGAGAAGTAAGTGCAATTTTACCAATATTCTGCCTGTTTTGTGTCTTTGTAGATCCCCTGTGATCTGTAAGTTGTAATGCACATGTGTAAACAATAAACTGAGCCACAATATTGTTAAAACTGAACTTATCTTCTTTAAGAACTTTGAGGTTGTTCATGTTATTCACGATTTTGAAAAGGATAGTTTGTAGATGTTAAAATTTTCATGATGTAATTTAACTTTTTCACTCTAATCATAGAGAAAAGTTTGGGGTTGACATTATTTATAGGTTATTATGTTATTTTACTGGTCTGGCCCAGATCATGTTGGGCTGTATGTGGCCCCTGTATTAACCCTGCTGTATACAATGACAATCAAAATGTACTGTACATGTGGCTGCCGTAGTGGACATTTTCTGTTTTAGCTGATGTTCAACGTGTTCAGATGTGTGATTGACAAAGCTTTTCCTCTCCATAATGACCATCCAGAAGTATTACCGAGTGCCTCCTCCTGTTCTACCTCCTCTTTTCAGTCTGTCCTACACGGGTTCATCCAGTCCACATGACCTTATTATCAACCCTATTCTCCAACTCATGCCATTCTGCTGCGTCTGCTTGGTGCAACATCAAACATGAGAATAAGGATGGTGTATTTTATTGACTGTAAAAACTGCTGCTCTTCAGATTTGTTTCACAAAGCCTTTGAAAACACGAGGAACACTTCAAGGTACCTAGGAATCTACAGTGAAACTACTCCAGCTTCCTGTCTATGTAATAAACTTGGGAAATTGGATCAACACTATGTGGCTTTCATCTAGTGTAGACTGTATAAAAAATGAGCCCCTCCTATTGAGGGATGAAGAATGAGGACACTGGAGGAAGGGAAAAATGAACGAGACACTGACAGACCCTTGTATGCTTATGCATAGTAGGACCAAACATCTCAGACAAACCACTAGAAAACAGAACACAGGAGTCAATGTAATTAGATGATGCCAACCACATCCTCCCCAAAGTGAACTCTGGAGCACAGTACTGAGATCACACTGGTCACAATGGATGTTAATAATCCATCCCAAATTCTACACAACACCCAGTACATGATGAAGACAAACTCTAATGGCAGAAACCGTGCTAATAGACCCCACAATCAGTTAAGAAACCAACATAAGAATCTCAGAGACTCCTCACCTACTGTATGTCAAAGACCAAAGTGATCTTTGTAATTGGAATGACAGATGACACTTTATCGGTCAGTGCTGGGTCCCATGTCTAGGACAATGGTGGAGTGCAAAGCTTACAGCTGCATAAACAAGCGCCAACATATGCTTTTCACTCAATCTTGCTCACTGACTGCTGCTTGTTTACTTGCACTCCATCCCCACGAAATAAATGATGGTACGTCACTTCCAGCCAGTATTGGTCTCCTGTGTTTACAAGAAGAGAAAAGAAGAGAAGAGAAGAGAAGAGAAGAGAAGAGAAGAGAAGAGAAGAGAAGAGAAGAGAAGAGAAGAGAAGAGAAGAGAAGGCCTTTATTGTCCCACTATGTATAAATTTGCATCTTGACATCTGACAAACACCTCCTCCACCTTTTTTTTTTTTTTTAACCAAAAAAGGAAAATACAGGCAGTTTTTAACCTTAAACAGTTTCTTGGTCTTTTACTGTTTCTAGTGAGGTCAGGCTGTTAAATTCAGAGTGTGTATTTGGTTGTAATCCTGTAATTACTGGGGCGCCTGGGGGGGCGGCCGTGGCTCAGATGGTAGAGCGGGTCATCCAATAACCAAAGGGTTGGTGGTTCGAATCCTGCTCTGTCTGAGTCATGAGCTGTTGTGTCCTTGGGCAAAACACTTCACCCACCTTGCCTCCAGTGCCACTCACACCGGTGTATGAGTTTGGTGGTGGTCGGAGGGGCCGTTTGGCGCAAATTGGCAGCCATGCTTCCGTCAGTCTGCCCCAGGGCAGCTGTGGATACAAACATAGTTTACCACCACCAGAGGGAGATTGTGAGAGTGAATGAATAATGGATCAATAATGTAAAGCGCTTTGGGTGCCTTGAAATGCACTATAGAAATCTAATGCATTATTATTATTATTATTATTAATATTGCATAACAGCACTAATCCATTACATATGCTGCCCTTTAAATGATCTAATGATCTGTGATACTAACTGCCTGACAGATGAAACCTCTATTCTCCAGTGTATGTTTTCCTCTTATTGGTCCAGAATCACAGCTCTGGCGTTATGATGCTTACTGAGCCTGAATTAAAATGCAGGGGTAGCCATGGATTTCTACTGAATCACTTTACCCTTGCAGAGGGCAAGAATTGAGGGTGGGGGTGGTGATGTGGCGGGAGGTAAGGTGGGGGACTAAAGGAGCTAGCCAGCACCTGGAGTCTACAGCCCCAGAGGGGTGCCACAAGTGCAGTTCCTTGCCTGAGGGCCAGTACTCCATTCACATAGTGTCCACCACAATCCATCAGTGTGTTTCTTCACACACATGACTGACGCGCTACTGGTTGGTTAATCAGTGAGGCTGACCCAGCCCGTCAGGCAGCACTGCCTGGGGGGCTTCACCACACTGATGCAATGCCATCCTGCTGTCTATGGATGCACGCCTCAGTTCCAGCAGGTCACTTCTAGATACATGCATCCATCCTTTTCCTAGAGTGGAAGAGGTTAATAAGTTGATCCACTTTTTCCTCATGTCATATCTTCATCTGTCTATACTGTACTTTCTAAGATTCCTTTAACTGACTCAGATAGGGCAGATGTTTTTTATACCTCTCTATAAAGACATAGATTTAACCTCATCCTCTCAGGACTGCTATTTATTTATTATTTTATTTACCTTTATTTGACCAGGAAAAATGTTAAAATTAAAAGTTAAAATTTGCAAGAGTGTCCTTGCTAAGTCAGCATCAGCAAAAATTACAGAGAGTAGAAATTTCAGCCATAAATGCACACTAAAACGTACATAAAACACAGTAAAACTCAGTGCTGAAACCGTACATAGAACAGCCTTTCCTCTGAAGCGGACATCTCATTCCTGTGTGGGCTACAGGGCTGAGGCTTCTTACTGTGCACAATCCATGATAAAATAACTCCACTGTGCGCTGGAGCTTAAGTGGTTGTATGGATATCAGTCTTCCTTGGTTACTATTGTGAAGTCTGTGCAGCAAAGTTCTATGATTTGGAAAGGAATTAGAGGAAAAGGTCACAAACGTGACAAATATTGTGCCTGGCATCAACAATGTTACACCTGAAGCCATTGAGATTCATGGGCTTACACGGCCAATCAAGAGATCAAATGGATGAATTAAATAGAAAAACACAGCAGAGGTCCACAGCCAATGGGGACCAGTTAACAAAATGAGAAAGCAATCAGAGCGCTGGGCAAAGAAATCCAGTCAGCTGCTGGTAAATGAAATTCTTCTACTTGACTAAGCAGCTATTTTACTCTACTAATGAGAGGCCAGGAGATTCTATATAGCTCAGCCCTCTCAATCAGAATTGTAATTTCCTAAACACACCCACATTGATAAGATGGTGGAACAGGAGGAGGCGAAGGCGGGAAACCTGAAGGCTGCTAATGGAGGCAATCAGAACCAGGATCATTTTTTTGTCATTGGCGACTGCATTGGAACAATGTCCTTGAGGTTAGCATATCAGAGCATTGGTGCTAATGAAACGATTCACTTGTAGCGACAGGTTTACAGGATGAACGACTCTTTCTGTTGTGTGAATTAGACAAGATAAAACAGACTGTATTATCATGTTTTATGTGACTGTACACCTATTGCCGGCCTGGAGATTAAGAAATCCATCCAATCACACCATCGTGTACTCCGATGTGCAGTTGGTGTACTGTATAGAATAGATAAAAATTCCAGATGCCACCCATTTTAGGAAACCTACAGTGTTCATCTAGCAGACCACTCCAGTTCTGTTTATATACCCTCTCATGTTGCCACCATTAACTGTCTTTATCCACTGATCATGTGCTGGCAGTGCTCTTATATGAGCCTCCTTGCGGTACCCGTAGGGCAGGGAGGATGTCACCTGTTATATATCTCAACTCCTGACACTAATGCTTTGCCTAGAGAACCCATGTGTGTCAACCGCCTCTAATATACAGTACCTTCAGGAACCCCGGTAGCATACAAAGTGTGACTGAAAGGTCTAAGTGGGAGTCGTTCAGAGGGAAGCCCAGGCCTCATCTGGATGGAGGGGCCACAGATTAGATCCTAAAAGAGCTAAATAACAGCCTGATCACTGAAGGGAGCAAATGGAGCGAGTGAAGAGTGGGAGAGGAGACGGAAAAAGAAACAATGTAAGGACAGTGGAAGGGGTTCTACTACATACTTGTGTCCTACATGTTTCAATCAATGTGCTCCACTTTTGCTCTTAGAGGTATTGAGTAATGTACAAAAATACCCTTTCACTCAGAATGATTCTATTCTATGGCAACATAAAGCGTAAAGATTTGCTAATAACTCCTGCTGACGGCTTTTCTCTTCATGTAAGTGTTCCCCCTCCCTTAGGTTTTGGTTTAGGGAAACTAGACATATCCATATTATATCCACATCCACACCAAACCAAGGAAATAAACGAAGGAGGATGAAAGAGTCAACAGAGACAACAAGCCAAACCAAAAGAGGACTCCTAATTCACACTTAATCCACTTTGCATGATCTAATATAAAATAATGAAACAAACGACAGAAGACCTGTGGTTAACCCCCCCATCACGGACTTATCCAAACCAAAGTACAATAAAGAGGAGCGCATCTTATCTGAACATCAAATATCATATAACAAGATAATTATGTATTATATGTATATATATTTACAATATATGTCATCATATAGTGTGTATATACTGTACATTGTATATAAAACAACTGCTATGCACTTCTGGTTAGATGCTAACTGCATTTCGTTGCTCTGTACTTGTGACATGTGCAATGACAATAAAGTTCAATCTAATCTAATCTAATCTAATCTAATCTAATCTAATCTAATCTAATCTAATCTAATTATGCATAGGATTCCATGTTCTCCAGCCTGGTCCAGTCTCCAGTGAATGAGGTGCCTTAGTAACAACAAAAGCACAAAGCTGTGAGGAAACACTAACAAGTGAAAACAGAACCAAGAGACACTGATGAATTTATTACATTAAATCAAAGCTGGGACGGTGGAGGTGGACTAGTCTGTTACTATGTTGGGAGTGAGCAGAGCACGGCCAGTACGGGCACCAATCCTGGTCAAAAGTTCACATATGCTCATTTACATGCGTGTAACATTTGAGAAAGGTTAGTCACACAGGAGGGACAGATGGCCTCACCCTAACCCTTCCATTAACCCTTAGGGCCAGTATGGACTGTAAACATATCAAAAGTATATCATAATGTATTTGAATGCAAAAGGTTATTTTCTCATGATAAAAAAAACCCCACACTGCATTTCATATAGCCCTTGTTGGATGAACACTCTTCTACAAAAAGATCTTATATGAGTGTGTGTTTTGAGGAGCGTGAGGGAACATGATTCATGTTCAGAATCTCCAGTCCGGTGACTCTAAAAGCCCTAGCATATGATTCACATAACTTTCATACCATTAAGTGCCTCCTCACTTCACCCACTGTGAACTGTATCTCAGAGACTTTACACCTACATATGTCCTAACTCCATGTACAGTTTCAGCAAAGCCTATGAGTGATTTTGGAGTAAAAGCTGTGGTTTGGTTTAGTCATGATTTTGTGTTTTTTTTTACTTTTTACTTTTTTTTCTGTATTAAACCAAGTCCTTTCAATGTCTAAACTTGATAAATTGACCAGTTTTTAAAGTAAACAATGTACAATGGCAAAAAAAAAAAAATGCACTAAAACCATGTTAATGACACTAGATCGATATTGAAAGGCGAGATAAATATTAGGAAAAGCAACTGGACATCATTTAAAGACAAAAGGTGGAAAAATGTGTGGAAATAGTAATGGAAATATGACATTTTTATTTCAACCATGTGAATCGACATGATTAAGGATTATGAACAGGCAGTGTCATCATTATGAGAGGCCTGGGGCTCACCTGGTGGAGAACGTACCATGTGGTCCTCACTGGTCCAGGCCCTCTGCTGCGTATCATCCATGATATCTCCTCTGCTTTTCTGCTCTGCTTGGTTTCTTGTCTCCATGTCTTGTCTCTGTAATAAAAAAAAAAAAAGGGTCAATGGTCCTGTATCTCACCAGCATGTTCTATCAAGAATTAATAACAAGTTGAATGTGTGAGGTTGTCAGGTTCTGTGTCTATGTTCGAGTCCTGTGGTCTGGATGCAGGAAATCAGTCTCCCAATAGAAGTGGGCGGTACTTTCATTGGAGGAGAACTCAACTAATTAAATAAAAGTACATATAAAAGTCCATATATGACTTCTATCAGTGCTCAATAGTAACTAATTTAACAAAGGCAAATTTTTCTATATATCAAAAATTTGTACAAAAGAAAAAAAAGGCAAAAATCTAAATTTCTAAAAACTGTGAACAAACTCTTTACACATTGTCTCAAGAAAGCTACATATAAAATTTTAAATAAATCTGACCAGTAGGTTCTTTGGAGAAGATGTTTGAAGAAATTGCACTAAAAAGTGAAAGGCTAAATCACAAGTGGCAGATACTGTGGTAAAGGGCTGACCTGGTGGTTCTACTGGTAGAAAATATACTATGAGGACAATTTTAATTTATGTCTGATCAAGATTTTTCACACAAAGTAGGGTGACTGTGAGAGTGAAAGAATAATGGATCCATTGTACACGCTTTGAGTATGCGATAATAGAAAAGTGCTATATAAATCTAATCCATTATTATTATAATGTACTATGTCGATGTACATCATATACAGAGTTGTGCGAGTTGTTTCCAAACTCTAATCCATTACAGATGACTTGTTACTGTTATTTCAAAGTACTTCCTTACCTTACAATATTACTGTCTCAGAATTGTGATGCATTGAATGGAAATGTACAGAAGTCTATTACACATGGGTGCATCTGTGCGTCTTATCACTCTCCATGTATCCGTGCACAGCCCTCCTTAAATGTGCCGTTTTGTTTTATGCTCTGAAATAACCCAGTCTACTGCACAGAAACAGATTTTTCACTGATACCTCAGAATGACTTTTCCACTACTTCACACTTTGCAATAAATCAGAAACTGATAAACAAGGGACATAAGAAAGACTTCCCAATGCTGTTGACTCAATTTCTGTATCATTTATGAGTACATTTTAGAGACGTGCCTATATTATACTGTGTTCTGTGTAAGAATATTGCTGTATTTCAGGGCTGAACTTAGGAGGCATTCAGACAGCCTCCTAATCATCTCTCCGTGTTTTCCGAGTCCCATCGTGCTTTCCAAAAGGGATGCACTTACCACTTATATCTTGCCATGACAGGCAAAGAATGTCAGAACATGGTAAATGTACCGGGTGAATACTCTGGCACGTCTTTGAATGACTTTGGCGGTGGACGACGTGGTGTTGATGCTGGCTATTTAGTGGAATTCAAATGTACTTCAGAGGAATAGGAAGTTGGGTTTGTGGCCATGAAAAGATCAAAGAAAGCCTTTTAGGTGCATTAGATGATGTCAAATACAGGTGGCGGGACATCATATAATAGGTACGGCGATGGTGTACATTAGCCAGTTGTTATGGAAATGAAGACAAGGACCTTCATCAGGGTGAAAACGGCAATGCACTTATCACACTTGACCTTTGACAGAGTTTTCCATGCCATACGTAGGTTTAAAACATTCTCCTCACTATCTACTGTTGGTGTTTATTCATAATGGATGTTTTTGAAGGTGGTGGCCAAGTTGTGATGACGACACAGACGACAACACAGCTTCATAATAGGTTCTGCCATTAGGGATCCTCACCATGTTTTATCCAATGAGTTTACCCTGATGCCTTCAAGCCGGCGCTACCATGCACCTCAGAGGAGAACCAACAGATATTCAAAGTCTTTGATTCCTTCAGCTGTCACACTTTTAAACTCAGACAGCAGCCATTTTATATGACTTTTGTTCTGGCATTGATTAATGTTAGTAGAACTAACAGGATCTTTTAGTCTGCCTCTGTATTTATTGTTATTTATTGTTGATTATTTAAAATATTTATTTGTTGTTGTCTTCCTATAACCCATCTTATATTTGTGTACTGATTTATGTTTGACACACTGCACTTTGGTTGTTGTTTTGTTCACTGATGTCTTTGGTAAGCTGCAAGTGAATTACCCACATGGAATAAATTAAGTTTTCTTTCTTTCTTTCTTTCTTTCTACAGTATCTATCTATCTATCTATCTATCTATCTAGGAGCTGAAAGGAACAAAGTCGGCACTGCGCCAAAACCCTACAGCTAGGCACAGCCTTCACAGAAAATTGAGTGATAGATTGTTAGAGAGAATGTAAATTAGATGCGAAACTGGTGTATTTTCGCTTCATTTCAGTACAGCGTGAAAATGCAAGACGCTGCCAAACGCTTCAGGTAAGGGCTGTGAGAGGAGACGCAAAGGGGAGGGAAGTAAATAAGACAATCAGAGGTGATAAAAGTAAAAGAGTGATTAAATGAGGAGGCAGTGACAGGAGAGAGGAAAAAAGAAGTGTTACAAAGAAGGAATAAAAACCTCTGCTGGTTGTGAAGTTAGAGATCAATTTTTCTGACAATGAGCTCTGTTTATTCTGACCTTTTCCACAGGGTTCGACTCTTCCCTCTGAACATCTGAGATCTGCAGAAAAAACCAAGAAAGTCAAAGGAATGTCTGAGATTCAGAGTAACAGCCTCGTCCACATCAGGCAGTTCAACATACTTCTATGACTGTATTGTGCGACTTTGTCAATCTTATTGATTTTGTGTTGTCTTCTGACTGATTAAACCCCCCAATCTGCACCATGTTTACAGATTTTTTTCCCCCCTCTTAAAAACTGAGCTGTGGGGAACGATCTACAATCCATAAATGGCGCCGCAGGTTGTGTAGTTCAGAGGAATCTTATTACCATTTAACATTTGATACAACTTCACACTTCTCATACATGTCACAAGGAAAGACTACACTTTTTCCTCCACTGTGTTTGTCGGAGCATAAGTTACATTTCAGGTTAGTTTTTGATGCTGTTTCTGTCCAATGAAAACCTTGTGTAAATGTAAACCAAGTGTTGCTGCTATATGAAATGTTCCTCCTCCTCCTTAAGCCAATGACAATGCCAATGGCTGAAAGCACATTTATTTCTTGAATTTTTAGAGATACTGTACTTGGTTCTCACAAGACAATGATGCCACATATCATGATCTTATTATTGTTACTTTCACTGTTGTATAAAGTACTGGAAAGTCACACTTGAGTAGAAGTACAGGTACCCTACCAAAAAAAAGCACTTTGGTAGAAGTTCAAGTCACCAACTGAAATGCTATGCAAGTTAAAGTCTTTAAGTGTCTATCTAGTATTTACTGTACTTAAGTATATCAAGTAATCTACAATTAAATGTACTCAAGTAGTGAAAGCAAAAAGTAAATGTTGAGAGCAACCAAATGAAAATTCATTTGGGTACTGCCACAAAAGTAGTACTGGGACTGTATGGGTTAATACCACTCAGTCAGTGGTCAGAATGTAATGGCTGATCAGTGTACGATGCTCTGAATGAACAGTTTGTTCTGGACACATTTTCACAGCAATATAGAATTACTTTTACTTAAGAAAATGATCCAAAATGGTTATACAGGGGTATGAGTAAGTACAATAACAGAAGAGGTTCTTGTGTACGTCACAGGCTTTTATCTCCAAATATTGTCACCAAATTTCTTCATTTTTCCTACAAAATTCTGCACAAAGAGCCACTTTTATCCCTTTCTAAAAGTAGGTTACACTGCATTGCATGTAAATAACAATCCCATTCACTTCTTTTTACTCAGAAAAAGGCAGGTATTGTATGTAAATGTAGATACTATATGCAACATTGTACCAAAAAAATACATTTCTCTGCTTAACTTGCAGTTCTGAACTCTGCCTGAGCAGCTGCACTGATTCCAGGCCAGTGTGAATATGATAATCCTGGAAAATGTCATTCAGAATAAGTGACAGCGCTGTCAGGATGCCTGCCGACTTCCATCTGCTAAATTCAATGATATTGTGTTAGGTCTGAATTATTTAGAGCCTCTCAGATACTGACGGCTTCTCAGGTATAAACTGAGGAAAGACAATAATATTCCATTCCCAGATTATAAATATCATCTGTAAAGTCATGTTTTGCTTTATCTGTTGATCATATTGAACCTAACAGTGTCATGTGGAATACGGACACTTGTATGAGAAATGTAATCTACTTCACCCCATGTCAGGACAATGTACACAACGTTTCTGAAAACATTCAATAATGAAATCAAGAAATGTGTATAGACTCACGGAGCAAGCTACAACCCTTGCAGTTCTGATATGATTATATTGTCTAATTACATTTTTTAGCATGGATAACATGATTATGGCTATAGAGACCGAATGTGAAAAACCCAAATCTCTGTGTGCTATAAAATTATACGGGGTGATAAAATGATGCCTGGGTACTGGCAGCGTTTCCCTCCCAAAGTGAAGAGGCAATCAGTCTACTGTGCTTCCTGGAGTTTGGTTACGGCTCGGTGAGTAACAACATACTTTCATTAAGAAGAGGCATCTAAAACAAGCAGTAAAGGCAAAAAAAAAAAAAACATCTAACGTGTAATAGATGGAATGCAAACCAAATAGAAATATGCAGTGTTTTAAAGAGACGGTGGAGTGATTGGGTGGAAAACCATTTTGGAAAATGAGAGTTTTGGGACTCTTTTAACCCATAAAGACCCAGTGCTCATTTTTTTGGAAGCTCCCAAATGATTTGTTCTCTACATTTCAAATCTTTCTTAAGTGATTTATCACCATTTACTCTAATATTATGCTCTGTATTTTACATTTTTAGGTATCTAAATAGGTTTAATTTACTGATCATGTAGATGTTCATTAAAGCTCAGATTAAAGTTGAGGGTTATTATATCAAAAAC
>JAPQRQ010036192.1:0-13252 GCA_037367365.1 Apogon talboti
TGGGCCCCTCTGCTGAGGCTGCTGCCCCCGCGACCCGGACCCGGATAAGCGGGAGAAGACGGTACGGTACGGTACGGCTGCTTTGCTTGCATCATCATATGATGTCAGAATAGCACAGAAAATTTTGAGGTGTTTTTCCACCTTAAAGAGAATCCAAGATGTTCCTGAGAAATACAATGGGACAGGAACACCTGAATGCATTGGCCAAGCTTTCCATGGAGAGATAACTTCTCAGGAACATGCCTGATTTCAGTGAGAGAGTAACTGATCACTGCCTACTTGAAAGAGAGGCAACAAAATTTCAATACAAGCGATGAGTGAGTGTGGTATTAAATGGTGAGTTGTGTTATGTTGTACTCTCCAAATGTTGAATTTAAATAGTTGTATTGATTGCATATTGCCAGACAAATATATACTGAATATGTTCCAGAAAGATTTGATTAATTACAGTTTTGATGATAGTATAAATTGATTTGATTATTGCTATGGCATCCATGATGGCTGTAAATTGTAGACTGTGCTAACAATGATTTCATGGGAAAACTAGCAGATGACAATGTATCTGTTGATGGCCACAGTGGAAATGTTTTATTGTAGAACCAAATTTATTGTATTTGAGACATTTAACTTGATGTAGCTATACAAAAATTACTGTACAGGATGTACAATTTATGTCTGGTGTTGTCATTTAGTGGTTAAATAGGAAAACCAAATTAAACAATGCAGTGTAACACTGTAAAGTTAGCTATCTGACTTTTATTTATTATAATTTTACCCTCTGAACGGGTCTTAGCCATCATCACAACAGTTGCCCCCCCCCGAGAAATTTGTCAGGAGCCGCCACTGAGTAAAACCCTCGACAACCTGAAATGAGCTGTGTACCTGTCTTTGACAAAACAAACCTTGTAAAAAAAAACACACACACACACACATACATACATTTATTTATTGATTGATTGATTTATTTATATTTTTTTCATGAGAAGAAAAATATTTTTAAAGATACATTAAAAATATTTTATTCCAACTCTTTGGACAACACTGTACTTGTGTTAATATGCAGTTGAACAGGTATACCTGTGGCTGGTAAATATACAACATTAACTACATTGGTTACCATCTACATGTGTTTTTAACCATCTGCATTTTGAGATGTATTTTTTTATCATATTATTTTACATTTTTTTAAAGGACAAAGATACAGTTACACACTTACAAGGCAGGACAATATCAAATCATCAGTTCACAAAGACAGGACCAGAAACAACAGAAAAACACAAAGCCAAAAAAAGAAAAAGATTAGATACTCAGAATTACAAAGAAAGACATATGGTAACATCACTGCTCATAGGTCATGCCAAGCCCAACTCAGGTACAAGGAAATTAACCAGTCTGGTGTGCTGGTAGATTTTCCATATAATTTAAAAATGGTTGCCATATATTATAAATTGTCTTACTTCTTTTTTGCATCCAATCAGTTATTTTCTCAAGGGGCACACAGCTATTAACTTCACAAAGCCACATTTTGATTGGAAGGGGGCGTCTGATTTCAGCTTTATTGCAATGCATTTCTTAGCAATTGTCAAAAGGATGTCTGTAAGTTTCTTAGCATACTTTGTCTCCAAATTGGACTCAGATTCCCTAGTAGACAAACTTCAGGGTCCAGTGGAAATGTAACCCCATGGGTATTCGATAAAGTTTCACATACTCCCTGCCAAAACCCCTGCAGTTTAGAAACTGCCAGGTAGAATGAAGGAATATTCCTTCCTCCATGCCACATCTAAAACACAAAGATGATATACTGGAGTTGTATATATGTACTTTATGTGGGATAATATACACCTGATGCAGGAAGTTGGATTGCATCAGTCTA
Organism: Apogon talboti; assembly: GCA_037367365.1. NCBI lineage: Eukaryota > Metazoa > Chordata > Actinopteri > Kurtiformes > Apogonidae > Apogon > Apogon talboti. Next base: position 1,874 of record JAPQRQ010036192.1, read on the forward strand.
TACCTAGCATATACTGTAAAGTAGAGGTGACCCCATCTCTACACAGATTCTTCCATAGCTGCTCCTCAATGGTGATTCCCAGGTCCCTTTCCCATTTAACCCTTGATATATCCATATCTGGTATTGATAAGGTCAACATAAGGGCTGTATACACCCTTGAGATAGTTCTATATAATGGTTGGTCAGCATGGCACAGGTGTTTCACCAAAAACATAGGAGGTAAATTCCAATCTCCCTTTTGATTAACTCTAATAAAATCACATAGCTGGAGATAAGAAAAGAAATCTTTATTTGTCAAGTTATACTTTTCTTTTAACTGTTCTAGACATAAACACTCCATCTTTATATCAGTGTTCTATGCGGTGAATACCTTTCTCCTGCCAGGATCTAAAGTTGCCACTCTGAAAAATCATTGGTAGTAATCTATTTCCCCATAATGGAGTTTTAGGAGAAAGAAATCCTTCTATCTTAAACATTTCGTGGAGTTTATACCAAACTTGGATTGAATGGATGATTAAAGGACTGTCAGCTGCAGCTTTGATTGTTTTACCATTTATACAATAAATTTATTGGTGTCTTCTCTTTCATCTCTATCCTTTCAATATCGAGTCATGAAGGAGGAGGGCCTGTATCAAACATCTGTGCCAAAAATCTGGCTTGAGCAGCAAGTATTAGAGCTGAAAATTAGGGAGTTTCAAACCTCCATCCTCATAATCCAGAGTTAATTTATCCATGCTGACTCTTGGTGTCTTACCATGCCAAATAAACTGTCTAATTATTTTTTCAAGAGAAGAAAAAGAATGCCCTTGGAACGTCGATCAGGAGCGACTGGAATAGGAATCTAGGCAGGATATTCATCTTTATAACATTAATTCTACCAAATAAGGTAAGGGGCAAATCCATCCATTTTTTCAAATTGTCTCCCACCAGCAGACTAACCAAATTAAGTTTATAGAGATTTTTAAGGTTACTATCAACAAACACACCAAGATATTTAAACCCCATAGCAGACCATTTAAAATGAAACTTATGCTTACCTCTACTAAAATCAAAGACAGACAACGGCAATATCTCACTCTTATCGAGATTAACCTTGTATCCAGAAAATAAGGTGTATGTCCCCAGTAATTCCTGGAGGTGAGAAAGAGAATGTTCATGGTTGGTCAAAAATAAAGTAATATCATCCGCAAATACTGAAATCTTATGTGGGGTAGTGCCAATCTTAAAGCCACTTAATATTAGGATTGCTTCTAATGGCCTCTGCCCGGGGCTCAATGGCAAGCGCAAAAAGGGCGGGGCTAGCTGGTCCCCCTGTCTGTTGCCTCTATAAAACTGGTATGAGCCAGAGGTGATCCCATTTGATATAACCCTAGCCTGGGGGGATCTGTAAAGAGAGTCTATCAAATCAATAAACGCAGTACCAAAACCAAATTTATTCAGAACTCTAAATAGATACGACCATTCAACCACATCAAAGGCCTTTTCGGCATCAAATGAGACAGCCATATTTGGTATCTTATATTTGTTAGCCATATGTATTATGTTAAACAAATGCCTTAAGTTGTTAGTAGACAGTCTATTTGTAATAAAACCTGTTTGATCGGGGTTGACAAGCAGGGGAAGACACACTTCTAATCGTCTAGCTATCATTTTAGTAACTCATTTATAATCTGTGTTCAGGAGTGAGATTGGTCTAGAGGAGGAACATCTTTGAGGATCTTTTCCTTTTTTGTGGATAACTGTAATAACAGCTTGAGAGAAAGAGTCTGGAAAGCACCCGTTCCTCCTACTTTGTTCGGGCACCTCCATCAACAATGGTATAAGGTGGTCTTGAAATTCTTTCTAAAATCCAGATGGAAAGCCATCATCCCCAGGTGATTTATTGACAGGAAGTGATTTAATACTGTCTAACAACTCAGCACTAGAAAAAGGCTTCTCCATATTCTCCCTATGTTCATCTGATAGACACAACATGTCAATGGAGGATCTCCATCTGATTGTGATCTATAAAGGTCCATATAATACTTTTTAAAAGCCTAATTTATTTCAGTGGGATTATAGATTATATTTTTAGACGGTGTTTCTATAGCATTTATTGTTCACTTGCTTTCCTCAGTTTTAAGTTGCCATGCTTGTACTTTATGTGCTTTTTCCCCAAGTTCATAAAATAGTTGTTTTGACCGAGTTATTGCTCTCTCTGTTTGATTTGTATTCATAGTATTGTAGTTTAGTTTCAAACTCACCAATTCTCTATGTACCTCATTAGTTGGGGCACTTTGGTATGTTTTCTCAAGTGCTTGGATTTGTAGTTCCAAAGTATTAAGTTCAGCGCTATGTTTCTTCTTTAACCCTTTTATATAGGATATAATTTGGCCCCTCAAAAAGGCTTTTAATGCATCCCAAAAAAATGAAATATTAGGAGCAGATGACCTATTTGCTAAAGTGAAAAAGTCAATCTGGTCACTGATAAAAGTGCAGAATTCAGGTTGTACCCTATATTACTCTGCTTTAGAGAGTTAACATCAAGAATAGTCACCAGAACTAAAAATAGAATCTACTAATTTTTCTTCAAAATCTACCACAACAGAACCATGCTGGGAAACTCATTTGACCTGTCACCACTTATCTACAAATGTATATAGTTTTCAAAAATATAAGACATTTAAACATTTTATTGTAACCAATGCAATGTAATGTATATTTACCTGAGTGCCAGTTTCACAAAACTGAGCTGACTTGGAGGTGGTCAAATAAGTGAAGTTTAGCCAGTATCCACTAGAGGGCAGTATTGACATAAAAAGGAGATGTGATAAGCCATCACTCCCAGACTCAGACAATGTTGCTAATTGATTGTCAATAAACAAACCTTGCAGTTTTCAAGTGAATGAGTGGACAGATTTATTGTAAGTGTGTAAGGTTGTGTTTATCTTCACATCTTGTTTAATAGCACACACATAGAGACAGATAATCTTGAACAAGAACACATAGAGGTGAATATTACAGAGGTTAACTGGGTATTTTCCATTTAAATTACTCAATGAAACAGCAATATCAAGTCATCTGAAGATAATTGGACCTCTCTCTCTCTCTCTCTCTCTCTCTCTCTGTATGTGTGTGTGTGTGTGTGTAGTGTTTTATTCATGGTGTGAGACAGCTTAGGCCTTGCTCTGTTGTTATCTGGTGGCCTCCTACTCCTCCACCATCTTGGCTTCTGCCACCACATTAATCAACTTGACACAACACACACACACATATTCATGCACAACTGACTATGGGAACCTGCATTCTATCCCCATAAGGGAGCCCCGTCCCCACACGTGACTGTGAAAACAGATTTATGTCCCCACAATGCAACATGCTGCCTCCATCTTCGTCTCCACACCATCCCATTCTCTACTCTCTCTTCCCCTCCATACGTCTTTTTGTTGCACATCTCCCCAGCTACATTTCTTCAGCTTATTATTCTCAGAGAGGGGGAAAGAGTGAATGATTCCTCTAACTCATCTTCTACTCTTTGTGACACATCATTTGTCCTTCTGATTAGAGCCCATAACAGTGCCTCTAGAGTGTGCGCAGAGCTGATGGTGTGTGTCTGTAAGTGTTTGGCTTCAGCAGGAAACTGGCTGTCATTAACTGGCTTGTTGTCTGACTATCTGCCAAATGCGGAAAGGAGGACTGACACTAATCTGTATGTGAATGACGCCTTTTACTTGCCACATACTCCTGCACAAAAGCAATGAGTTTGGTTAAACTTTACAATGAACTAAGTTTGTATTTTTCAGCAAATCTGTAAGACAAGAAGCTGTAGCCTAAAGCAAATTGCACCGCAAAATAATCTCGCATTTTAGTCATGTGAAATGCATAGGTCATGAGAGATAGTTCCAGCTGGTCTCCTTGTTTGGTGTTTATCCATCATTTTGGTCCAGATGGACAGTATTGAAAATGAAAGGTTCACCTTTTCCCCTTATATTGTACATATTTGGTGTGGTTAGCTAGCTTTCAGAATGTATTTTCACAAGTTGACTGCGCATGATACACTTGTGTCCTGCTGTTGTCATCTATGTCTTGTAACAGGTTGGTGTGGTTAATGTGTGCTGCCGTGATGCCATATAATACCACAAGGTGGTGCCTCCCTCTGTTGTTCTGTGATGACTTCATCTTCTCTTCGAGACAAGAGAATTGTGCAATATAATACGTTCGCATGTGTACTTTTTCCTCTGTTGTAATAAGTTGATGTGGGTATAGTTTTTTATTCTACTGTTAATGTGAGGCAGATAGAGATGGAGCTGGGGAGACCTGGAAGAGTTGTGGTCAGTGCTATGTTCAGTTGAATAAAATGTTTATGTTTGAAAACGCTACTTCAGCAACACGGAGCTTCAAGCTAGCTCCCAGCCAGCCACTGACCCTCTTCACTTACTTCTACAATTTCAGCTTTTACAACATTCAAAAAGCATCCTGAAGTTAAGTTTTGCACTCACTTTATGTAATTTTTGCCTGTTTTTGCCAAAGAGTGAATGTGCATAAAAGAAACTTTTTAAACTAAATTCTAAGATAGTGAACCTTATGTAATTGATCAGCTGACTGATCAGCTGTTTGCTGAGTACAGATATTCCAATAAAATGTAAATTTCTTGTCGAACAGGTTATGATGAGGAGACTAAATTGTTACTCTTTCTCATCCATGAAAAAAAGACACCACAACAATTTCAGATGGAATACATTAAAATATTCTCTGACATTATTCACTCCAAACCAATTTACAGGATCACACATTTTCATTGACACATTGTTAACCCTCCTCATTGATTCATACATCCTCATTTTTAGCAACTTTTCCTCTATCTTTGCTTATTGGCGATCATAGTTGCCAGGAGTGATAATCATTCTGAAATTGATCCACACACACACTATAAAGTGTTTTCACACTGTATATGAACCAACTCAAGGTTTAGTTTGATCTGGACTAATCCTGCCTTCATGTGCTATGGGAATTATGGTAAATACTAGTTACGAACTCGAAAATTGCACATGAATGCCCCGTCACGTATTACTTTCCACTGGAGAACTGGGGGAAAATTTTGATATATGAGCTGCCGAGATGAAATAACCTTTGAACTTTTCAAAATGGCAGAGAGCAACAAAGGATTCATCGCAAATGCTAAACAATGATTTTATTCACATTCTGCTGCTGTTAGCTGATGATTTTGCACAATAATAGTATACACAATTTAAAAGAAAAAAAAATGCTTGTAGCAAATGAATTAACACGTCCAAAAGTATGTGTACCCAAGTAGCAGGTCATGATAAATTGTGCATGAGCCATTTTTCATTTTGCTACAACAATAAAAGCAATTGAAAACAACGCACTTGTTATTTCTAATTCACAAGTGGAATGGATCATCTTCCCGATAGCATGTGAAGGCAAGTCCACCTCTTTTGTTTGGACCAAAAACTGGCTGTTTGGTCTGCCCCGTGGTGTCACACCTACAAATTTTAGTTCAGATCAAATTGTAAAGTCTGAAAGTCTAGAACAAATCCTTGCAAAGCTACTGTCATGCACAGAAGCCTCAGCTGAACTTCAGTGGTGGCTGGTGAAATTAGTTTTTGGTGGGGTGCATTATGCAAGTCAGTTTTCAGATGCACTATAACTACATATCACCACTAGTAGCTCACAAGCTGAAAAAGTGTGGGCACCCCTGGTTTAGACAATCTTGTGTGAAATTGCATTTCTGAGGAAGGTTTTGGTTCTGTTCGGGATGTAATGTTTACTCCTGTGGGCGGTGCATAGACAAAATTTTTGTGCCACAAGGCTCTCCTATCTCTTGTACTGGAGGGGTGTCTACTGCACACGCACTATCTACTGTCTGTATGGTAAAGGGAGAGACCTTGGGTGCAGATTTTTTCACCCCAAACAGGAAACACGTCACTCGATTGCTCACTAAACAACGAAAAACATTTTTAATCTACACTTGAATGCAGATTATACGCAGTAGTCATGTGCTGTATCATGTATAGCTCATTTAAATATTCATGTTTTTATAAAATTATTTTATGTGATTCCTATCGTCTTCTTCTTCATGTGAGACGAGTGGGGTGGCGCCCTCTATTTACAAGCCGCCACTGCTGAACTTAAACTCATACCATACTACTACGCAACAAATGTTCAGTGTTGATGAGTTTTCTAGTTGCATGTTATCTTCATGAATTTCTAGGACAGATGTAAATCTGATTCTTTTCCATACACTGTTTGCCTCCAAGGTTTCTAGGACAAATTGGCATGCAACATGAGATGGTTTACAAGGAGCTGTCTCAATGATCCTGATCAGGCCTGGCATTCAGATACTTTTTTAATCTGATGAAATTTTTACCCAATCAAATGCAGGCATGCACCCCTTTCTGACGCCAACTAATAATAATCAGCCAATATGCCAATCAGATAATCAAACACCAGATTTGACAATGACAACACAAACTTCCCAGGCTGATAAAAGCTCAAAATATACTATTCTGTTGAGGAATGGAAATGGGATATATTTTTTTTAAACTTGAATGTGTATGACAGGTATGTGTCTCATTCATGTTGCTCAACATTGTGAAAATGTTCACGCAAAAGAAGTTTATTCAGCTGATTAGGGATTAATGTTAATAATAATATGCTTCCTATTAATAATGTTAATAGGAAGCATAGTGGCAGGTGAAAGCCTCAGGTTCACCACCAACCACTTCATGTTTCCAACAGGTTTTCCCCCACTCAGCAACACACCCACTGAGAAAGAAACTCCGGTCATTGGAAGCTCTATACTACGGAACATGAAGTTAGAGACACCAGCGACCACAGTGGAATGCATTCCGGGGGCCAGAGCGGGCAACATTGAATCCTATTTAAAACTGCTGGCTAAGGATAAACGTAAATACCGTAAGATTGTAATTCATGTTGGCAGTAATGGCTCCCGATTAAGCCAGTCGGAGGTCACCAAAATCAATATTGAGTTGGTGTGTACTTATAGTAAAAGTATGTCGGACTTCGTAGTTTTCTGTGGTCCCCTACCTAATCTGACCAGTGATGACATGTTTATCCACGTCTTCACTCAATCACTGGCTGTCTAGGTGGTGTCCTGCCAACGACATACAGTTTGTGGACAATTGGCGGACTTTTTGGGAAAAACCCGGTCTTATTAGGAGAGACGGCATACATCCCATTTGGAATGGCGCAGCTCTTATATTCAAAAATCTGGCAAATTTATTACTGACCCAAAACCCTGACCCAGAGTTGAGACCAGGATGCAGAGTCGCAGTCTTACACACTTCTCTGTGCTTCCAGAGCAGTTACCTACTGTAAACCCTATGGACACGTTGCCACATGATGTCACTCGCACGTGATTTTTTGCTCTGCCTCCGACTGGAGGGCAAAAAGACTCTGCTCCGCCGGTATCCTGCATTGGTTTTAGCCATGAAGTTGTCAAAAGACCACGCTAAATTTAAATACAGCTGTGACATATTATCAATATGGTTAACACTTGTAGCGCCGTAGGATGGACTAACAGACCAAAGGAGGACAGCAATGTTACATTTCACAAAATACCCTAAAATGAATGACACCGAATGAGGAATGACAGTAGTGGTCTGGTACGTGTGCGATGAATAAAGAATGAAGGTAGTTGTTCTTGTAGGTAAAATAACCTCTCCCTCCGGTTTATACTTCTGTCCTTAGGTATACATATACATTACCGACCAGAACGACTACTGTCATTCGTCATTCGATGTCATTGGTTTAGGGTATCCCAATTTCACAGGTTTCCAGCTGATGAAAATCATCCAAAGCTGTGGTTAACTTCCATGAGAATGTGAACACACGGTGGTCATGCATTCATGTCAGTGGTCCGTTATCTTTCCCACATGTCCTGACACAAAGAAGTTTTGTCCATCTAGTGACTTCTATGCCTTCATGTCCTCTGCTGTATAAACCCCTGGCGTGTTGACGAGGTAGTTATAGATGTCCCCACACTGAAATGGAGGACATTTCTGAGTAGAGCCCTGCACGAGCCACATATTTCTGTCCGAGCCCAACCCGTGCCTGACACAATTGTGTCCGAACCCGGCCTGAACCCGACAGACACTTCAATGTTTGTGTCTGAACCCAACCTGAACCCGATCAGTTAAATCCAGTTGTTCCCATATATAGATTGTCGTTAAATTCACTTGTTTACACATTTGTGGTATGTGAACAGTACCTTTATTAAATAACAACTTGTGCAGCACACACATAATGATGACACAACCAAACCCGAACAGCACTCCTAAATTTTTGTCCGAACCTGGCCCAACCCGTCAGGTCAAATCAGGCTTGGTTCGGGTTGCAGTCCTCTATTCTGTGGACTGTCAACCCACAGTTCGTCAGCTATTTGAAACGGGTCTGGAAGGTTTTTGCTAAATACAGTTACTTTGCATTGTACCTTTCGTGATCATCAGCACAAAGGTGATCTAAACTGGTCCCACGCATCTCTTTGATTTTACTTTTTAAGCAGATATTTATAAAACAACAGCAGCAGTGGTTGCTTTAGTTATGTTTTGTTATTAGCTGGAGCGGTGCTTTTGCCTTCCTGCACATAAATACATAAATACATACTGCGCATGTGCGGGATTACTGGACATAAACAATAATATGCAACGTGTCCATAGAGACTGTGTCTGTCCCCCGACCATCTAAAGTACAGTAAATACATTTGAAGTAAAGCGAAAAACAACTGTACATCAAAACCTAATAAAAATCAACACCAATACTCCAACAGTTCCAAAGCACAAGAAAATTAAATGTGGCCTTCTGAATATTAGATCTCTATCTTCCAAAACTACATTAATCAAGAATATTATATCGGATTATCACAGAGATTTATTCCGTTTAACAGAAACCTAGCTTTGTGAGGAGGAGTATGTGTCCTTAAATGAAGCTACTCCTCCTAGTCACCTAAATAATCAGATTCTTTGAGACACAGGCCAAGGAGTAGGTGGAGTCACAGCTATTTTTAATTCATGTCTACAACTGAATCCTGAACATAAGTTGAATTTTAACTCATTTGAAAGTCGTAGTCTGAGCCTATCCAACCCAACCTATAAACCACTCCAGCCTACGTTGTTTATTATAGTGTATCGTCCTCCAGGTCCATACACTGAATTTTTATCAGAGTTTGCTGAGTTCCTAGCTAGTCTAGTCCTTAAAACAGGTAGAATAATTATTGTTGGAGACTTCAATATTCATGGGGACGATGACTACGACAGCCTCAGTAATGCATTTATGTCCTTACTAGACTCGATAGGGTTTAGTATGTACATAAACCCACTCACTGTTTTGATCACACCCTTGACTTAATCCTGATTTATGGGGTGGAACTTGAAGACTTAATAGTCTTTCCACAAAATCCTCTCCTCTCTGACCACTGCCTGATAACCTTTGAATTTCTGTTAATCAATGATTCCCTTCCTGCCAAAAAATATTGATACTAGACATTTATCAGTTCACGCTATATCTAAATTTAAGGATGGAATCCCAGCATCGCTTAGTTTAGTCCCGCATCTGAATTACACAGTGGATTCTTTCCCTAACTCAGTCAATTGTAGTACATCTCAAATTGATGAGTTTGTTGATAATACAGCAGACTCTCTGCGAAAAACATTAGATCTAATCGCTCTACTAAAATATAAGATCATAAAACAAGGGAAGCGAGCTCCCTGGTTTAATCCTCATACTCACCAATTAAAGCAGCATACCCGAAAACTGGAGAGAAAATGGTGTTGTACTAAACTGGAAGAACACCATTCAGCCTGGCAAGATAGTCTAAATAAATATAGGAAGGTACTTTGTTCTGCTAGAGCAGCTTATTATTCATCATTAATAGAGGAAAATAAAAACAACCACAGGTTCAGTACTGTATCCAGACTGACAAAGAACCACAGTGCATATGAGCCTAGTATTCCTGCAACCCTCCATAGCAACGATTTTATGAACTTCTTCAACAATAAGATCTTGCTCATCAGAGATTAAATTAATGGTCTCCTGTCCTCCACAAATTGTAGTCCACCTTTTAATCCCTCAGATCCAGAAACCACAGAGTTGACAATTGAACCTTTTAGTTATATGGATTGTTTTTCTCCTATAGAGATCAGTCAGGTTATTTTGATAGTCTCTTCATCTAAACCATCTACTTGTCTCTTAGACCTAGTTCCAACAAAGTTCATTGAAGGTGCTTTACCTTTACTTAGTAGCCACCTCCTTGATATGATTAACCTGTCATTATCAACAGGCTATGTACCACGGTCCTTTAAAGTAGCTGTAATCAAACCTCTTCTTAAAAAGCCCAGCCTTGACCCTGCACTTTAGCTAACTATATACTCATATCAAATCTAACATTCATATCTAAGATTCTGGAGAAAATAGTAGCCAATCAATTATGTGACTTTCTTAAAGTCAACAGTCTATTTGAGAATTTTCAGTCAGGTTTTAAGGGAACATCGTAGTACAGAAACGGTATTGGTCAAAGTCACCTATGGACCTTCTAACTGCTTCAGATAAGGGTCTTGTTTCTATACTGGTTTTAGTGGACCTTAGCTTTTGACACTGTCGACCATTACACCCTTCTGCAACAATTGGAACAATCATTTGGGATTAAACGATCGACATTAATGTGGTTTAAATCCTATCTAACTGATCGTTTCCAGTTTGTTAATGCTAATAATAAATCTTCTCAGTCCACTACAGTTAGTTATGGAGTTCCTCAAGGCTCAGGTCTTGGACCAATACTGTTCATCTTATACATGCTTCCTTTAGGTAACTTAATAAGGAAACACTCCGTCAACTTTCATTGTTACGCTGATGATACTCAATTATATCTATCTATTAAACCTGATGAAGCCATTCAGCTAACTAAACTACAGACTAAACAACTTTTTGCCGTTAAACTCAGACAAAACGGAAGTCACTGTGCTCGGCCCAAAAACTGTTAGGGATGCAGTGTCTAGTGACGTAATCACCATGGATGGCATTACCGTGGAGAACAAAACCGATGTGAGGAATCTAGGTGTTATTTTTGATCAGGATTTATCATTTAACTTGCACATAAAACAGATTTCTAGAACTGCCTTTTTCCATCTCTGTAATATTGCTAAAATCTGGCATTTTTTAACACAGAATGATGCAGAAAAATTAATCCATGCTTTTATTACATCCAGTCTCGACTATTGTAACTCACTTTTCTCAGGCTGCCCCAAAAAGTATTTGAAGACCTTTCAGTTAATCCAGAATGTGCTGACTGTGTACTGACTACAACCAGTATCAGACCATATTTGTCTTGTGTTGGCTTCTCTGTACTGGCTCCCTGTAAAAGCT
>JAPQRQ010036193.1:0-13240 GCA_037367365.1 Apogon talboti
CCCCCTCTGTCCCCCTCTCTCTCCCTCTTTGCCCCTCCCTGATTGAGTGTGGCTGGCTGCTACTGCTGGGCTTGGCCTCTCTCTCGCCGTGCCACGTATGTAACCTAAACTGCTGAAGAGCCAAGCACAGGCTGGGCCACGAGAAAACATTTCCACCAGTCTCAGTCTACAAAATCTCCATGGACTCTGTCCAGCGAGGGCTGCACTTCTTCTTATTTTCATCTCCATTTGTCTTTACCTTTTTATCCTACTTTCATTTCCTTTTCCCTCTTTGTGTATTCTGCCTCTACATGTCTCACACTCATTCTCTTTCTGTGACCCCGTTTCACTTTCACTCTGTCTATGAGCCAGATTTCTACTCTCCTCTCCAGTTTACTGTGTTGCTGTAAAATGCCCCTCTCGTATAAACACAGGCTCCTCCTTCACCCTTACTTAATGTCATTAACAGGTGGCTGTCGAAAATAGACCCACAAACAGCAAGACTGTCATAGATACAGACATGTTTTTAATCATGCTGGCAGGACTGTCGTCATGTGCGTGGGCCACCCTGTGGGTCCTTCTGTGATTTACACAACATTTTAAACAGGGCATGAATAGGGAGCTGTTGAACCTGAGTTTAAGGAGAACACATGTTTAATCAGCAGCAGTCTTAACCAACCAGGCTGCAGCCCCCTCCCCTGTTACATTCACTTTCCATAACCCTTGTGTACGTCCCTCCTCTCTCTCTCTCTCTCTCTGTTACTCACTCCCTCACCAACTCTCCCATCACCAACTCTCTCCCTCTATTAAGTTTCAAGCGCCTCTTCCTCCTGAACTGAACAACACACACCAAACAGGTCAGACTTACTCTTATTTTCACTAAAGTGCATTGGTGAGTTTTTTGCTTTCGTCTGCCCTCCTGCCACACAGTTTGCTGTGAGTTCACATTTTCACAACTGCAGATGTTTGCCACATAAAATGCACCAGTGTGTACACACTTATCTTCTGGTCAACAGCTACAGAACTTAGTACAGTGCACCACAGTTTTTATTTTTTTCTGCAACCTCAACACAGGCATGGGTCCGTGCTTTGGATGGTACGTTATTTTAAAAGTAAGCATTTATCTGTGTTATGCCTTGTGTAGAGAAGCTTGGCATGCCCCGAACCTTCAGATCATCCCGTGGTTAATATGGATGTAATGTGATCATGGTTTGTAATTCTATGACTACTAATTTGGCTGTCAGCAGCAGCAGTCTTGATATTACAGCTAATGTTGATGTAGTATTCTGATGCAGATTTAGTAACAAAAACTTGTATATAAACTGTACATTTCATCAAGTTTATTAGTGAAACATTGAATCGTGCAATATTTATTTTTTCCTTTTAAGTATAAGGCTAATTATTCACCTTTGTATTGAAGCGGTATTCTAACCTCTCAGGCGCAATGTTCACACTTGTTTTTTTTCCTTTTATATATATTTATCTCTGTATAACTAATGACCAAACTTCTGGTTCATTGGAGAACGATTCTGATTTAAATAAACTTTAAAGCAACTTATCCATTTCTATCGAATTCATATGACTCTTTATTGTCGAATGTGTGCTGAATTACACAACCTGTTCTTGTCTTTAAGTGTAATTACAGATTTTACATAGAGGCGATATCTACCCCTCCTCTGCATTTGTTCTTCCTCTTCTTTTTTTTTTTTTTAAATCTATGTGCAAAACTAATCTAGAGAACTACATTTTCTTGCTGTTAATAAAGGCATGCCCACAAATGGAGCTATTCAATAAATCAATATTTTGCCCTTTATACATAAACTGTTATATGTCATAATGCCAGAATGTTAACATCCTCCAAGTCTGTTATGCACGTTTGGGATCTCAAGCTAGTTTTAATTTTTAATGCAGCAGTTGTGGAGCTGTGTGTGTATTTTGTGTTCATGTATGTCTAATGCTAAAACAACTTTATATTTACCCATTCTAAAAGTTGTAAAAAGACAACTTTATATTTACCCACTCTAAGACATGCCCCAAAGTTAAGACTACTTATTTCCAGCCATGGTGTAAACTATTGTATTTCCGCAGATATACAAAAAGGTGGGTTCATGTGGTCCATTACTTATAAAACCTAAAACCCCTCATACTGCCAGTGCAAAGCTTTGAATTAAACGATCCACCAACTGTGTGTCCTGCTGGCGCTGCCTTCCTAAGTGGCCAGGCCTCCTGCCTCCACTGTGTGACCTGTTGGACTGTACAGCAGAGTTAATTACCACAGCCCCCACTCTGTCAAAAGGGTCAGGCTTGAATTATCACCTCTCAAGCACCCTCGTCACGTTGTTTAAACTGCTCCAGAAACCCCTCACTCACAGTTTGGAATAACTGGAACAACTTTATAAGCCCGGTCCCGCCTGCGGTGCATATGCCAGTAGCACACACACTCAAAACGACAGACATGGCTGCAGATTCCCAGTGTTTGTTAGTACACGTAATGCGGGATGGGAGGTATTTGTGGCAACCCGTTATCCCCGCAGATCAAAACGGGATCTGTGTTTAAGCCAGAGATAGTGTACCTGCTTGGGGAAGAGCTGTTTTGTCACCTCCTCTGGGAAAATAGAAGATGGGTGGTCTGGTCTGGCGCTGTGGTGTTATCTCTCACCTTGACCCCACGCAAACCCACTCCACTAGCTCATCCAACCCAATTGTTTCTTCATCTGAAGCAAAATCTGCCTTTCAGGGAAACGCCATATGGCTTATCTATTGTTGGCTGAGCGCATGTCATATGGCTTTTAGGAGGGAATACTGTAGATGCTGATAAAGCTGTTGGAAATTAAATATTACGCTGGTGATGAAAGGATTTTGCTCTTGTGAAGCATATGCCGGCTGCTCTTTCATCTTTCTGTTTCATCTCTCTGTTTCAGAGGACTGTACGGAAAACAGACACTGGCTCTCCTGGTCCTTGCCTCCATCAATCCCAATTTTATCATCACCTTATTTCAGCTGCCCTCTTTAAATCATTCTATTTATATATCACTCTGACCAATTTCAGGGTCCAGCCCACTTACTAAATTTCATTCTTTCTTTATTTTTCTTTTGCTTAAATTAATTTGTCACAAAGTATTATATAAACTAAAGGTGTCTCAGCTTCTCTTTTTCCAAACACTTTTAACCTCTTAGCCTAACTTTTTCCCCCTTTAAATAAACTTTTTTTGTTTTTTGTTTTTCTGTTAATTCAGTTCATATCCAGAGGTTCCATTTTCTTTCTTTTGTCCTCTTTAGGCTCAGTTACATCAGATCAATATGTGGTCCAATTTCTTTGTACAGCAGGATGAGGAGGGTCGCATTGGGGTGGCAGGGGCAGGCCAAGGTGGAGGTTTGGGCGGGAAGAAAGGTGGTAGGGGTCAGAGGCGAAGCCACAAGATGAGCGACAGCCAGGAGGGCAAGATCAAGCTGGCCTTTTTCATATCTATCATTGGTGTGACCCTGACGGTGTTGGGCATGGGGACAGAGTTTTGGGTGGAACTATCCCAACCAAAGAATTTCAGTGGGAACCAGACCTGCCAGATGGCCCATTATGGTCTGTGGAAGGGCTGTATCCGTACCCTGTGGGTGGCAGACATAGACCCAGAGAGGACAAGCTGCGGCCCTGCTGAACTACCTGGAGGTGAGACCTCTGGCTGGTCTGTGTCACCGTGTCTGTGTGGTTTTGTTTTTATCTGTCTGTCTGTTCTCTGAGCTGTCACAGAGGTAAGCAGTTGAGGTTTCTAGAGAGAATGTGTCTGCTTTATTTTTCGTTTTGTGTCTGCTCACGTCTGCTTTCCTGCAACCGAATTGCCAGGCCATGCAAGTCTACCTTTAGGCTGCTTTCATGCTGCCGCGTGCACCTCAGTAAAGGGGAATTAATAGTAAAGGGTCAAAAGAAGTTTTTGAGAGGTGTTGACATCACAGAGGGAAAAAAATGTATGCTTAATCACTACAGTTTTCCTTTGCCATCTCAACTGATGTGAAAACAGAGAGAGCAGGCATATCTAATCTGACGTATGCCCTCTGGGAATATGTGTACGGTACATCTGTAGGTCTTTTATCAGAGCCCATAAGGGACTGAGGAGAGAAATAGATTTTAATAAAAATTATTTCTATCCCCCTTACACAATCACATGTGTAAACAGCTTGTGAATGACTTGCATATGAATTTCTTTTTTCACAGTTTACACATGCATGTCAACTGTAGCCTTACACAAGAATAGGGAGTTGTGTATGTGAAGCTGCCTCCATACATATGCATCTAGGTCATCCTACAGATAATGTGCAAATTGAATCATTAAAAAAATACGATGCTTGGAAGCGCATCCAGTGGAAGGAAACACCACAAGACCGCAGTAAAGCTGTTTTCAGGTCTTATCCTATAGTAACAGCATAAAGCAGCATGCAGGTTCATGTCATGTAGTGTAATATTACACAATATAACCTCTGTGGTTCATAACATTGGTTGCGTAATGAAGTGTTACTAATATGGAGATTTTCCCTTGACTGGGTACCTAATCATGTTGCGCACATAGAACAGGCAGGTGATAAAGGAGCAGACCACAGGTTTATTGTGCTGATGAGCATCCATGTTTAGAGTTATGACAGCTCTTTCTAAATGTACTTTATTCAACTTGACTGTGGTTAGCTTCTCCAGAATGCGTCAATTATCTGCACAATGACCTATTTCTGTCGGAAAAGCAAAGCCAGCAATGGAGTAAGGCAGGTATTGGAAGAGCTCTGATAGAGAAAGGCAGACTTAGGAATCACTGCCTATCTGGGAGAATCTGCTGAGACACAACAGAGCTCAGATGAAAACCTGTAACAAGAGACTGAGAAGCATATAGCTGAGATATATGTGGATCACAAAAACATAAAAACTATTGACATGCTGGACATCATCTGCAATGAAAGATTGTTTTTAATTCATCTCGCCTGTCAAAATGTTCTGCATCTCTGGCTGCTTCTAGCTCGCAGATATATATCTGTGCCTGCAAGATGGTCTGTTGGTGTGTTCGAGCAGCCAGTATGCTTCTGACAATCTTTCTCACACGTCCTAACACTGTTGGCCCACGCCGCCTGTCGCAGATGGCTGCGGGCTTGTCATGTTTGGAGGAAAACAACTGTTTTGCCATCCCTGTTTCTCTGTTGCACATCCCTGTTTACATGCCTCTGGCTCCTGTCCCGAGCAAAGTGTGGCCCGCTGATACCATGCCTGTCATCTCAAGACCAGCTATCCATCTTTGCTGCCTGCTGGAGAGGAATATGACGGCTCAATAATTATAGCCTCAGCAGGGATAGCGAGAGCAAAACCATTTGACTGTGATAGCATAATGTGTTAAAAAAATCCGTAGGCCGATAAATAGTGGCTCAGTCTCGATAAGAAAATGTTTGCAAATGTGCTCAGGCATATTTGTGCATGAAAGAGACGTGTGAGAACAAGTGTATGTGTATAAGCATGTGGTCATCTTGGACCACATGATATTCGGTGGGTGGAAGTCATCACTATGCGCTTGTGAAGCCAAGTGGAATCTGACTACTTCACAGTTTTTGTCTAAATATAGAGAAGGGGAAATGAGGAAGAGGGACAGACAGGGACTGAGGGAGAGTGTATGTCTAATGCAGTATTAACTAACCCCTCTGTGTTCCTCCCCCTCATCACATCTCCTGCTCCCCTCACCTCCTTCTCCATCTGTGGCTCCCTTATCTTTCCCCCTTCTCTCACCACCCTTCCATCTGCCCCTACTCACTTCTCCTTTTCCCCTCTTCCTCATCCGTTTGTCCAAATTTCTACATTTTCCTTCTCACCCCATATACATCCTCTTCCCCTTGCTCCTTGTACTGCTGCAGCCACGCCTCTCTTTTCCCATCTGCCCCCTTTGCTCTGTCTACCTCTCCTTCTTTCACCCCCTCTGTCAGTGTTTTTCTGTCTCTCACCCTCTTTGGCGGTACCATATGTGCAGTGTGTGTCTGCAGCAGTGTGTGTGTGTGTGTGTCTCTGGGTATTCCAGCTAATGCTCCACACTTGGATATAAATAGGATTGATGCCTGGAAGGACAGAGTGCATGGATGCATAGGAAGGCACATTACAGTAGACCAGCAGTCATCCATAGGAGTGTGTCTGTGGGTTTTGTTTTTTTTTTCTTAGTGTGTATGCATCTTTTCATAAGATTTTTTTTCTTTTCCTACAGAATCCAACTGCACTTACTTCAAATTCTTCACCTCTGGGGAGAATGCAGTCATATTCAAGAAGACGACAAACAAGAGTGAGGCATTGTACTTTCACACCCTCTGCTTTTCCCCATGCAGGTTTTACTTTACATATAGATACTCACACACAGTTGCACTGCAGCTTCCTTTAATAAAGATGTGTACTGTGGTGCTCACAGGACCGTACTGCTGTACTACTGTGAGTTTTGCATGTTTTAGCCCATTAACTTCTGCTGCCACCCATTTTCTGGAGAAAAACCACAAACTATCAGGCTGATTAATGTGTTTATGTGAGCGTCCAGGCAGCCAGGCTTTTCAGTGCTGTTTGAACATCAGCTGGCTGAGATTTAATCCTTGCTTGAGGTAAGAAACCATCACAGAGAACACTAAGTCATTCTCATCCTTTGGAAAGAAGAGAAAACCTTGTTAGTGGTGCATTTAAGGAAGTGTGGACATTTATTTGGAAGTTGTGAGGCCTGCAAGAAACAGGAACCAAGCAGCATAGCAAAAAGAAGTGATTATAAGGAAATATGTGCATGATTATTTGAGTAAAAGAATGTTCTTTATAAAGATTATTTGAGTTTGGACCGACATTATGGGTGTCTGAATTTCCACAAAGGCCCCACAAACACAACAAAATAATGTAATCTCCTCAAGACAATTTAATCAGCATTAAAAAAAGAGAGTGAAATGCATTAATCCATCCAAAAATGCAAAGAGTACCTAGGATAAAAAAAACAGATAATCTGATAACCGTAGTTCACATCCACTAACAACACAGTCTACATTTATTTTGTATTTATTTTTTAATTGATAAATCACAATTGTATGGCAGTGTGAAAAACCACACAAAACTGGCACCTCTTATTATGAAATCCTGATCCTTTTTTGGTTGCACCTGTCGAGGTTTCGAGTGCCAATACAATCTGTTTTAAGCAGAGCCAGGAGAGAAAATGGCACAAAATGAAGCATTATCATTTAAAAAGCCAGCTGAAACAAACTTTGTCCAGTGGGGCAGCATTAGTCATTTTTTACACTGTATTGTAAAATGCAAACAACTCTGCAATCTGATTTCCTCCTGCATAGAGTTTCTCAATTCCAACCACATCTTTTTTTTTTCTTTACAAATGATCTCATTCACTTTTGCCATCTCCTCTTTTCCTCTATTCATTTCTCTACATAACAGATCTGAATCTAGCTGCAGCTGTCTTGGCCCTGATGAGTCTCACCATGATGGTGATGGGCTCTATCTGTATCGCCATGTCTCTCAGCAAAGGAGTGCCTTTTTTCCTTAAGCCAGCTTCTTTCTGTTTTATCCTATCAGGTGAGATCTCACAGTGTTGCTGTGTTGCAATAAGGTTACACTAAAGTACAACATTATTCCTTAAAGGTGATACATTTTGGAATTTCTCACTGATTACCACATGCTCCCATATGCATATTATGGGTATATTTAACCTGTCTCTATCTCGATCCATGTCTGCAGGTGTACTGGTGCTTCTTTCTATCCTTCTGTTCCACCAGTCAGTACTGGCTCTACTGTCCAGTGACCACTCCATACCTTTACATCATGAGCTCTCCTGGTCTGTGGCCTGTGTGGGCTCAGCAGGAGCCATCCTTATCTTTGGAGGTGTTCTCTTCATCCTCCTCTCTCTACCTTACAGCCCCTGGCAGAAATGCTTCCCGCACAAGAATAGCGCTACCTAGCACTTAAAAAGAAGCATACTTTTAATGTTGTGTTTAAGAACGAATGAGGAGGTCCATTTTGTGAATGCTGTAGCTTTACTTGCTCTCTTCATTTCATTTGTTGCTGAACTGTCATTAGGTCTTAATAATATAGATAAAAAATAAACATTTAAAACGACGCCCTGTTGGGGGAAGTTTAGCTAAACATGATTATAGTGTAAATTAGTCAAGAATGATGAAATGTCAGTGTTACTGCTGACTGAATATGTGATTTTTAGCTCTGAGTTGTTTTTACTTACACAAGCCTGCCTATAGCTGTACAACCACACATAAATCACACTAAATCTATCTTATGTTGGGGCAAATGGAATGATTTGCCACATTATTATTTACTTTCTTCTTAAATCACTTTATAGTCTGGTTTCTTTCCACAAATATTACAAGTTTTTATCACTTAATACTTGATTAACCAGCTTTACGCATTATTTATTTTCATGTGTGTTTTGCAAATATTGTGTGAATGCTGCTTCATTATCTCAGATGAATGTATGTTGAACGAATGAAAGTAACTGTGAGAAGAGGTTTTATATAATTGACTCACTTTTTAAGCTCAACTCTGTACATAAACTGTATGTGTTAATATTTTATGAATGGTCACTGTTTTGTAGTGTTGTCTCCAGTCACTTTATTTGAAACTATGTATACAGTTAAATCACTTTGTCATAGGATGCTCACTTAATATCTCTACCAGGAAATGCTATTCAATGAATAAATACTTTGCTCATTTCTACCCATTTAACTGTACAATTTGTGGCACCAGTTTTGCTTACTATTAAAGGGATTTGACATTACATGAGCTGCTCCTTCTTGTTTGCTGATATGACACCGTGTCTGCCCTCAAACGTGACATTCACCCATTTTCACCCCTTCACAATGTGACTACAAACCGCCCTGCCAACGTACCCCTCCCTTCCTCCTCCCCCCCCAAACCCGGTTGTCTATAATTAGGACAGAGCTCATCGCAATGCGTTTTAGTGCAGAGGTTGAGAAACCTTATCCTTGAATTTCAACTATGTACCCCCCGGCCCATCCTCATACCTCTGTACCCTTCCCTCTCCTCTTCCACCCCTGACCCCACAGAGCGTCACTTTGACTGCTGTCTCCAGGGAGCACTTATTACCGCTACACCCACTCCCACAACTGACCGATCAGACTGGCCATATCCCAGTAAGTCACACTCTGTAAGCTGGGAGTGGCCTGTTACAGTTACATACACTCACCTGCACACATACATGCTTTTACCTCCCAGTGGGCAGAAACTGAATCCACATGACACACTATCCTGGTTGTATATATAGCTGTTAATAACTCTACTGAGGCTGTGCGGCTAGGGGGGGCATGAGGACCAGTTGAATGTTTGTCCATGGAAACATACTTCCTGGAAATATTAATAAGAGACCTGATTGATTGTTCACAGTAGGTGTCTGGTCACAAAGAACCAAAACCTTCACTGCTATTAGAAATATATTTCCAAAGTATTAATGACTTAAAGGGTGAAAATGAATGACCCCTGTATTGCGGGTGACGTCAGTTTACTTTGGCAGCCTCTTGAATCTCTCATCGCTGCATCACTGTAACTGGAAATAGATTGCAGGAGGTATGATAATAGTCAAAATAATTAATCCTCAATGGCTAAGAAGACTGATAGGAATCTAAGGCCCGCTGTCAAGATGTGACGCTGCCTTCCAACTCTCTTTGCTGTATCTTTAGTATCATCTTTTGTCTCTGAAGGGACTGTTCCAGCTTGATTTACTTTGGGATTGTTCCCACCCCCCCCCAGGCCGATGAGTCGATGAAACCAGCTCAGACCTTGAAAGTACCTAGCTGTTGTTACAAACACATGCATGAGGCACCAGATGGGCATATCACAGAAGAATGACATGCTCGGGTAGGGCAGTGGTCACAGAAAAGTCTAGTGAATGAACTTTCAGTTTAACTTTCAGGTTTTTTCTCTCTGTCCTATTTGGCAAAGACAACCCATCTGGCACTATCCATATATTTGCAAATATTATGAGCCTCAGGTCTGACAGAGAAGGTCAAAGTCATGTTAGGATCACAGCACACCAAATATTGGCTGAGAGACCCTGAGTAACCGCTAAGAGCAATGTTTGCTCACTAATGATGACCCATGCATTTGCTCCATCCTCTGTCCTGATACTCTTCAGGAATAACAGTAAAATGAGAACATATACAGAAGGAGAAGGGACAAAAAGAGCAAAAAAAAAAAAAACAACAAAAGACAGCAGTCTGTGAATGTCTGCTATTGTTTTTTTTATAAACTTCGTGCAATACAGTGTTTAAGTTTATCACACATTTAGATAAACCATAGTCATTTGCCTAGATATATCTATTCTTAACTACATACTATTCATATTGCCCACATAAATGCTATCTGTGTGCAGTTTTATCACATAATTCTTTTTCTGAAATTAAATCAAAGAAATTAAAATGTATAGAATCTGGAAGCGTCTGGTTGTTTTGTTTTCTTCATTATATCATGTAGCAGGGTGTCCATGGTTCAGCCCGGATCTGCAGTCACTCTGAACAGTTTAAAGGAGACAGTGGGGGGGTGTTTCCATGTGTTTACATTCTCATCGACATAAACATAAACAGCTCAGAGTTCAGACGCAGGAGTCAGCGGTCACAAAGTGGGGAAGCACAGTGAAAAGAATCTTAGGGAAGAAGTTAAGGGGTTGACTCTGGTCATGTGACAAAGAGGAGGTACACTAATTATGTGACCAAATGTGGGCGTGAGTCCAGGGACGCCCCCCCCCCATACACAGGAACAAAACACTTCAGCCAAACCCGCTTTGCTCAAAATGCATACCCAATTTGAACAGTGGTCCCGAAAAACGTATCTATAGACTTTACAAATATATGTATGTGTAAATTACAATGTACATGTATCTTTTGAAAAGTTTTTTTTTTTTCTATAATGTTTTTTAAACCCTCTCAACCCACATATACATGTTGTATTTTTTGCCAATGCCACTGAAAGTGATGAGTTGTATGTCTCACTTTGGGAACTTTCCATAGAAAAATGATTCGGTTTTTGTTTTTCTGCTCAGGCAGCAATCTTTACCTGATTCTGTACAAATGTATTTTCTGTGTTTTTTTCTGCTTCCTCCAGACAGAGGTTTCTGTTAATGCCCAAGAACAAACATCTTCAACACGACTATAGCTACAAGTACTACTGTTAACACTGAGTAGAATGGAAATAAGACTAACAGAGGCTCATAGAAAACTCAGACTTGTAATAACAATGAAGTTGGTCAGTTGTTTCAGTCACTCACGTTATTGTTGCATTTCTTTCTGGTTCAGTATTGGAAGACAATTTACAGTATTCACATCTGACTTCATGTTATCGATGAAAATGACATAATATGGAGGTTAAAAAATAATACAGGTTCTCAATCACCCACGTAATGTGCACACTCATGCTTGACACTTTTGACACAGTTACACAGAGCTCACTGACAGTCCCAGTGACTCTGCATGGAAGAAATTCACAGTTAAAGTCGTGAAAAAAAAAAGGAAAATAAAACCAAAACATTAAATTAAAGTTTCATTCCAAAGTATAATGTTGCAAATACAGCTAGCCTGTAATAACGCTAAGAATAATCACAACAACAATTTACATTAAAGATGATCTGGGTTAAATCAGCAAGAATATTGCACAAAAAATATGTGGAACATTTTCATAATAGCCCAAGGTTAATTGCGTTTGATCATTAACAAAATAAATCATTTCTAGCACATTAAAATATCAAAATAGTTTTATTGTGAAAGTTCATTGTTGTTGTTATTATCACTCTGTTATTACTCGTCATCTTTTTGTTCTCAGTGAGATTGAGTAGACTAAATAACAGTGAACATGGAGGGAGAGATACAGCATTTTCACCTGTCTGTCTGTCTGTCTGTCTGTCTGTCTGCTTTATCATTTCCTACAAACACAGAACTCCTCTCTATCTCCCTCTTTCACTACATCTCATCATCCTTCTCTTCCTTTCTTTCTGTCTACACAGGCGTTGTCTTCCTATTGAGGGTATTAGAGTTGCTCTCCCTGTCTCCCTTCAGCCTGTCCAGGGTCCCCATCCCTCGCTCCCTGTCTACTGTGGATGAGGTGAAGGGTGGGGGGCCAGAACCCACTGAGTTGGGCATCGGTGCATTGGAGTTGGAAGAATTGGAAGGATTATGAGACTTAAGTGAGGGCAGTGTACCACTCATCATCACGCCTCCTCCACCTCCGTCCTTTGGGAAGCAGTTGTGGAGCTGGTACAGTGTGGCCCTGTCCACTGTTCCGTACATGGGTGGCAGACCCCCCAGCTTGGGGTCACGGGACAACGTGTAGAGGGAGATGTCACCTCCAGCCAGCGCTGTGTGGGAGCGAGAGTGGGGGTTAGGCAACGTGGACACTGAGATGGGACCCTGGGAAAGCAGCGCAGAAGGGGGCAGGCCGAAATTCTTGCCCCCGCCTCCTCCTACAGGTGAAGGGTCTCGGGAGCGGGAGGGGTCAGTGGAGCGGGAGGAGGAGCGGGACCGGCGGCGGAAGCGGTAGCTGGGTAGGCGGAGCATGGCGTGCGTGGTGCTCTTGAAAATGTCGGTGCGTGAGCGGCAGCGTAGCTCTTTGTTCTTCTCTATGTAGATGTTGACAGCCAGGACCCCCACCATCTCAGCCATGATGAAGGACAGACCCCCAAAGTAAAAGGACCAACCATAGGAGTATTGCCACTTCTTATCCTCATCCTTCTTAGGGGAGATGTCCCCTAGTGCAGCAGAGATGTACACGATCACACCAATTATATTACTGAGACCTGAGAGAGAGAGAGCACAGAAATACTGTGTTTAGAGGAGAGCCACATAAAGTCAGCAGACTCACCTACAGCAACAATAAACATGAATGGACATGTGCCACAAATGTCTGGTCAAATGATCGTGACATATAGTAGTAGAAGAACCACCAAAAGGGGAGCGACTGGTGGAGACTGCAAACCAGCAAAATACAGAACATTTGGTCAGTCTCCTGTCTTAGTTAAAGGTCCTTAAATCTGAAATACCTCACCACCGGAATTAAATACATCAAATATAAAGCAAAACTGTGGTTCAAACAACAAATCTGTGGATACTGAATCATAAGCCATATTAAGCTCTTGTTTTATTTAACATGCAGTTTTGTTTGAATGTTTCTAGACCTGTA
Organism: Apogon talboti; assembly: GCA_037367365.1. Taxonomy (NCBI): domain Eukaryota; kingdom Metazoa; phylum Chordata; class Actinopteri; order Kurtiformes; family Apogonidae; genus Apogon; species Apogon talboti. Next base: position 13,157 of record JAPQRQ010036193.1, read on the forward strand.
TCAACATCTACATATTTTGTCAAATGTGTAGTCTTTGTTGATTTTAATATTGTTTTATCACACTGTGTTTTTTTGTTTTTTTTT
>JAPQRQ010036194.1:0-13231 GCA_037367365.1 Apogon talboti
AATAATGCATCAATAATGTAAAGCACTTTGGGTGACTTGAAAAGCACTATAGAAATCTAATGCATTATTATTATTATAATAATGGTCAAGAGCATAAGGTGACATTTGGAAATTATTATTGGACCAAAATGATGTAAACATTGTATTATGATTGTGTATTGGTTAAGGAAGACATCCTCTGTAGGCATATTATTTTACATGTACTACCCAGGAACAGATTAGCATGAAAAAAATGCAGTAGAAGTACCTACAGACTGAGATATCAGCAAGCCCCTATGCAACATGGATCTGATAAAGTTGAGTTGGAAATGAAGTTTAATGTATGTTGATTGCATGTTATTCAAACATAATTACAACATTAGAAGAGGAAAAATATCAAGGTCAGGTTTATTTCTGTTGTACATTTACAACAACGTAAAGTGTCCAAAGTGCTGTACAAGGATAAAGGTAAAAATAAAAAATATAATAAAACTAATAAAAATAAATAGATATAAAATATAAGATACATGATAATAAGATAAATGCTATCTAAAAATACAAACCAAAAGATAACATAAATAAAAGTCACACACTTGTATTAAAAGCCAGTGCAAATAGGTGCATCTTTAAAAGAGATTTAAAATTATCAATGGAATGTGCACATATGATATGTTGGGGCAGAGAGTTCCGGAGCCTTGGACCTGCTACAGAAAAGGCTCTGTTGCCTTTAGCCTTCAGTCAGGTTCTTGGTACATCTAAAAACAGGTGATTTTAGGCATGTGTTTCTCTGGCTGGAATGTGCACAGTTAAAACCTCTGAAAGGTAAGTTGGTGCCAAACCATTCAGGCACTTAAAAACAAACAATAAAACTGGATTCTGTAAGTGACAGGAAGCCAGTGAAGGGAAACCTGGACGGGGTGTTGTGGTCCCGTCTTCTGGTTCCAGACAGAAGACGGGCCGCTGCATTCTGGACCATCAGCAGCCGGTGGACGGAGGACTGGTCCAACCCATAATATAATAAATTACAATAGTCTAGTTGAGATGTGATAAATATATGAACAACATGCTCGAACTGGTTTATGGGCAGGTATGGCTTCACCTTTGATAAAAGGATTAAGACCAGCTCAAAAAAGCTGGTCTTAATCCATCCGCCTCAATAGGGTTGCTGGAGCCTATCCCAGCTATTTAAGGGCGAAAGCAGGGTATACCCTGAATGAGTCGCCAGTTCATCGCAGAGCTGACACAGAGACAAACAACCAATCAGTCTCACACCTATGGGCCATCTGTAGAGTAATGAATTAATCAAGTGGGAGGAAGCTGAAGTACCTGAAGAGAATCCACGCAGACATGGGGAGAACATGTAAACTCCAGACAGAAAGGTCCCACCCATCGACCGATGTTGGAATCGAACCCAGGACCTTCTTGCTGTGAGGCACGAGTGCTATCCACTGCACCTTGCAGGTCTTAATAACAGAAGAAATGTGTTTGCCAAATTTAAAAGCACTGTCAATGAAAACACCTAGGTTTTTAATACAAGTGCGGATAAAGAAATCCAGGGAGCCCACAGCGCTGTGAGCAGCCAAATTAAAAGGATGACCAAATAAAACAATATTTGTCTTATTTGTCCATAATTTAGACTTATGAAATTTAAGTCCATCCAGGTTTTAATGGCATGCAGACAGTTAATTAAATTCTGCATGCAACCTGGGTCAGGCTTAAGGGGGAGATAGATTTGGAGGTCATCTGCAAAACAGTGAAAAGTGATGTCATGACTCCTCAGAATGGACCCTAGTGTTAACGTATAAAGGGTAAAAAGAATGGGGCCCAAAATGGAGCCTTGAGGCCAAGGTGTACTCTGAAAGATCTTTGTGATAAATATGATTGAAACCACGTTAGGGCTGAACCTCTGAGGCCGACACATGACTCCAATTGAGACAGTAAAATAATGATAATGGATTAGATTTACTGTATATAGCGCTCTTCTGTTAACGCATACTCAAAGCGCGTACAATGAATTCATTATTCATTCACTCTCTGCTGGTGGTAAACTACGTTTGTAGCCACAGCTGCTCTGGGGCAGGCTGACGGAAGCGTGGCTGCCATTACGCGTCAACGGCCCCTCCGACCACCACCGAACATTCACACATCAGTGTGAGTAGCAGCACTGGAGGCAAGGTGGGTTAAGAGTCTTGCCCAAGGACACAACGGCACATGACTAGGACAGAGCGGGATTCAAACAACCTGCTCTACCTCCTGAGCCACATGGCCATGTGAACCATGTGGTGGTCAACTGTGTCGAAGGCTACTGACAGGTCTAAAAGCAATAGGGCAGCTGGATTACCAGAGTCCACTGTTAAAATCAGATCATTAAAAACTTTTAAAAGAGCAGTTTCAGTACTGTGATGTGCTCTAAAACCAGATTAAAAGTTCTCATGGATGTCATTTTGGTCCAGATAGGATTGTAGCTGCAGATGGACGACTTCCTCTATAACCTTAGATAAAAAAGAGAGTTTAGAAATAGGCTGATAATTTGACCGGACATTTGGATCCAGGTTTTTCAGGTTTGGATCCAGTTTTGTACAACAGCCTGTTTAAAAGCAGAAGGAACACAACTTGAAGAGAGAGAGGCATTAATGATCCTCAATACTGATGACTCTTTATGATAACTCTTTGAAAGGTAAGGTTACCTGAAATATCAACACTGATGGACGGTGATTTTAAACTGTTGCTCTCTTGATATATTCATCTCTTCTCTTCTGATGGATGGATGGATTTATGTATTTATCCATAAGTTATTACAACAGAAAGCTGGACCTGGATTTCAGTATAAGTCAAAGCCACACCACGACAGTATGTGTCTGTGCAGGGATTTGAGCTGCCTGAGGTAAAGAGGATATGGCTGGATGTGTTATTGATCACAGACAGGTAATCACCAACTCTGATCCTTAATTACACGTATAGATTATTTGTGAGCCGAGCACAGCTGTGTCTTTGCACCAGCACCCAAGGTCACCGTGAAGGAGTCAGTCTCATATGTGTTCACCCTGTAGACAGAATGTAACGTCAGGAACAGAGCAGCTGACCAATGTAGAGCTAAGAGCAAAGAAGAGTTAAGGATGGAAAAGAAAATTCACATCAGACAAGATTGGAGCCATTTGATCATTTTTTGAAAGTTAAGGGTATTTTTTTATTTATTTTTTTTCTCACCATGTTGGGAAGTAATTAAATTACAGTTCTGAATAAAAATGCAGGTGATTAAAGGGAGATCAGTCTGAAAAAATATTCTTACCAATCATTTCAGAAGTTTCAATAAGTTTTGTATCTTTTCTTGTGCAGAGAAGCCTTTCATTGGCAGATTATTGGACTAAATATATCAGTAATGTCTTAAGGACAAAGTTAAGTCTAAACCATCATGGAGAGGATGGTGTACACTACTAGAAGCTGTCTCTGCATCTACATACAGTACTGTCCAAACACCAATATTTGGTTTGTTGTTTTAATAAAGTTCTAATGACCACACATATGTGTTTCTTTCTCTTTTATTTATTTATTTACCTTTGCACTTAAAATGTCTTTAACTCTATTATTCAGACAATATGAGATTTATTGCATTAATTTTCTGATGTTTTATACCAAGTTTCATCAAACACATGTCAGATGTTTCTGTTTCTGTTGCTTCCTGTCATGGGGTCAGAGGTCACAATCAATAGTCACTTTAACCTTAGGAACTTATTTAGTTCAGTTTTCTGTGTGTCTTTTAAGGTTGTACTCATATTTCCTGTATTTTCTTGTTGAATCTGAAGAAAAGAGAATGAGAAATAAACATGTATACTTATTCCAACCCTGAAAAAAACAACAAAACTAAGGTGGCCTAAAGGTGGTACACCTTTAGTTCCATTAATTTCACAGCACATGCTCACATTTTGACAGATAAACAAGAAAATTCAGAGGTGAGTTTTTTTTCCAAGTGAATGTTGTGTGCCATTTTACGACCTTCTGTTAAACCATTCTGGAGATCAACATATCCACAGGAGGAGCCCAGAATTCAACTACCAGCCCCACACAGAGTCTTTTATTCACTCATCACTCCATCACTCATCTGTCTGCACCTGCACTCAAATACAGTCCAGTTTTAATGGAAATTTTTACACAAAGTGGGTCTCGACCATATTTCATTCCTCCTCAAAAATATTTGAGATCCAAATCCAGATTGTACAGTTTTTATTAAGGGATTCTTCAGTATTAGGATATATTTTTGTGAATATCACAATATGCATACACAATAAAAAAAAATACTGAATAAAATATACAATATGCACAAATTAAACGTATAGAATGTGCAGCAGAAAGACTTTTGCATTTATGCAGTGTTCATTTTTTATTGCACATGATCAGTTCTTCCTGATCTGGAAGACGATACAGAATTGAGAACATAGTTTTACTTCAGATGTGACTTTGTTATATTTAATTGATTTTTCTGAGTATAACTGCAGATTTGGTATGTGTATTGCTTATTCCTTTTTCATATCAGACCTGATCATTCTCAAGATCTAATAGAACTGACAGTATTGACAGGGAAATCAGAAGAAAAACTAAAACAAAAAACAAACAAATGATAAAGAACCTTCCTCAAACTGGGTGTAAAAATAAAATGTAAGTCCTATAGTAGTTAGGGAGGGGTAGATCAATACTGTTGGATAAATAGTGCAGTACCCACAAACTACTGCTATTTGGTATTGATTACTTTTAGCTATTGGTTTGTTAGGTAAAGCGCCAAATTAGTGACCTGTAACAACTGAAACAGCAATAACCCATCCAATAGAAAGTCACTGGCTTCGATCCATCAGCTCCTTTTAGGAGGAGTCAAATACCAACACAGATAAAAAAGTGTAGAATGTCTGGATATTCCTCTACCTCTGAAACACAGGTTAAGTGAGAGTAAATGGGCGTACAGCTGACTGCTGAGCATTGAAAATCAATCATATCAACTTCTCCCCCATGTTGCCTGCTGGTCTGGTAAAATCTGAATAATTTTATCACTAAGCTTTCACTCGGTATGAGATAAGACATGTATCATATGTCAACAGATGCAGACAGGCTCATATCACACCCACACACCCAAATTCCCAGGCTGTAGAGAGAATATACATACATTGACTCTTGAAAACACATCTTATTTCCTCTAGCTGATTTCATTCGACATGTAAAGAACCATGAAGGCATTGGTTTAGAGCTTAGACTTAACTGCACAGTCAAACAGAAACCTCCGCAAGACATTTTTGTGTTTCAATATTGATAACTTTATATTACACTATATAAATAAAAACATGTGAGTCCATCACCACCAAGTATTTTCCAAATTGCTGCACTTATGCCAGTTAACAGCCCTGAAATATTTACCTTGTCCATGTAATAATACATTGCATTTATAAAGCACTTTTCATTCAAAAGAATCTCAAAGTGCTACAGTGAAAAGAGAAAGTCTTAGAGTAAATTACTAAAAATACTAAATGTAAAATAAAACAAAACATCATGGTGGGCAGTGAAAAGTCTGTCTCCATATAAAGGTCTTTTGAAGGAGTCCAGTGATTGTGGAGGTCTAAGGTGATCAGGGAGGGAGGTTCAAATACCGGGGACTGCAGAAGAGAAGACCTGGTCCCCCATGGTCCCGAAGCTTGGTTCTGGGAGGGCAGAAGATTTGGGTGGATGTGTGAGGGGTGAGGAGATCCTTGAGGTAGTCGTGGGTGTTTCCATGGATGCATTTGAAGGTGGTGAGAGCCATCGTATAGTCAATTCTGAAGGTGACTGGGAGCCAGTGGAGGTTATGGAGAATTGGAGTGATGATGGTGTGTTTAAGGACTCTCGTAAGGACTCTGGCATTACTGTTTCAGATGGATTGTAGACTTTAGAGCTGTTTCCTGATGAATCCATAGAGAAGGGCATTACAATAGTCAAGCCTTGAGAAGACAAAGGTGTGGGCAAGCTTCTCTGCATCCGAGACAATGAGGGAATGACAGAGTATGGAGATCATCGTAAGGTGGAAAAACCTGTTTTAAACAGATGTTTGATGTGGTTTTCCAATGTTAGGTGTGGGTCTAGTTTCACATCGAGGTGGGTTGCAACAGTTGAGAGTGGAGTAGTTTGACGAGAGAAGAAGATGGTGGTTATGGAGAACTAGACCTGGTGGAGGGTGCCGATCAGGATGGCTTCAGTGTTGGTGCTGTTTGTGGAGAAAGTTGTAGTTCATCCACACCTGTATCTCCTCAAGACAGGCAGTGAGGGTGATGAGAGGAGGTAGGGGTGTGGTTGATGATGAAGATGCTGGTGGAGATGATGAGGTAGAGGAGGGGCTGGGATGGGCCCTTAGGTATAGTTGTGTGTCATCAGGGTAGCAATGGATAGGAGACGCCATGACGGTTGATCACACAGCCCAGTGGCAGGATGAGGAGTGGGCCGAGAACAGATCCTTGTAGGACCCACCACCAGTGACCAGGCCTGACCGGGACTTGGCGTTACCTAGGCTGACACACTCAGGCCCACCACAGAGATAGGAACTGAACCAGTTAACAGACACCGGTATCAGTGTGGAGGCGGTTGGGGTGGATGTGGTGGTCGATGGTGTCAAATGCCGAAGTGAGGTCAAGGAGAATGAGCAGGGAAGGGGAACCAGCATCAGCTGCCATGCAAATGTCATTAATGACACTGACTAGTGCGGTCTTTGTTGTATAGGCAGAGCAGAAACCAGACTGGAACTTTTCATAGAGGGAGTGAAGTTGAAGATGTTCTTGTAGCTGTGAGGCAACAGGATCTCACATGGCTATTAATGCAACTTGGCAATTAGACCCTCAGGAGTGTAGTCACACATCTATATCAAACTTGTGAGAGAAAAGGGAATATGCTGTGATATGATTTTTTTCACATGTAGATACAACAGGAAGATTCACTGTCACAAGAAAGTGCCACACAGAAGCAACTCCAACAACCTCCTCAAACTTCTAAAAACCATACACCCTGGAAGTTATAGGGGGGCTATAAACCAAACAGAATGCATCTGCACCAGCCTCTAACAGTAGATGCTGCAGGTGAGTTTTCAGAAAGACAAAAGACATCCCATCATTATTTGTGAATAGGGACTTTAAAGGTTCAATATGTGCTTGTGTGAAGTTGGTGTCGGGGTCTGTTTTGTGCAGGAATCAGGATGTTGGTTGACATTAGGTATCTCCATTTCCAAGTTAATGACCGTTTCGGGCTCAGACATGCTTTACACAATAATCCTCATGCTCCAGCTTTCCAGTAACTCTCTTCTGCTCCTCTATGGCAGCAACATTTTGCAACACTAGCTACTGTTATCTATTTCCATCCAGTGATCAGCTCCCAACACAGACACACAAGCACAGGCCAATCTTACAGTGGGATAATTAAGCAGCAGCTGATTTCAAGACCACTATGATAAAGGTTGTCCAGGATCAGTTTTAAGTTGACCTCCCCTCTGCATATTTTCATCTATTTTATTAGATTAATATTAAGGTGCGTCGGCATGCTAGTTCACTTAACACTTTTGCCTTACAGCAAGAATGTCCTGGGTTTGATTCCAGCAGTGACCAGAGTGGGCTGTGACAATGTTGTCCCTGTGTCTGAGTGGATTCTCTCCAGGTACCTTCCACTGTCCAAAGACATATGTTAGTAGATCAATCTAAATCACCTGCTGGTGTGAATATGAGAGTGAATGGTTGTTTGTACATTTCAGCCCTGTGATGAACTGGTGATACATCTGGGGTGTACCCCACCTTCGTCCACAGGACCCTCTCACAGATTATATGGTTCAGACAATGGATGAATGGAATAATGAGGTGTTTGTCTGTGCTCACAGGGTCTCAGGGACAGTTTGACCAGAAACAGTGGTCACAGTGATCTGATATTGTCCATTGTGATGATTGTGATATTTAAGGAAAGCCTTAAGGATATTTTTTCAGGTTTTGACACAAACATTCACTTGGACTCAGGGATGAACTGATGTAAACTTGGTCATCACAAATAAAATGCAAAAATGTACAATTAAATGAACTAAAGGACGTTAAACTGCATGCGTGTGCTTTGAAATAAATGTAATATCTGCAAAACTGACCTCGACATTCACTAAGACTCAAGAATGAATTGAAAAGATTTTTGTGGCCAAAGGTCAAAGGTCAGGAGTACTAAAAAGTATGTTACCAATTATAGGTTACTTGTAATTGAACGAACCACACAATTTATGATGCAGTGTATGATAGTGGACACATCTCGTTGAACTTAAGGTTCATATTCATAATTATGTCAGTGTGTATCTATTCATAGTTGAGTATTTCTGCAAAACACTACTGTATATTAATTTATTAATCACTCCACTGTGTGATCGTGTAAAGTGCATTATCACTTCTCCCATTATTTGAAAAAATAAATAAATAAGAAATGATCAATATCATTCGATATCACGCATCCTTGAAGTAGCAGCTAATGGAGCCTCAGCCACCTGTCCGTGTTTTCACTGTTAGACTGTAGTTGGTGCTGTTGTGGATCATGTGAATTACTTTCTTTAGTCCAAAAACCAACAAATAAGCAGCTTTTTCCAGAAAAATGAAGGACCAGATGTAAAGTTTTCGAACTCAAATCACTGGTATCCCATAGCAACGTATACAGAACTGTTCACTTTGGATTGGAGAATGCTGGCTCCGCGGGAAATGCACAGTTTCAAAAGCCTTAAAGATGATTATGGACACAGACTCTGACAATTTGAGGTATGATGAAACTTCAGAGGAACTTTTAAGAGACAGGGACAGAGAAATAGGAACTGAGGGAGACAGACATGGGGAATCAGAGAGACAAGGTTCGCACATGGAGATGAGGGAGACACCGGGGGCTGTGTGGAAAAAGAGACATTTACAGTGGACATTCAAGGTGAAGACAGACAACCAGACGTGGGACAAGACAAAGGATGTCTAGTCTTCATCTTTTAGACAGTGTGAGTTCAGATTATGACTGTGGACACAGAGCAGATTAAACACATAGATGTCGTTCTCAGCTCCATAATGCCAGCGGTGACAGAGGTAAGACCCTGTTTTATTTGGTTTTTGTGTGAAATAAATAAATACATATATTCATAAATAGATAAATAACTAGATGATCATATAATTATTTACAGATCAAACAAAAGCAAGGGGACATGGTCCAACAGGAAGATGTGGTCCAACAGGAGGATGTGGTCCAACAGGTGGACATGGTCCAACAGGAGGACGTGTCCAACAGCAGGACGTGGTCCAACAGGAGGACATGGTCCAACAGGTGGACATGGTCCAAACAGGAGGATGTGGTGCAGCCAAGCAATGGCCAGAAATATACAGTATTTAGTGCATTTGTTTCTGTATTGTTTTTGTTGAAAATGAGGAATATGGAAGTGTTTATATGAAAAAGACAAAACTAATATGTGAATGACTCATAATTGATGTATGTAAATGTGTAACGTTTATAAGGAATCTGGTGTTTTAGATATTTTGTGTACAGTTTTGGTGCGTAGTCTTTGGTGTCCCCGAACATTTTGTGGAATGTTGGGATGTCTTAGAACTGTTTATTATTATTATTGTTATTATTATTATTTTATGTTGTGATTTTGAATACAGTGTTACTGTTTGTAAATAAGAAAGGGTCAAAAATGTAAATAGGAAATCAGTTTTATCTTGAAAATCAATATCTGGAAAAAATGCAATTTTCAGTGGGCCTCCAAAGATTAGTGGATATGACCAAAAAGGCTGGAAACCCACTGTACAACACTCTGGTGGGGAAAGAGTTAATTCACAATGTTGTTGTTGTTGTTGTTGAAATAAAAAACCTTAGAAAGAGCTTTTTTGTTGCTTTCTGTGTAGTTCTGTCTTGGCAGACCTTGAGTTGTGCCAGTCAGTGCCAAAGTAATCTTACAACACCTTCAAAAGTACTTAAATTACTGAGAAACTGAGCTGTGTCACATTTTAGTGGTGTGTTCAGTAGTGTCCAGTGAGTGCCAGTCCTGATGAGTTTACAAAGTCAGGCCTGAGGGTGTTCACTTAACATGTGTGGGAGCTTGTTTATGTCTCCATCTTGTGTTAGCATGTGTGTGTATTATTATTTCTCGGTTTAGCCATAAGGCTCTTATCTTGGACTGAATCCATCCCGGCTGTTCATGGATGCTACTCCAAAATGTTTAGCTTCCATGAAAGCACTGGGATTAAAGCTCTGCTTCAGATACAAATGAAGAAAATCACAAACTAGACTTGTGCAATTCTTAATGTGGAGATTAAACACGAGCAATCCAAAAGCTCTCGTTTGTTCTGTGTATTGTTTGTGAGAACACACAGATTTAAAGCAAGTCCAATACATCTACAAACGCTTGGCAATAGCACTGCAGATATTGACTCTTTTGTAAATTTAATTCAAAGTCTATTAACACTACAAGGAACATCTACCACATAGAATGGCTTCACCAAATCTGTCTCACATCGCTGTGACATTACAAATAAGCAACAAGTGGCAACTGTTATTCCTCTGACAGTTCAACGCTGCTTTGTTTTCCCTCCTTTGTAGACTTCACTCTTGTACTCTGCAGGTTGATTTAATAACTTTGCATTGCGATGACTGTGATTTCCCCCAACACTCTCTCTCTCTCTCTCTCACCCTTCCTGTCAGTGTCGGTGACAGTGTTGCAGTGTGACAGTTTCATGTTGTTCTGATGTCTGTGTTTCCCGTCAGCTTTCACTGTCGGCTTGTAAGAACTTAACCAGCGTCTCCCTGTGAGCCTCAGTTTAATTACAACAGAAACAACATCAGTTAAGCTATTTTATCTGAAAACAGACAAGGACTTACTGGCTTCACTGAAATGAGTTTTGTGTGTGTACATTTGTATGATTTGTATTTGACTTTTATTATCTGTAAAGGCACAAAAAAGTGATACTTTATTGTTCTTACTGTGGCAGGTATGCCATTTTATTTCACCACCATAATAGTGACCGTACATTCATTTCATACAGTCTCAGCTATTGCAGTTATTGTTACTGTGCAGATAACAGGGCCAGATTAATGCTTTGCACCAACACAAATTCTCTTCAGGTAACAAGATGTGTCTATTTGTCTTGGACCACATGCTAATCATGCAAAGAAATTGCAAGCAATGAACATTTGACCTTTGATAACCAAAACATTTTAATTAATTCTTTAGTTTTGGTGGAGATCAAATTTGGAGAGATTCACTCAAGGTGTTCCTGAGATATTATATTCATTAGAATGGGCAGGCATAAAGTCACACTGGTCATGACTTTTACCTTTGATGATTAACATCCTTTTTAGTTAATTGTTGTTTTGTCCCATATTTTTTCTTTTTTTTTACATTCTATTTAGTCTATTCCAGAAACACCACATTTTAAACCAAATAGTGACAGATCAACCTTCCTACAAAGATGACATTAATAAAAATAAAAAGTCCTGGCAGGAAAAGGTATGTTCTGGAAAGGTATGGTCCCTCTTAACTTTGCTGCTGATTTCATTGTACATGTATTTGTAGCTGTGTCCCTTCCATTCTCAAATTAAAAGGAGCTTTCTACTTAAAAATGTTAAGTTACCTTAAATTATATCTATGATTTTGACATGTCATTATCAGTGGTGGCTCATCAATAGAGGATGCGTGGCGCCACCACACCTGTCTCACATGTAGAAGAAGACCATTGGAATCACATGAATTAATTTTACAAAAACATACATTTTTAAATAAACAATCTATACATGATACCGCCCATGAGTACAGTGTATAATCTGCATTCAAGTGTAGTTTAAAAATGTTTTCAGTCATTTAGTGAGCAGTCAAGTCACGTGTTTCTGATTTGGAGCACAAAAATCTGCCAAGGCTTTCTGTTTACCATAATAGGTAATATTTGATGCACAACTCACCTTCCAATGACACATCGATAAAGTTGTCCAGTCCTGTTTTCTCCATCCAGGTACCATTTGAAGAATCAAACCACTGCTCCCACACTCCGACCTGGAAACAGTCATCGGTTCATTCGTACTCTCCAGACTTGATTACTGTGATTAACTCCTGTCCGACATTAACTAAAAATCCCTCTCCCACCTCCAACCAGTCCAGAACACAGCAGCCAGGCTTCTCACTGGTTTTAACAGACGACATCACATCACTCCAGTCCTGGCTTCACTCCAATGGCTTCCTGTGCATTTTAGAATTGATTTTAAGATTTTACTGATCACGTTTAAAATCCCACTGGGCCTGGTCCCTAGCTACATAGCTGACATGTTAACCATGAGCCAGTATGCAGCCTTATATCCTTGGGCGGGGGGGCTCCTGGCTGTTCCAAGGTCGAGGCTTAAATCTAAAGGTGACCATCCTTTCTCCATTAGGGCCCCTCGACTCTGGAACGGCCTGCCTGAGGAGATAAGGCTTGGAGAATCAGTAATATCTTTTAAGTCACTTCTTAACTTCCTAGGACCCACTGTCCACATATAAGGAAAAGAAATTCACGGCTTTTGTACAAAAAAAAACAAAAAAAGAAACAACTGTCCACTGCAAATGACATTCCATAAAAATTTTGAAGAATGCATCTGACAAAACTGTTGCATCATGATGTTTCCAATATAAGCAATTATTTAATTAAAAAAAGCCAAAACTCAAAAGCCTGTTGGGCTCCCGGGTCTTAGGAGGTTAAAATACATTTGTATAGACTTGCCTTTATGTGAAACTGTCTCTTTTATATTGACTTGACAGCATCATATTATGTCTCTGTAATCTCTGCCCTCTCTACTTCAATATATTTCAAATTATTCAGTGTCATGTTTTTCTAGTTTGCTGTTCTTACCTCTTTTTACTGTGTTGTGTTGTTTTTCTGTGTTTTAGTGTCTTTGCTTGTGTCTTGTTTTACTTCAGTTTCAGCTTAATCCTCTCCTCCAGTTTGGCCCCCTGTTGTGTTTTTGACTCCTGGGTATCCTGCTGTTATGCCCTTCCACATTGTCTGTCAAAGCACTTTGTAAACTCAGTTTTTAAAGGTGCTATATAAATAAAAGTTATTATTATTATTATCATCATTATTATTATAGACTCTTGTTATAAATGGTGCGCAGTAGACTGTAGTGGTTCAATCTTGAATGACACCCTGGGAGAAACCCCCCTCAGCCCCCCCCCAAAAAAAAAAAAACACAACAGGGTTGAGATGACATCGCATAGTAAACGTCGCAAACTGTGACA
>JAPQRQ010036196.1:0-13227 GCA_037367365.1 Apogon talboti
GGGATTCCCCTGGAAGAGCTGGTGGAAGTGGCTGGGGAGAGGGCTGTTTGGGCCCCTCTGCTGAGGCTGCTGCCCCCGCAACCCAGACCCGGATAAGTGGGAGAAGACGGTCGGAAGCCGAAAATTTAAAAGCTTTCCTTTCCAGTTCTGTTCTGACTTTTGGAACATGTAGAGATAACAGATCCTGAGACCGGAGACTGTAATTATTATTAATTATTATACATGTACATGTAGATTGGAAGAAAGACAATAGAATGTTTAAATGGCTTTATCTAGCAGCGATAGGAGCTACACGTAAACATACTGAGTGTGTCATTAATTACCTCATGACTTAGTTTATAGTGAATCAAAAGTGTCTTTATACTGTTACAGAGCTGTAAATCTGCATAAATCACATCAGGTTTTAGAATGTAAACCAGCAGTTCACAGACGAACTGAAGTCATAATTTCATCTCATTATTTCTTCAACAGCAGCAAAATACAAGAAATCCTCTTAATAATACTGGGTATACGCTATTAGCTGAGGCGATGCTTGAAAAGTGCTGTAACTTACGTATTTTTAATGACAGTCTGTATTATCTCTGAAAAGTAGATCATATGCCACATTAAGATCATGTTCTAAGATCATGAGATGACTCAGGTCTAGTTGTAAATAATAGTAAAGTTGTAGAATGTTCTTGTCATTTTCATTTTCAACTAAATGTATTCATGTCATCATGGCTGTTATGTTTGTTTGTCTCTTCAAACAATACTGTCTAATGATTATTAGTAAGGCTGCAGCGACTACTCGACAAAAAGTCAACGGCAAAATTAGTCGAGGACTAATTTATTTGACAGGTCATTTGTGACACCATGCACGTTTGTTTAAAGAAAAAATGCTTATTTTATTGCTGATTTCAACTCTTAAGTATTTACTGTAATTGTTCTACACAAAATGCACGTTTGTTTAAGGGGAAAAGTATTTTATTGCTGCTGCAATAGTAGTTGAATTTTGAACTGAATTGAATATTTGTTAATCAAACTTTATTACGTATTCTAATTGCTGTGCACAAAATGCTCTGGTTAAAGGAAATAAAGTGTATGTTATTGCTGCAGTAAATATAAATAAGAGCCATTGTTTTCATTTCAAAATCTGACTAGTGGACAAACCATTACAGTAGTTGATGACTAGTCGACTGTTGAAATAATCGTTAACTGCAATCCTAGTTATTGGCAATGTTTTTTCCTCCATAGAAGCATCAAGTGTTCCCTAATGAAATTTTAATTAAGGATGAGTTTGATATTAATGCAGTCTATATATAGTAAATGTGTGAATCAAAACTTACAGGTGATCCTTGGTCTGTAGGTGTAGAATGTGGACAGTGAGGGTTAAATAAATGATAAATGTTTTGTTTTTCTAAGTGTTCAGTCGGGTCTGTCAGAACCAAAGGATTTAGAAGGACAACAAACAACACAGATGCAGGCTTTGTCTATCTCCTACATCATCTCTGGATGTATCTTGAAGCAACTGCTGCTGGTGAACAGCACTGGCAGAGCAAGTGAATACAGAAGAGAATACACTGACTAGAGCTGAAGCTGAAGCTCAGAAAATATTTTGGAGCCAAGAGCGTTTGCTGTGATTTACCAAAAACACCTGTTTCTGAACAGTCTGGTCAGTCGCTACAAAATCTCACACTGAATGTGTATTGATGGTTCACAGCGCCGATAAAGCCCTTGTTCACATGCAAATCCCACTCACTCATGTTTGAAAGCCTCACACACACACACACACACACACACACACACACCTGTGTTGAACATCCGTTTGTCTGTCTCTGGTGTTGTTTCCGTCCATCATTCATTCTTGTGTCGATGAGGGATTATTCTTCAGTACAAAGGACTTATGACACAACACTCATACACACATACACACATACACTCAATACAACTATGAAATACTGCAGTACATGTATTGCTTTAACCAGTAGTTACAGCAGTTTGAAGCTCCAGCAGTGATACAGTTCATCTGGGCTGAAGGTATTATAAATACAGACATACTGAACCAATCCAGAAAAACATGTAAAGGAATATTTAAGGAAAGACAGGGTTTGTAATCATGAGGACTGCTTTGAAAGAACTCTGTTATCTTATTTTTACTTTTATATTTTTATTCTATTTTCCAGCTGAAGGAAAGGAAAGAGTGTGTGATGAATTGCAGAAGCAGTTGAAGGTTGAAGTGTAATGTTCTCTAATAAAAATAGATGTTTATGAGAAGAAGAGAAATGTAAATGGGATAAGTCAGTCAGAATTAATGCTTATTGTATAAATCATTGGATGATGATGAAACAGTGTGTAATTAGACGGCGGAGGTTTATTCTCTATTCATTTTCATTCTGGGCAGACATGCACATGTTTTATTTAGTATCAGGCTCTGTTTTGTTTCCACCTTGTGAATGTTACAGTATATGAACAGACATAAGATGGGCATTAAAGCCCTTTAAGACTCTACAGATCTCTATAGGTCAGTGTTTGTACTTATATTAGCAGAGCAGGGGTTTCAGGCCAGGAGGCTGGGGGATACCAGTGGCTCTGTACCGCCCTCTGAAGTTGTCACATCCGATTGGTCATGACTCCTCGGTGTCTGTGTTCATTGCCTAGGTTACCTCAGCATCAGTGTTTAATATACTGCACAACGTACCTGGTAAAAGTCAGTGGAAGTCCTTAGCGACATAGAGTAGCTGAGGTGCCTTCATTAAGCTGTGGTTGATTTGGTGGAAACTAAAGTCCAATGTTTGAGGAGACCACGGTTTGAGGTCCAGTTCTTGTGTTTATTGTTGCTTTTATATGTTCTTTTTTCTTTTTCTTTTGTAATTTTTTTTTCCTTAATGTAGCCCTTCCTTATGTAACAAATACTTTTTTATGCCTAAATCTTATCAAACCATTATCATGACATAATCAAGACATCTTCTAGATCAGTGGTTCTCAACTGGTCTGGCTTCAGGACCCACTGCTGATCCTCAATGACAAGCCGCAACCCACACTGATAACAGTTAAACTTCTAATATATATTTAATAAAAACATGGTGTGTTTTGAATCTGATATGATACAGAATATCACAGTATGCCAACACAGATAACAAGTTTAATGATAAACCAAACTGACCAGCAAGTGGTGATGTTAAATATGGAAATATTCCCTATAATACTAAATAAGGTATGTTTTAACCAAAACCAAAAATGAGCATTCAGTTAAAGATTAAAAGTGCATTCAGTCACTTATTCAAGAATTAAACACATTGATGTTTTGTCCTCAATGTAGGTAAAACCATATCTGATGTAGTCTGTGTCATAACTGTGTTTTGCTATTGTATGAAATGAAACTCATGGGTCTTCTTTTATGCTATAAATGTATGGTGTTAATTAACATTACAGCGCATTACCGCCACCTACTGTTGGGGAGTGTGAATGGTTGGTGCTCAGCGCCAAAAAAAAAAAAAAGCACAGGATTGGTTTCTTAACATTATTTTTTGCCCAAACAAAGGCCTGTGACTCACAGAAAATGGGTTTGTGACCCACTGTTGGGTCACAACCCACTAGTTGAGAATCACTTTTCTAGATCAACTCACAAATGGAAAAATTATGCTCTAGATTATGGGTGTCACACATATGGCCCCTGGGCCAAAAGCAGCCGCCAAAGGGTCCAGTCTGAATGAATTTATGAAATGAAAAAATTACACTGAAGATATTAACAATCAACATTCAGACCAATATGATCTAAAGTGGATCAGACCAGTGAAATACTATCATAATAAACTGTAAATAATGACATAACATTATGACAATTTTTCTTTTTGTTTTACAGCAAAAAAAGTTAAATTACGAGAAAATGTTTACATTTACACACTATCCTTTCACAAAACATTTGAATAATCTGAACAAATATGAACAACACAAAATGTCTTAGCAATTTGACCAATATTCTACTAAATGTTTTGTGTATTTGTAGATCCACTGTGATCTGTAAGCTGTAATGTGTAAATGTTAAACTGAGGCGGAATATTGTTAAGATTGCAGTTTTTTCCTTCAGAATTGTTATTCATATTTTTTAAAGGATAGTTTGTAGACATAAACATTTTCTCATGTATTTTTACTTTCTTCAGTTTCTTCTGAAGCTTTCTTCTGTTTTTATTTCAGTGGTCCCACCCGTTTGAGATCATACTGGGCTGGATGTGGAACCTGAACTAAAATCAGCCAGACATCTACAGTTGTGTTGCCGATGTGACGCCGTAACCAAATATCAGTACGTGACGACTTAGGAATGAAGATGTAGTGGACACTCACGTCAATTATTCAAAGAATATCTAGATAAGAGAACGTCACATCATATCACTGTGTAAATCTGCTGAAATTATTATACAATTACATTCAGAGACATCAGGTGTCTTTTCATCAATGTATTGAATGTTTTTGAACCGTCAGTGAATTGAATAAGTTCAGTTGAAGTTTATCCAAACCAGTTTATGGAAACTTTTTGTTGTTTTGTTTTCTTTTTTTGAGTTAAATTTTGACATTTTATGTAAAAACTATCACTGATTATGTCGAAATTTTCAATAATGCCAACGCCATAGGTAATAGTGACCAGGCCAATATAAAGTCTGTTTCCCTACAGTATGTGAATGACCAATGTGGGATCCTTTGTCAGTGAACTTTCTCTGGGTTTTCTGACTGGTACCAGTGTAGATGCTGGAACACTAAATGTGGATATCAATATTTTGTTGTTAACAAAAACTAGTTCAGTCAGTTTGAGATCAAATATATTAAAAATGCTAATGATACGAAGCATGAGAAGCTCTCAAACACTTTTGTCAAATTGGCTCTTGGAGTACAAAGGTTGGGTGCTTCTACAGTACAGCATATAGCACACACTGTCAAAAACAAGCCCCTGGCATTTACTATAGATCAGACAAATGCAGCCAGTGTGGACCGAAGAAGATGTTAGTTCTAAACACAGAACATATACTCAAACACACACTGATGATACAGGGATACAGGACAACGTGGATGGGGACAGGACCTGGACCAGGACCAGGACCTGGATGTGCACCTGAATCAGGACCAAGACCTGGACCTGGTCAAGGACCTGGACCTGGACCTGGACCTGGACCACGACCAGTCAGTCATAACCGTTTCAGTGCACAACGACCGCACAGGTTACAATGGTTGGACCAGAATATTACTGGTAATTCTGGAAACACATTATATTAGATTTCTGACTTCACTTGACTTTTCCAATTGTGTGACATGGAGGGATCATGGGAGAAAATCTGTTTATAACGGCAGGTGTGAAATGCAAAGTCCAAACGTCCCTGTCATTACTGTTTCATAACAGTTCTGTATGGAGACAAGTTTTTGTACTACTTTAAAGTCAAAACTGTTTCATCAATTGAAAATTTACTTAACATAGTTGTTGTCATTAAGTTAGAGGACTGACCAGTAATTGGACAAATGTTCATAAAACACTTTTCCCTTACTTCTACTCTTTCTATTACCTTCTTTTCTCCTACAGTTATCGCTGTAAACAACTTTATAACCATTTTCTAATATTCGTTTGTTCCTTAGTCGATGTTAAATGTTTTATTTGTCGCATTTTGATAAGTCATGAACAACATCTTTATTAACATCGCTAATCTACAATTTACACTTTAGTCAACATGAACAGGGTTATTAATGTTTATAATTACATTAAATAATGTTAATTAATGTACATTTATTGAAACTGTTACTATGTTTGTTTGAAGTACATGGTTTTCATCAGGATGATGAAGGTTAAACTCATGTACCAGTTGTCCAGCATTTGATTTGAAATAATAGAAATGTTATGCCCCTGTCTACTGGTGACATTTGAAGTTTCACCATTTTTAGTACACTCTGTTCCAAAACAGTTTTCCCCAAGTCCTTTTTTTTCTTTCCAGACTGATTGACTGTGACTGTGGCATCTGTGAGGGAGAAAACAGACAAAACCCAAAGAAACCACCGACAGAAAGAATGGAGCTTTCCAGAAATAAATACCATGAACCAGGAAAGAAAGGAAAAAAGGAAAAGATGACAGCAGTTATCATAATCCCCCTTTTTATGAAGTTATAATCATAATCCTAGTTTTTAGCCTCTCCTCACCACTGCACTTTACAATACAACGCCTGTCGTATGTTCTCCTCCTCCAATAACTCCAGCAGAGAGAAGTAGAAAATGAACCAATGTTATGTGAGTGTGGAGATACAGTTCCAGTGTCCGTGGGAAATATTACTATTCACTAAACACGTAAACACAACTGTCACAATAGAATTCTATATATCACAATATAAATCAATATACATGTTTTTGTTTTCTTTTTACACAGTCAAGTCAAACATGTTTTGTTCAACACGGAAATACGCATATTTTTATGTTGAACAAATATTGAAATCCTAGTAACTGTTGAATCCTCTACTTCTAGATTTCCAACATGTGCCGTTGTATGAACAGTTTAAAACCTAAAATCACTGGTTGATGTAACTTTAACTCAAGCACATTTATACTGATATCAACTGATATTACAATATTTATCACTTACATTACTTTTTTACATGAAAATGTTATGTGCCAGATCGCCTCTGTCCTTTGCATGAATAATATGGTTTATCTAAGACAAGGAGAGTAGTTTGCAAAAAGACAGAAATGCGTCAACACACTGTGAAATTGTCCTGTCAGCTTTGAATGGTCATGTCACTTAGTGAAAAACATCTGCTTCAATTACAGAGTCCAATGTTTCACAACAAAAAACATCAAACTACCACTAGTGACTGGAAAAGAAATGCAAAAAACATACTCTGAGTGTGGATCTGTGAGCCCTGTGCATTACCTGTCTATATGTATATCAATGTTTACACTTAAAAAAAACAGGAAATCAGTCGTACAGATTTTCGATTGTATCTTACTTGGCAATTTAACAGTGTGAAAGTGAATATGTGCAGGTGTGGAGAAGTGTCTTTGTCTTCCATGCCTGAGCTGTTCTTCTGCTTCCTACTGTATTTACTGTCCTCTCTCCACTCTGTACAGCACTCAGGTGAGTTGGTAGTGAAGCAGCTCGGTAAGTGTGAGTGAATGGAGGAAAGCGTGTACATCCAGTATAGTACTCACGGTGCTCAGGAGTCACATCCGTCCTCCAGCTTCTGTGGATGTCTCTTCTCCCTCTCTCCCTTTCTTTCTATTTGGCTTCTTCTATCTCTGTGTTTTCACACACGTGCCACTGCAAACACACTGGGCTCGGTTACACTGCTCTGCTGAACGAGGCGCTGTGAGCGAGAGGCTGAGATAGAGAGAGAGAGAGGGAGGGTGGAAAAGAGGTAGAGCAGGAGGAGGGGGCATTACAGGGACGACGAAGACCAGCTACATCTGTGTGTGTGTGGAAGGATGCTGACATATTAGAACAGAGATGAGGTGAATGAGCTCAAACACACACACACACACACACACAATACAGCAGAAATGATGCATGTGAAGGCAATTGTTCATGTGGCCACTGCACACAATCAGACTTGAGATGATATCTGAAGACTGGAACAACAGGGACAGGGCTGTAGCTGATGACAAGGACCACACTGCTAAAACACACTGTCATGTTATTTCACCTACAGGGCTGAAATGAATGACGACGTCAATAGTCCACTAGTCAGATTAGGAACTGAAAAAAAAAACATGACTTATTTATATTTATTTCAGCAATAAAATACATATTCTTTCCTTCAAGAAGAACATTTGGTGCACAACACACCAAATGTGCACTATGGAAAATGCATATGTTGCAGCTATGCACTATGCAGCATGTAGCTGTTCTGCAGCATTATACAGAACGAAGATTGTTAAACGAACGATTGTCAATATTCAACAAATATTTCAAGCAGCAATAGAATAAATTAATCCCTTAAACTAAAGTGCATTTTGTGCACAACAATTCCAGTGCTTAATAAAGTTTGGCAAACAACAACGAATGAGTTGAGTCGTGACTTGCAATCACGCATAAAATAAAAAAATTTCCTTTCCAAAAGTGTGCACATCACCAACGACCTGTCGTATAAATTAGTCGTCCATTAATTTTGTTGTCTACCCCTATCCCCCCCCCCGCCTTCCCAATCTTTCTGTCCCTCTCTCTCTCTCTCTCTTTCTCTTGCTTTACCCTCTCTCTTTAACCCAAACTGGTCAAGGCAGACGTCCATCCACCAGGAGCCGGGGTCTGCTCCAGGTTTCCTCCTGTTAAAAGGAAGTTTTTCCTCGCCACTGTTTGCTCCTGGAGGATTTTGTTGGGTTTCTGTTAATTGGCTTGAGAGTCTGGTTTAGACCGCCTCTATATGTAAAGTGTCATGAGATAACTTATGTTATGATTTGGTGCTATATAAATAAAGTTTGATTTGATTTGATTTGATTTGATTTTGATTTGACTTTTTGTCCATTAGTCGTTGCAGTCCTTTTGGTTGTATGAATCCAAAACCATTCATGTTTTAGTAAACTTTGCGATTCCTTTTTATGCCTTTTGGCTCATTTTGGGGTTTTATTCATAATAACAGAGGGGGTATTATGGACCAGCAGAAACCATTCTTCAGATTGATATGAATGGTTTCTATTGTCTGTCCAGTAAAGGCACGAGAACATGTAGATATGTAAAGTTTCCTCTTTATGGAACTACATCGGTGTCTTAACTTCGGCCATAGAGTCTTTTGCTGCTCCCTAGAACACTTAATAAAAGCTGAGCTGTTAGATAAGTATTGTGCTCCTACACTGATCCAATACAGAGATGCTTTTCTGTGCTGTTCCACAAGGAAAAGTGGGCGATGCCGAGGCAGAATGGGCTAAAACCAGGATGGTGTGATCACATTCATCCAGTGGGTTATAAATGTGACACACAAGACATCGAGGGATGCATCAGTCACAGAGTCACTATTTTCACTCATAAAAACAAGGTCAGATCTGGTAACAACAGGTGAACAGACATAATAACACACCAATAACTTTATAAGTTCATAAGCCAACTGCTCCATTACCAACTGACCCCAGCTTACAATAAATGATGGGATTTCAGCTTCAGACTTCATTCCATTCCTCACTGAGGACTGTGTCTACTGTGAAAACAACAGCTACACTAACTCTCCTCTGGATTCTGTTTAAGCACTTTTCAACATCAGGTGCTGCTGCTGATAATAAGTACTTTGCAGAAAGCTTTAGCCACGGTTGTATCCACTGTTCACTGTTGTGTCTGTAATTGCATCAACCACTGAACTTCAACATCGTATGTTCTATTATTTTGTGTTGAGGAGTTCTTCCTGTCAGCAGATTATGTGTACAGTATTGCACTTTATTGAGTGTAGGATCAATGTGTGTCATCATATATTTCAGTATAAAGTGGAGGTTGGACCAATGCCTGCATGTCTTGTAACTAGAGCTGAAACAATTAATCAATTAATTTACTCGAATCAATAGAAAAAAAAATATTTGATTGCAATTTTCCTGTATCAAAGCTTTGTTTCCTTAATTTTGCTGCCATTAGACACTGGCAGAGTAGTTGAATAGTAGCTCAAGTAGTTCATGAATAGTTTACTGGAAAACTATCCCATG
Source organism: Apogon talboti (assembly GCA_037367365.1). NCBI lineage: Eukaryota > Metazoa > Chordata > Actinopteri > Kurtiformes > Apogonidae > Apogon > Apogon talboti. The sequence continues at coordinate 9,625 of JAPQRQ010036196.1, forward strand.
GTTTTCCAGTCCTGTTAGAACAGAATGATGGACAACAAAGATGGATGGCAAAACAGTAAAAGGAAACAGTAAAAGTTCAGTGAAAAACTGTGGAGAAATGGCCCGTGTGTGTGTGTGTGTGTGTGTGTGTGTGTGTGTGTAGGTGTGCATGCGTGTGTGTGCTGAATGTGTCTGTGGGGTTGGTTTGAGCTGTGGAATTCATCTTTTATTTGCATATATGGCCTTAAGGTCTCCCATAGACATTCATTACCTTGATGTGTTGCTCCTCTCCGTAATTTTCTCCTCCCTCTTCTCTCTCTTTTTTTTCCCTTCTCCCTGCCTTCATCTCAGTTTAAGCACTTTTCCTCCCTGACTAAAGGTCAGTGTTAATCACTGGTTGCAATAAAAGAAATATTTTTCTTATGAGAGTCCTGTAGTACCCTCTATCCAATTAGCTCAGGCTTAAAAACACAGCTCGTCGGCATGGCCAGGCCCTCAGAGACAATCACACACACATGCTGTTTTATTGGTGTGTCATTTGGAAAACCTCTACCCACTGCCTCCTTCACTCCTGAAACTTCCATTACTTCTAGCTGAAGCTGAAGCAGCAGATAAAAATAGCTCATTTTGAAGGAGCAGCCCCACTGCTGGTGGCTACTCACACTAAAACTCATTTGTTCGACTGGAAACAAGACAGTGGAGGCTAGTATTCAATCAAAGCCACTAAAAACAAGTCAAAAGGCCATCTGTCATCCTCTACAAGTTTGGATTAACTGGCCCCACTAGAAAATATCTGCACCATGAGGTCATTTATAGCATATTGTCTCACACAGAGCTGAAGCCTCTGCCTCATTCCCAGTCTCATACACATCACAGCTAAAGCCACTGTCTAAGGTCATGTACCTCATCCATGAACACAGCACAAGGGTGATGCTACCTCTGGATATTATGACAACACTGGCTGTACAGTTCCTCACTTGTCAACTTGATGTCAGAGTCTCAATTCAATTTGCCTTTATTGGCTTTTTCAAACTCCTTGACTCAAGTTACCAAAGTTCCATTTTGGCAGACTTCCCTTTGTTTGCTCCAAAGCACTCCTATATTCATACAACATCTGAGGTTTCAGGGGATGGAAAAAGGTCCCAAACTCCTCCAACAGTCATTTTAATTAACAACCCATTTTAATTAAACATTGATTAGCTGCTAATTAGCCACTGATAGCTCCCAGATGTGAGTGGAAACAGGTACTGGGGGGGATGGGGGGGCTGGATGAGAGATCTGTGGTGCAACCAAATTGTGTTGCAGATCCCAGAGGTCTGAATGTTTTGTGAATATTTTTTCCTTTATAAATGATGCCTTCACGTTGCATTCCTCCTAATTGACATCGCTTAGATATCTCAGATGACAGACACATGGACTGAGCATGAGTGTGTTCTTATCAAGTTTAGACCATTTTGTGCCACTGCAAAGCAATAAGTACTTTTTTTTTTTTTTTAAAGTGGTGAGAGTTGCTTCGCTGGCTGGTAAATGAAACTGTCAATAAGAGAGCTGGTTTGTTTGGAGGAAAATGTGCTCCAAGTGAGTTTTCTGTGAACGACCTCGCCCGCTATTAGACCCTCCTCAAGTTGATGCCATTTCAAAGTGTGACACTCATATCCACCAAGGAGGAGAATTGTCTCAGAGGATATATGATGATAAACTACAGAGACACTTACTCTCATCACTTCCATATATAAAAGACACATCAAATGCCCATTACTGGTTTCCCATCTGCCCCAAAAGCAATTACCTTTGACCTATTAATGCTCACTGTGTAATTATCTTACTTATGATGTGAAACTTATGATACTAAACACTGAAACATGTTTGAGCTGTAAACTGAATTGGAATTAGCTTAACTGTTACCAGCCCTGCTTATAAATTTACATTTTAGAGGCAAAAATGGCTTTAAAATAATTTTGAACCTTCCTACCTTAATGCTGATGTCGACCCAGCCATTTGTTGTGATGGAATTGGTATAAAAATACTGATATTTGCCCCAGAGGGAACAAAGTCATTGTATTCATTGTATTAGCCATTACTCTAGTGTGAACTACTGGATTCAAGGTTGAAAACACTCCCAGCTAAATGTCCTTCAGTGCCACTTCCGTTTGTCTCTGTGGATCTGATTTAAGTGTTAAAGCACCAAAAACACACAGTAGCACAGTGAACTGGACAATCAAAGTGGATGTAAAATGACTTGGGCAAGTGTTGAGAAGAGACTTCAGGGCTTCAGTTCTGTGTAGCAGAGAAGAAGTCTTTTAGGATGTGATTTTTGTAGGTGATAAAGCAGTACAAAACCCAGATTAACCTTTTCACATCTATCAGAATTTAGAGGTTCATAGATTTCAGAGCTATCACAAATGCCCATCCATGAATAATGGATACTGTCAGCATCCCTTCAATTAGTTGTGTGTGGTCTGAATTAGCGTTGTGCCTTGTTTATTGCTTGCCGGAGTGCAAGCATATTGGTCAGTTCATATATCTGTCTGTCTGTCTTTCTGTTTGTTTGTTTGTCTGTATGTGCTCTAGCAGTCACATTTCAAGCATTATTGATATCAAACCATGACCAAATTTGCTAAAAAAAAAAAGCAATCGAATAATCTAATAAAATTTGATTAAATACATCTCTTTTTTTTGACGCCGTTATTTGTCCTATAGTTAATTAAGCAAAATTAACATGTTAAAGTCCCAGCCCTATTAAGAACGATAATGTTTTACTTCTCTTCTGAAAACAACCCATCCTGGGTGGATATGGAGTCAAGTTCTGGTGTATTACCACTAAATTTGTATATATATTCAGACAGATTTAAGCAATTAAAAACAGACACCGCTCACCCCATTGTAAACAATATGATTACAGTTTGGTATGAAGTTAAGGTGTATATGAAAATTGCAGACTCTTTATCACCGTTTAGTCCAATTTAGGGCAGTAACCTATTCAAACCAGGCAGGATAGATGCAGGTTTTCAGTTATGGTCAAAAAAGGGACTAAACAAAATAAATGACCTATATGAGAAGGGAACGTTAATGTCCTTTGAAGAGATTTCTTTCAAGTATGACATTCAAAGAAAGCATTTCTTCAAATACTTACAAGTAAGAAGCTTCATTTCCTCAATGCAAAACCATTCAATAACTATGCCAGCAAGAACTGCTCTGGAGGAACTAATTACCAAGAAATGTTATAATAAAGGACTAATATCAGTATTTTATAAGTGGCTCACATCTGGTTCGCCTGAAACATCAACCTCTAAACTTGAAACATGGAGAACTAGCTTAAATGGAGATATCTCTGAAGACAGGTTTGAGTTGAGTCCCAGAGACAATCTGCAAATGTTAGTTTATAACTACTTCAATATAATTGGGTGATGCAGACATACATAACTCCTGTCAAACTGAACAAATATAAGTGGTGCCAGGCACAACAAACCCTGCCCCTTGCGTGTATTGTAGCTTAGGTTGGCATCAATCCAGCTGATGTTATCAATGCTATACTGGTGTTGGGATTGAACCCAGGACCTTCTTGCTGTGAGGCACGAGTGCTACCCACTGCACCACCATGCCACCCTAGGTCAAAAGTTATAA
>JAPQRQ010036197.1:0-13220 GCA_037367365.1 Apogon talboti
CATCAGCTCCATCCTCTTCCTCTGTACTGGATCATCACATGTGAACCTGGTAGAATAGTTCCTTCGAAAACTGTGACATCCGTCAGAGAACCTCTGTTTTCACGTTTCCCTCTGTTTAAACACAAACACGAAAATGGAGATTTGAAGGAATCTATACTTTGGCTGGAGTTTTTAGAAACCTTCGTTTTCGGTGCGCGTGCCGTCGTTGTCGTGTAAACGATAGGCACAAACGCAGAGTAAAGCCTGGGTTAGGTGTAAACGGCCTCTCCGTTCTGTCCTTTGAATCACAGCGTAAAGGTCAGACACAAAGTAAATGTTGTAAAACAAGCAAAAGATCATGGATTTGCACTCTTTGCTCTCAACTGTCAAAAACAATAAGAACTCCTCCTTGATGTTAGAGATTCATATCAATCCAGGGACGATGACACCAATCCACAAGGTCAGGCCCGGTTCAGCTGATCATCATATTCCGCATTATCTCCCCCAGACAAAGTCATCTGATTCCCAAAGGGCGATTTGATTATGCAGCGCAAGGATCAGGGAGGGAACAACATGATGCCAGCAGTAGACACAGCATGACAAGTGTATCAAGAAAATCTTCACCCACGCAGCTTTTGTGTTAATTAATTCAACACCAGAGTACATCCCAAAATGTCCTCTCTGACTGGAGAAAGCGCAGCAGTGGTCATCAGCGCTACGGCAACGGGTGACGGACCCGGCGGCACACTGATTTTACAGACAACCTTCAGTGGCCCCTGGGACAAAGCTCCACATCGATTCCTGAGGGAGAAACCTCATTATGGGCTATCTTTCATCTCAGCTGTCCTTGGCCAATTTAAGCCCACCAGGAGCAGGAGGAGGATGGGGATTCTGAGGCCATGATGGACTGAAAGGTGTGAATGGGTTCATCAGCTGTAACAAGCATCAAGAAGGGCCCCGTCTATCAAAACTGCAAAGTTTTGTTTTTATGTTTGACCCATAAAGAACCAAACAGCTACGGGTGACCAAAATCATCTACTGATGAACAAAAAGGACTAGAAAAATTACAAAATAACTAATGTGAGAAAAACAAGCAAAAAATTGACTAAAATTAAGCAAAAAAACAAAGAAACTAAGTAACAAAATGAACAAAAAAAGCCAAAGTGATCAATAAAATGAACAAAAAGGACTAGAAAAATTATAAAATAATAATGTGAGAAAAACAAGCAAAAGACTGACTAAAATTAAGGAAAAAAATAAAGAAACTAAGTAACAAAATGAACAAAAACAGCCAAAGTGATCAATAAAATGAACAAAAATGAATAATAAATCAACAAAATAATAAGTAACATGAACAAAATAAACCAAAAACTTAATAAAATAATAATCCCATGGAGTTCGATAAATGACAGTGGATGGAAACACTTGGTTTATGTTCATTTATTGATATATTTGCTGAAAAATTAAATTTTTCTTCAGTTTTCTCTGTCTGATATAATAACCCTCAACTTTAATGAACATGTACATAATCACAAAATTAAATATAGAAAAATACCAGATTTTCACAGAAAAATGCAAAATACAGAGAATCATATTATAATAAATGGTAATAAATCACTGAAGAAAAGTTAGATATGGAGACAATTTCATTTGGGAACTGACACAAAAGTACACACTGTGTCTTTGTGGGTTAAAATAATAATAATATCATGAAGTCAAAGTACATGTGTTCTTCATTCCTCAACGCCTCAGCCTTCGTCCTGTCTGTACCTGTGTCATCTGAGAACCAGTTCATGTGGTTTTTCTCTGTGAATCTGAGCATCGCCGCTGCAGAACATGACACACACTCTGCTTCCTGATGCAGATGAACACACACTTCCCCTGTAGGAAACTGAGAGCAACGGAAAAAGTTGTGCCCGTCCCTAATGAGGTGAGACGGGTTGATGTCTGGAAGATTTTAATTGGGCTGTCTGCGCCCGTGGAGAATTAAAAACCTGATCAGGATGAAGGTGTTTTTGGCCAGACAAGAAGAAATGGCCTTTATTAGAGCTTTATATTATGTGTTGGTTTGTCTGAGCTTATAAAGTGAAACGGTCTTTGTGCAGCTAATTTCAATGCAACACTGTAGAAGAAAATGATCAGGTTTGTATTGTATATGATTGTAGTTCTTAATAAAAACTAACACATGGAAACAGCTTTGACATTAGCCATGGTACACTGGCTGTAGTGTTTCTGATTTTACTGGGTATTTGGCTCATGTTATCAGAAAATGATAAGTTATTTTTTATTGAATTGAACATAAACATTCACTAAATATCTGTGTTTAACTCTGATACATTGTATTTGTTAAATTACAGGCAGGATTTTGTTGAGTTGTTCTGCTTTTTCCTTTTATTAAATGAAACGTTGAAGGAAAAAAAACAAAGAAATGTAGGGGTGAAAGAAAGAAAGAAAGAAAGGAAAAAGAAAGGAAAAAGAAAGAGGGATGGATGCAAAAAAGATAAAGGCAATTTAAGAAAGAAGAAAGGATGCAAAAATGGAAGGATGGAAGAACCAAGACCACTATACACTGTAATGTACTTTCAGTAAACGAGCATTTATTATTAGCTCAACTGAAAGTACAGAAGCTCCGCCTCTTTTGTCCAAATATGGTCACTTCTGTCTACTAATGGCCAACATGACGACGGCCAAATTGAAATTACTGGCTTTAAACTGGCAATTCAGAAATCAATGGGTGACGTCACATCAAGTATCATGTTAACCCTTTAAGCACCAAAGTCACAATATTGCAACAACCATCATAACTGAATGAAACAGACCATAGTTCCAGATAGGTTCCCAATCTTGTTACTACCTCCCACTGGACATGTGCTCCTTCAATCCTAACACCATTTCAGCGCATGTTTCTATTCAAAGTGAAGAAGACAATCCAGTTTAAAGGCGTGGTCCTGAGCTGGTTTAGTCAGGAAGTAAAGTTGAGTTTAAAGGACAGATTTGGATACTCTGCTGCTTGGATATAAAAGATACTAAAATCTACTGCATTTCACTTTATACTAATGTTTAAGTTCATTTATTTTAAGCACATGATGACATAAAACAAAAACACAAAGAAAACTTCCATGTACTGTAAATATTTTCAGTTTTAGTAAAAGTTACACAGTCCAATATGGCTGCCGCTCTGTGACATCACAATATGCAAATTAGATGAGGGAGATTATTCCTACCATAAACTTTGGCTCATACCCAATATTAAGAAAAAAAATTATTTAATCCCACCCCCATTTTTCATCATCAATAACTTTAACATAATGAGATTTCAAATACTTACTCCTGTCTTCAGACTTCAAATCAGGTCAGTGAGCAGTTAGGCCTGTACTAGATTATAATAACCTCATTCTACAGTATTTACTTTATATAACCAAAATATGTGTGAAAAATAGGAACAGTGTACATTCATGCTGGAGTTACCACGGGTAAACGTTAACCGTTAACTTCCATTATAATAATAATTACACACCAACAATGGTAAGAAAACTACAGTACCACTAATGGTCAGAACAGGGTGTTTGTTTAGGGCTTAGATGATTTTTCAGAGATGACAAATTAATACATCTCTTTCCTTTTGGTTTCATTGTGAAAGGACCGACTTTGCGCTTTAATTCCACCTTGTCATTCATGTAAATTATTAACTTTTTTTCCCTGAGAATTGCTCTGACTTCGCCGGCGCCATGTGTCGCATGTGTGTTTGTCACTTCCTGTGATGGTGGACGGTTTGTTTCAACAGGTTTCGTTTCTGTCAGAAGTAATGATGTGTGTGAAACTTCATCTCATTTGGAAAGTCGGTGACCATCACCTGGACTGAATGAAGACAAATGCACAAAGTCTGATCATTCTATTGTAGTGGAAAATAACCTGTTTATGGTGATTTACTTCAATACTGGTGTATTTATGTTTTCTGATACTTTATATTTCTAATGCATTAAACTTAAGTAGACATATTATACTTCCTATTGCACTGGAGCTGCAAATATTTATTGATTAGATGATGGAGAGAAAATACCTGGTTTTTGTACAGAATTAATGATTGTCCATGTAGACGACTTCTTGTTCTTCTTCTTCTTCTTGTTCTTGTTCTTCTTGTTCTTCTTGTTCTTCTTGTTCTTCTTGTTCTTCTTCTTCTTCTTCTTCTTCTTCTTCTTCTTCTTCTTCTTCTTCTTCTTCTTCTTCTTCTTCTTCTTCTTCTTATTCTTCTTATTATTATTATTATTATTATTATTATTAACCTTTATTTAACCAGGAAAAAATGTCATTGAAATTAAAAACATCTTTTACAAGGGAGTCCTAGCTAAGATGTGCAGCAGCAAATATATTATATTTGGATAAATATCATTGCATTGGTTAGTTTGGTTTAAATTATCTTTCCTTCCAAAATGCCTCAGAGATGGATGTTACTTAATTTCTTGCAACATTGTTTATGTTTTGTTTTTTTTAATCCATGACTATGATTTTAAATGTTCTATCTATAAATTTCTGAAATATTTTTCATGCTCTGACAGTAAATAATAATTTTCTACCACAACTAACCATCTACTTTCTTCACATTTCACTCAGGAAGAAAAATCTCCCATTAAACTTTAAGGAAATAATGTTTTTATCTCAAATCATCATGAACAGGACATCTTACAGCTGTAGACATGATACTGTATGTCCCAATGTTTTTGTCCATATAGTTTATAAACATTAATATTTCCTTAAATGTTAACACTCATCAATGCAATGCAGTAATATTTATCCCAATATAAAACACTATTATGACATTGGTCATTATTGTTTTGTATCCCAGAGCCCTGTTAGAAAAGAAACACCTGAATTCAAAGTGTCCACATACTTTTATCCATATGGTTTATTAAATAGGAACTGGCAGAGCTTAAATGACTCTAAATATATCTTCCGTGTCATGTGTTAATCCACCTTTCTTTTCTTTTCCTTTCTTTTCTTACAGGAACCCTGTCGGCCGGTGAACACAGCTTCCCGTTCCAGTTTCTCATTCCAGGTGCGTTTGTTTTTAGCCTCTTTGACCTGTTTCCCCATCGGAGACACGCCCTCTAGTCCTTTCACTGTTTTCTCATGAACCGCCGTTATCAGAGATCTGTATGACGTCGGCAACAGGAGCACACAGGCACGATAATGTGGGACTTTTTTAGTTTGCGAGCTTGTTTAACCTTTGGCTCTTTGTCTGTGACACAAAGCAGTCAGACAGATTAGTGCAAGGGTGTCAAACGTGTGGTCCGTGGGCCAAAACCGGGTCGCCAGAGGTTCCAAATCTGGCCCATTGGATGAATTTGTGAAGGCTGTCAAAGTCATTTTAGTTCCAAACTCCAACATTTTAACAGTATTCTACCTGTTACTAAATGTTTTGTGCCTTTGTAGATCCACTCTGATCTGTAATGTACATGTGTAAATCATACACAAGGCACAGTATTGTGAAAATTGCACTTATTTTTCTTAAGAAACTTCAGTTTTTTTCAAGTCAAAGTCTCATCTTTGGAGTGGATGGCTCCCTGTGATAGCACCTCCTCTTTTTGCTTTCTGGTCCTGCCGTGCTCAGTCTTTTTTATGTGCTGTTACTTGTGCATATCAGCATTGGAAATATAGGTGGTGGGGAGTGTGTGTGTGTGTGTGTGTGTGTGTGTGTGGGGGGGGATTTTTATGTAAAGCACTTTGTGCTGCATTTTATTGTATGAAAGGTGCTATATAAATAAAGATTGATTGATTCATTGAAATGTAAATATTTTCATAATTTAATGTTACTTTTTTGCTCTAAAACAAAGAGAATGTGGAGTTGACATTATTTATAGTCTATAATTCTGTTACTTTACTGGTCTGACCCACTGGAGACCATATTGGTCTGAATGTGGAACCTGAACTAAAATGTTTGACACCTTTGGAGTAGTGATATGAGTGTGTGCAGGCTCGATAAGTGGTCGGTGTTAGGGAGGATAATTGTGGTGCTTCAGAGTGATGATGTGTGTTTATTCCATATGAGCGCTTTCTCAAGAACATTTTTTCCCATAAAAAAACCCCTTGAAAATGCACGTTGCATCGATGGCCACCTGTGAGTAAAGACAGAGTGTGGCTCTGGTATGTGCTGGCGGAGGCGTGGGCTGCAGCACAGGGGTGTGGGTTATTTTTAGTCCCCTCTCCTGTTGTGCAGTCACTGTTTAATTGGTCTTCATGCCCCTGTGCTTCGCCCTCCCCTCCTTTCAGGCCCTCAGACAGCAGAGGGCATGTTAACTATAAGTTAGTGATAAGTGGATGTTATGGAGGGCAGTCAGATGGGTAATACTGCCTCCTGCTGGCTAGCAAACAGGAATAGAATAGAATAGAATAGAATAGAATAGAATAGAATAGAATAGAATAGAATAGGCATTAGAGTGTTAGAGTAGGTATTCATTTTATTAATGTATGATAAAACACAATATGGTTTCCTATGATTTGAAGCATTCATAATGTTGATTTTGATTGGCTCAGCCCCACTGAACCCCCACCGTTCTCCTGTGTCCCCCCCACCCCCATCCACCACTAAGATATTATCAAAATTGTGCTAAAAATTGTCTGTTTTTTTGAATATACATATGTCAAAGGAAAACACACTTTTCTCTCCCCCAAATGAATGCATCTGTCAGCATTATGGTTAGAAAGAAGAATTGTTCTATTCACACATATTGTAGCATCCGGCTGAACGTCTAAGGATGACCCGAGTTATTCCACACTGGTGACTTTATTAACAGAACTCTAAACGGTTACTGTTGGCCGTAACCACGGCAACAACAGGACAAAAAGAATATATACAAACCTTAACTCTGCTCCGTTCTCTCATCCGCTCACTCACACACTCATACCTCATCACACATACACGCACTCACACCGCTTCACTGGCTCCGCCCCCATACCGCTCTCATTCATTCACCCATCTCTCAAAGCCACACCCACTCTGTCGTCTGCTGTACTATGTCCTGAGGTAATCAATATCCATATCGATGCAGAGAATAAAATTCCGTGGGCGGATCAATCCTCACATGATAAATTTGGGGAAAAATCTGATGTCATCAAAGATATTATCAAACTTCTGTTAAAAATCTTCTTTTCCAAATATAAATAATATATCAAAGGAAATATATCCTTAACACAGACCTCCAAGGTCCTCGTTAAAATCAGCCCTGTAATGCGGTACTTAATGAGTGCAGACTTTTAACCAACTACCGCAGAAACAGGATAACACATTTTACTTTGCGTTGGGGTTAACGAACTAACAAGCAAACCCAGAAACAGGATAACGCAAAATGTGTTTCATCTAGTGGCTGTTAGTGCTATTGCAGCTATAAGGTACCGAATTGTTGGCTTCATTCTGGAGCTGAGGTCCTTGCCTGTTCCGTGAAGTTGTTTAGTTCTGGGGTCTGTTAAACAGGATTAATCTGCTTCTAAAACTAAAACCATGGCTGATCTCACAGTACTGGAAACCTCAGTAGCATCATACTTCACTGTCAAAATTCAGGTCCAGCAAAAACAAAAGAAACAGTAATGATGCATCGTAATGAGAATTGTACAGTCTAGTTGCCATCATGATGCTTTACTTGTTATCACCACTGAATCACTGAAACTGGAAAAGTCAGGAATGAACGTTTCCCTGAGTCATGAGGCTGTTTTTAGACTGACTTTATAGTGGTTTGGTTCATGCAGGGAGCAAACACTCGTCTTATCAAAGTGCTGCTGTAATCAGAAGGAACATGTTGTCTGCAGGTTGTAAAGTGGAACAATGAGACCTGACAGTCACACACATACTTCCAGTCTGCACGTCCTCATGGAAACGACTGAGAAAGAACAGAAATAACCTGCAGTAGGTGGATTATCTGCAAAATACTGCACATGTGGGTGTAAAATACTCAGCTCAGCTTGTAAAGACATAATGAACTAGTTAATGTAGGATCCAAGCATAGGCTCCAGCATCCCCCTGACCCTCTCAAGGCTAAGTGGTTGAATGAACAGATGAATGAATGAGTGAGTCAGATGTGTTTAAATACTTCCACTAATCTACACTATAATTCACACTCATGAGAAAGCAATGGGGAGTAGTTGATCAAAAATGAATGGGTCCCAGGACACAGCTCTGGGGAACACCACTGGTAACTGGGGAGAGATGGGGTTTGAATTATTGAATTGTACAAACTGGCTGTGACCAAAAATACATGAGGAGATGATTATACCAACTGAAACTAAGCAGTGGAGGTGGATGCTAAAAAAAAAACCAGGAAATTTACTTTGTAGAGGTTCAAACTCCTGAAAATTATCCATTTTGAGATTAAAAAATTAAAGGAAGTAATGAATGAAATTCATGCTGTGACACTATTTAACAACAGATTAATAAATGTCAACAATATATTCACTCAATCAAATATTAAAATTTCAGCTGTAAAGATAGGTTTCAATTTCAAACATCTCAGAAAAATAGTGTAATTTTGGTAAAAAGGTATTTTTTGATCAAATGAAATAATCCGTGTTTTTTTTTCATTATTATCCTGATGCAAAAATCAGCTGTAAATCCATATAACTGATACTTTAACAAGCATCCCCTGCTTTTATTTTGTACTTAAATATCCTAAAATATCTTAGCTTTAGCTTTAGCTTAGCTTTACACTGACTTTCCCAAACTGCTTCTTGACTAAAATTGTATCTTTTAGATCTCGATCAGAAAAGGTTTGGAAAAAGTATTTGAACTGAATACAAAATAATTGATATTTATAGAATAAAATTAACTAAATCTCTTGTCTACATGTATTTAAATAGTTGCAGAAATGATATCCGGTCCTTTAAGAGTCATTTGTTTGTAAAAATGTGTCGAACAACCTCTGAGATCAGCCCAAATTAAATTCTTCTGTGCTGTTAAGACGACAGATTAAAGAGCCCACAATCCTAAAGCAGCAGATTCCACATGGATAATAAACGCTCACAGTGGAATGTGGACAAGCTTTGTCCACTTCCAGCAGCTGTGAGCATCTGTCTATTAATGCCTGTTCAGAGGACGTTGTGATGTTCCTCCTGCCGAGCGGTCTGCGCCCAGATGACAACACCGGGCCTCCTGGTTAATTCGTATTGACAGTCGCCGCCGCCGTCGGCCGCGCTGACATTAACATCTGAATGAGGAGGCTGATGGAGCGGCTCGCCTTTTATTTAGGAAACACATTCATCACCGCTGTGTTCCGCCACAGAAAAGAACCACAGCGGGTTTTTCTGTTCTGGTATGCAGAGGAGGAAACTCATGCTGCACAAAAGTTTGTCCAGTTTTTGTTGGAAGTTCCAACTTATTTCCAGATAAAATTGTATTTATGTAAGGATGTAAGGATGTTATGCCTTTAAATTACACCAAAAAATCAGTAAATTATAGTCACTATTAGAGCTGCAATGAAAAATCAATTAGTTCTTCAACAGCAACTAAGAGATATTTGATAATCAGTTCAGTCATTTTTTTTAAGGGGAAAAAGTAAACATTTTTAGTTCCAGCTTCTTAAATATGAACATTTCGGGGGGGTTTTATTTGTCCCTCATCATATCTTTGAGTTTTGGACCAAACGTGTTCAATATACAAGGTGCTTGAAAGTCTTAAAAAGTATGGAATTCTGAAACGCTGTTTTCCAGACCTTGAAAAGTCTGGAATTTTGCGAAAGCCTTAATAAAGTATGGATAAATAGTTTCTCTCATAGTTGAATTTTAGAGTATGTTCAAAGGCACATAATCTTGTAAAATAAGAAATACATGAGGAAAACATAACATGTTAAAAAAGTCATAATTATATGATGATAATGTGATGACAAAAATAAGAGTTGTCACGGTAACACTCACCTAACCTGTTTGTAGTTTGTTTAGTTTTTCTAAAGTATGTCCATACAGTTGGTCAGACATCATCTGATTCAGGAGTAAATTGATTTCATCTTTTCATTTAAAGTCACAATGTTTAAGAAAAATAATCAAAGTCAAACTGTAATAGTGTTTCCCTTAACTCAGACAAACTCATAGCAAGTTTGGTTTTTTTCAGGTATTTAGAAAATTGAATGTAGTTGTTTTAGACTTCCAAATAAATGACTGTCTGCTCTAATTTGTTTCCTTTCTGAAGCAAATTCCATCCGTTCATTGGGTTAAAGTGGGAAATTCTACTGAATAATGTTAGAATGTAAACACCTTCACTATGGGGCCTGGAAAGCTTACTTTATTAAAGCATGTGTGTGGATTAGTGGTTGAAAATGATTGACCCTTTTTGAAAACCAGCCATTTAACCCACAGATGACGGTCTAGTGCTTCGAGGGTTAAAACAGGAAGCCAGTGTTGTTCCTCTGTATGTTCTTATGTTTCTGCTGTTATAAACTGAAACTGATGTAACAGAAAACACAGGACAGTACTGAGGAGCTGGAAACTCTCACACTATGTGTTTGTCTTTGTATCAGATGACGTTTCAGCCTCAGGTTTTATTTACCATCAACAATCGCAGCAGGACAAAGGCTCCGCCGCGTTATGTAGGCCGTGACCTTAGACATATCCGATGATGTCTCTGATGGTGATTGGATGGTCTGGTGCAGCAGACGGGTGAGAAATAAAGCCAACAGCTTCAAGGAATTAGACTTTAACACGACGATTAAAAATACACTCATATGTCATAGAAACGCAGAAAGAAACAAAAGAGCAGCTAACAGTTATTTTCATCGATTTTTATTTCTAATTCGATCAATTAATTGTTCAGCTGATAAAATGTGAAGAGTGAAAAAGTCTTTCAAACTCCAAGAAGACGAATGACATTCAGTTTATTGTCAAAGAGGCAAAAAGAAAACCAGAAGATATAGATATAGAAGGATCTAAAATCAGAGATTTGTCTTAAAATCTATATTGATTTTAATCCATATTGCAAATATGTAAATAATATGTAAATAATGTGTATAGATGTACAGAATACATAATATAAATAAAAAAGTCTTATCTCATCTTATCTCATGTCTCAAACTGATCAATGAGGAAAACAATTGTGGATTCATTTAATAATTGACTCATTGATGGAGCTCTGAATGATCATCATAAAAAACTTCAAAGATGCAGGAAACAGAACACATTTTAATATACGTATAGGTGCCTCAAAAAGACCCACACCAGATAAGAAAATGCATGTGCTGTCTACAGGTTTCATAACGATGAATGCATTACCATGGCAACAGCTTTGAGTTTCACAGCTTTTTAGTAACTATTGATCACCACTGTACGTACAGTAAATGGTACTGGAATTGACTGAATAAAGTTTGTAAGATGAGTTAGATCAAATGTAATACATATCTAATACAAATGTAACTCACAACAAAGACAAGTAATACAGTTATTAGCAGCATTTTGTCATATGTGTATCACTCCTGTTCATGAGAAGATCTGTTTGATAAAATAAAACTCATCAGATTCAACATCATCAATAAAGTTTTCATAAATGTATTTGAAAACCCCAAGTTTGTCAAGTTGATACAGAATATTTCACAAGGAATTTGATTTATTGATGTGTACAATAAATGGGGAAGAAGATAATATAATAGTGTACATATATATTCTAGTAATACCTACTGTACATAAGTCCTGTGTATCCATGTAATAATGTACATATATATTGTAGTATTACCTACATAAGTACTGTGTATCCATGTAATAATGTACATATATATTGTAGTATTACCTACATAAGTACTGTGTATCCGTGTAATAATGTACTCATATATTGTAGTATTACCTACTAAGTACTGTGTATCTATGTAATAATGTACATATATTGTAGTAATGCTAACATAGGTACTGTGTAATAATGTACATACAGTATATATTGTAGTAATGCTAACATAACTACTGCGTATCCCTCTGGCTGCAGTATTTGTACTTTCACTCAGTGAATCGTCCACTGTGTCAGTTTTTCTGTCCTGCTTTTTTAAGCCCTGATAGATATATTTATCTCCCTTCTCTTAAGTTTCCTACCCTGCAGCCGTTTCCCTCCCCGTTTCCTCCTCTCTGTCCTTTTTCTTTTCCTTTTTTTTTCTTGGTGTCCTTTTCCTGACCCACAAAGCAATCGCTGTGAATGTTTTCTGTTCAGATGTTCAGGAATCAGTCTGAAGGTGTCTCATATGGTCTGACAGCACGGAGGACCGTCTGCGTGGACCAGGACATGTCCAATCATTCTGCCTCCAGGGAAAGAAACACAGTTTTAGCCTCAGAGACTGTGATTGATCAGCCTTTTGTATATTAATTTTTCTGTTCTTTATATTTGATGTCTTTTCAACTGCACATACAGGGTAAACTTTTTTTTCTCCTGAACTTTAAACTCTAGAACTATTTTTGTGGTGACTTCCAAATGATTTTTTTTCCGCATTTGAACTTTCCTAAGTGATTTATCCCCATTTATTATTTTATTTCCCTGCATTTTTCGGTGAAAATCAGGTTTTTTCCTGTATTTAATCCACTGATCATGTGGATCAGAGTAAATTCAAAGGGTATTAGATCAAAACAGAGAAAACTGTGTGACAGAGAGAAAATCATGAATTAAATATAAAAACAAGCATCTACAGCTACTGTCATTGATCAAACTCCATGTGTTTTACTTGTGAATCAATGTTGTAGAAGATGACCAGATATATGGATGTTTTAACTCCATCCAAACTTTACTACAACACATCTTTTTTGTTGTGACTCTGCTCAAATATCACCAGAGAATTGAGTGTGTTGATAATTTTCTCAAGGTATGAAGGGATGAAGTTGGAGTTTGACTTCACAGGTTTTTACAAGGGTTACTGGTATTTACTTGCTGGTTATATATCTTTCATACATGATGAACTTATTTTACTTTGAATATCTTTTAACCCATACAGACCCAGTGCTACATTTGTGTCAGTTCCCAAATGAATTGTTCTCTCTATTTAACCTTTCTTAAGTGATTTATCACAATTTATTATTATATTATTCTCTATATTTTGCATTTTTCACTGTAAATCATGTATTTTCCTATATTTAATTTAAATGTTCATGAAAACTCATATTACTATATCAAAACAGAGAAAACTGAAGAAAAACAGACTTTTCCAGCAAATCTGTCATTACCATAAACCCAGTGTGTCCATCCACTGTCATTGATCCAACTCCATGGGTTTTACTGGTGGATCAATGTTGTAGAAGAT
>JAPQRQ010036198.1:0-10000 GCA_037367365.1 Apogon talboti
ATCTTTTCATGGTCATCAGATATGACCCATTTGGATGTTCAGAGGCTCCATAGTTACCGTGGAAACACCGTCATCTTATACAACATTGATTCACCAGTAAAACCTATGGAGTTGAATCCTATGTTGAATCCTATTGAAAACCTATGGAGGTGATGGACACAATGGGTTTATGTTCAGTTAATGACAGATTGGACTGTAAAAGACACTTTTTATTCAGTTTTCTCTGTTTCTGACATAATAACCTTTGAATTTACTCTGAGCTTTAATGAACATTTACATGATCAGTGAATTAAATATAGAAAAACACCAGATTTTTAGTGAAGAAACACAATAAAATGAGGATAATATTACAATGAATGGTGATAAATTACTTAAGAAAGGATAAATATAGAGGAAAAGTCCTTTACGAACTGTTACCGAAATAGTACTGGGTCTTTATGGGTTGATGTTTTTGTCCATGTGAATTTTAGAGCTAATAGATGGTCATAGAGGGTTAATGTCACACCTGCAGCACCAGGTAAAATATACTTCTGAAAATACTCAACTTCTTCTAATCACTGTATATTTACCTCCATCCACAACTTGTCCTTGTAAAACACAAATCAGGTTTAAGAGAGAATAATTTCAAAACATACAGTAGTTTCCCTTCAGTCCGATTTATTTATTTATTTACCAACAGAATATCAGCAAACAGAAATCGACTGGAAAACGACTAATGTCCTCCCGTCACTCGTTGTGAATAATAAATGTGGAATTAATAAATCAGGAGAGTGCAGCCACTGTGACGCCGAAAGATGAAACTGTTACAAAAATCAATCATCTCTCTCTCTCTCTCTCTCTCTCTCTCTCTCTCTCTCTCTCTGTCATACTCAGACTGAAATTCCTCAACAGATTTCTATTTAAATTCTGTACACATTTGTGGATTTTCGATGATAATGACTCGGGTGATTCCCTGGACTAGTCTTCTGTCTGGAGTCTGAACTCCGTTGTTTGAATTGAACCGTCTCTGAAACTCTTTAATGGACCGTCCTGTTACTTGACCCACGTATCGTCAGTGTTAGTGCATTAATGACTTTGACTTTTTATTTAGTGGTTTTCTGAGGTTTAAATGTATTCATTTATTCGGCCTCAGCTGTCCTACAGTCTCATATGTAGACATTTCCCCAGCAGTGATTCAATAATCTATAGGCGTTGTATGAAAAGACAGAGTGGAAGTTCAAAGGACTGTGTGAGAAAATGCACTTGTTCTGCATGAAAACAAAAGGCCAAAAAGGAACGGGGGAAAAAAAAATCAATCATCAAAAAGTAAGCTGTGGAAAAATAAAACAGCCAATAATGATAAAATAACAATAACAATAAAAGGCCTTTATTATCAATAACAGTTTTCATCAGGACATTAAAAAGATACATTCAATATTAAAACCACAGTGCATCATGGGATATGACAGCAACTGCCTCAACCCTGAAGCACCTACTGTAAATACTTTTGTGGAGACTTCCAAGTGAATTTTTCTCTACATTTAATAAGTGATTTATATCAATTTACTGTAATATTATCCTCTGAATTTGGCGTTTTTCAGTGTAAATCCTGTATTTTTCTATATTTAATTGACTGGTCATGTAGATGTTCATTAAAGCTCAGAGTATTAGAACAGAGAACACTTCAGGAAAAGTGACTTTTTAAGCAAAATATGTGATTGACTTCACATAAAAATAAGTGTCTACAACCAATGTGATTTTGTCAGAAAACATGGGTTTTATTGATAAATCAGTATCACAGTGTCCCATGGAGTCCCAGTGCAGATGTTACCAGATGGAGTTGGCTGGTAAAACTGTTATTATCAGGTGAAGCTGATGATCGTCCCTGCTGACGACTCACCTCTTCTTCTTTGCCAGATGTTTGGTTATGTAAATCAGGCTGCAGATGGAAGTGTTTCCTCTGTATTTGTATATACATACATGTAGTATCTTATTTTTTAATGTAGGACTTTCTTTCCTCTGCAGCACTTTGAGATTCTGTTGAATGAAAAGTGCTTTATAGAAGCAATTTATTTTTATAATTTTTATTATTCTTGTTGTTGTTTTTGTTATTATTATTATTATTAGTATTATTATTTTTTTTTTATTATTATTTTTATGACTTGTCTCTGTTTATTCTAGTCATGACTTCATCGGAGAGTTCACCACCAGCTACAGAGAACTGTCCAGAGGCCAGAGCCAGTTCAACGTCTACGAGGTAAAAACACAAGCGAAAGGAACTGAACTAAACTGAAAATAGATTTTCCCCCAAACTTTCTTTTTTGGAAAGTGTACGGAAAATCAAAAATTCATTAAAACTCAGGACCTTGCGACAACATCACCTCCTCCTTGAAGGAGCCATTTATTATTTATGACAGTATTATTTTTATATTATGAATTCAGGCGCTCTAAAAACAATATGTTATCCACACTGGTCAAATGTCAAGACACTGACTGACTGAAAACTCATTCCCTGTTTTCTCTCCTGTGGCCAAGGTTTTGAATCCCAAAAAGAAAGGCAAGAAGAAGAAATACATCAATTCGGGGACGGTAAGCCCTGTCAGATTGTATCTGTCACATGTTCCATGGACATGACTCACAGCAGCAGCAGCAGCCACATGTCAGAGCAGTAAACGGATGGTGTTTGCCATCAACCCCTGGGTGATCCTCTGTCTCCGTCCTCTCTCGTCTGCTCTTTCTGCTGTTTCATTGCCTCCCTCCGTCACTCCCTCTCTCCGTCTCCAAGGTGACTCTGCTGTCTTTCAAGGTGGAATCGGAGTATACGTTTGTGGACTTCATTCGAGGAGGGTAAGAAACATGGATATCACAGTACAATCAGTGTCAAGCACCTCTTATACGACATCAGAATCAGAATACTGTATTAACCCATAAAGACCCAGAGCTACGTTTGTGTCAGTTCCCAAATGAATTTTTCTCTATATTTAACCTTCCTTAAGTGATTTATCACCATTTATTGTAATATTATCATCTGTATTTTGTGGATTTTCAGTAAGAATCAAGTATTTTCTTATATTTAATTACACGTTCACTATGGAGCCTCTGAACGTCCAAATGGGTCATATCTGATGACCATGAAAAGATGAAGATGTATTTTACACCAGTTATTGACATGTATTGATAGGATTAGTGGATCAACAGGTATTAAACAGTTTAGATCAGTAGATGGTTTAGGTTAAAGGTGGATGTTTGGATCTTTATCTAGCAATCTAGGAAAATTTAAGATAAGATAAGATAAGATAAGATAAGATAAGATTAAAAGTAACATAAATAGTAGTAATAATGATAATAATAGATACAGTAACAAGTGTGCGAGTGACATTTTATGTATTCATAAAGAGGCCTTTATGACTGAGCGTTACCATAGTAACAGTTCAAACAGGTGAGTGACGACTGTAATGAACAGTTATTGTTATAATACTATTAAGACTCAGTCAGACACTCGGTCAGAATCAGACTTGTGTTCAGAATCCCGCTGTCGTCTGTGTTGGCGGCTCCTGGAAGTGCAGTACTTTGAATCACCTTTCACATATTTTCATGTAGCGCTGTCATCCATCTTTCGATCGGTGCCCAGGCTTTTATCGGGCTCTTTATTTCTCAGGATTGCACTTTTCTCTCTGCAATTTTCCATTTTTCTCATCTTGATCCTTTTTAAATGTGCAGGTCAAGTGGGTGGACACTTGAATTCAGGATAGGAATTCATGGCAGGTGAAAAACTACACCTCCAAATGTCACATTTAATATCAGGAGCAAAATCCAATCAAACATCTGTACCTTTTATCTACTCAGGGGTGAAGTAACCCATCATCTGGTGAATAAATGAAGACAAAATATACATGTACCAAGGCATTAAAACAGACAGGACACATTTTTGGACAAACACGTCACTGAAATAGACAGAATGACTCTTAAGAACCTCATAACCTCCTTTCTGTGCTCACATCATGCTGGGGTTTTATACATTATCATTGGGTTTCTCACTCTATGATTAGATCTGAGAGAAACACATGAAAAGTAATAAAAAGTGAGGATGAGGGATATGATACAAAAGTAGTTCTGCGCTCTTTAATTGTGTCTGTAACCCTGTCTGTGGACGTCCATGTCTGGAGCCATGCTGCCGATCCCCTGCCTTGTGCTTTAGAGGCAGCAGCGGTGAGCCCTTGATGAGTTTCTCAGTCTAGGCTGAACAGCTGTAAATGAGATCCCATCTGGACATACTGGCACAGTCCTAGCATCTCTGTTTTGAGTGATACTGATGTGATGTGTCTCCCACCAGGACACAACTCAATTTCACCGTGGCCATAGACTTCACAGCATCCAACGGTAGGACACTGTTATGTGTTTATGCATGAATCTGGCAAGTCTATACTTACTGACATTTAATAGTAGTTAAAGGTGAAAGGTTAACTTGCTTTATTATCCCAGTAGGGAAATTCAAACTCTGCATTTTACCCATCATAACATACACAGTACCTAGCATTAGCAATTAGCATTAGCACAAGGCATTAGCACACAATGTAGCTAAGGCTGGATATTATAATTAACAGTTCATATTGGATTATATTGTCTTTCAGGTAGCCCACTAAAATAAGACAGCTAATGCTAATTAGTATCTTTAGCAAAGTTGTTGTTTATGTTGTTTAAAGTTAATGTTATCATTCAATGTTGGTTATGTTTCCTAAACTGTATATGAAAGTTTATGAACATTATGTGGCAAGGATTATAAAAGTGTGGTTTTCCTTTCTCGATGGAGCCTATAGACCAGGGGTGTCCAACTCAGTTTAGTTCAGGGGCCACATACAGCCCAATGTGAGCTCAAGTGGGTTGGACCAGGGAAATAATAGGCTAATAATAACCTATAAATAAGTAATATGATAAGAAAAAAGTACAATTATTTAATTGAGAAAAAAATATATAAGTGCAATATCAACAACAGTACATCTCATCTTATTATTAACACAAGTTAGATCACAGTGGATCTACAAACGCACAAAACACAAAACAGGCAGAATAGTGTTAAAATTGCAATTATTTGAGACATTACATTTTATTGTTAAAAGATACAATGTAAATGTAATTAGTTTAATAGTGGAATTTACTCACATCAAACCAAGAAGAAAATTTAAAGTTGTCATTATGTACAGGTTTTTATGCTGCTGTTTTACTTTAGATCACATTTCGGGTGGTGGTGGTGGTGGGGAGGCTGTTAATATCTCCAGTGTAACTTTTGCGCTGAAGGATCCGGTTGGAGCCTCAGCTGGGCTGGTTTTGGCCCGTTTTGACACCCCTTCTATAGACAGTTGTTGTACGTTCTCATCCTCCTTCTTGATGGTGTCGTATATCACCTGTACGTGTTGGATGTCTGCTTCCCCCCCCCCCCAGGTAACCCTTCCCAGCCCACCTCTCTGCACTACATGAGTCCCTACCAGATGAACGCCTACGCCATGGCGCTGAAGGCGGTGGGCGAGATCATCCAGGACTACGACAGCGACAAACTCTTCCCAGCATACGGGTTCGGAGCTAAACTTCCCCCAGACGGCAAAATATCCCACGCCTTCCCATTGGTAAGAGACATTAATGCCGGGGAGCTCAGAGAGGGGCAGCGGTTTTACTTTTTTCTTTTCTCTCCGTCCAGATAATAGACCCATTTGTTGCATCATGTCGTCTGTGAGGCTGAGTGCTTCATTTCTCTGTACTAATATATTTTAGTCTATGATCTCTCCTCACATGCACTTTTTCAACTCCACTAGCATTAAACAGCCCTGCCAACCCAAACCTGCTGTTTTTTAAAGCTTTATTTACGTCCTAGTGATGCCAGCTCTGACTGAAACTCTGCCAGGAGGTGATTGTGTCCATCTGTCAGATGTAAGGTCTCCCAGACCGCTGATGTACAGCCCATTTCCATTTAAGTTCAGGGCTGTCTGGGGCCAATCACAAATCCAATAAAACACCCAGTCAAGATGTACAGACACACTGGGCAACAGAAATAAAATAAAAATAAAAGAGAGAGAGAGAGAGAGAGAGAGAGAGAGAGAGAGAGAGACATCCCAGTGGCATTTGAAGCAGTCAGATCTCATAATGTCGACATGAGCGGTGGAATTCATCTCTTTCCAGTCAGATTTGTTCAAACCGACTGTTGATGCCGTTCTGTGCTTTGACTACGACTCCACCAGATCTTTGAGTTTACTGTGGATCACGGTTCTGGCTTCTCCAGCCCTCTGCTCCAGTCTAGGCCCGTTTTCAACCAGAACAAATGTGACTGTGTTCACCCTGGGTCTGAGGCCTGTCCCCGCTCACATCAGATCCAGGTGTTTACATGACATACAGAGGAGTGTCCAGACTCATAGTCCTGTGTAGATGCTTGTATCTCAGGCCTTGTATACACACAGACAGGTATTTATAAAAAAACAGATATTTCCCCACGTCCATTTTCAGTAGTAACATCATACACACCAGACTGATTTCACAACAGTTTGCGTCTCCATGAACCTGCATAAAGAGCACCATCATGAGAATGGGATAGAGTTAAAAACAACAACAACAAAAAAAACTGCGAACATTATCCAATTTCTGGAGTAATAAGATTATACAAGTGATCATATAAACAGCATAATCCAATATTACAGTATTATCGGATTAAATTGGAGAAATTGGATTAACACACCTGGATTTCTTTCATGCATGTATACCCGTTAATCTGATTTATTGTGTTCTTTTATTTCTGTGCATGTGTAAAAAAAAAAAGAAATCACAGGAAATAGAAGTGACGTAGTTAAGGAACAGGAATAGGAATAGTATGAGTCTACCGTCACTATGTACATCCTCCGAAAGAAATCCAATAATGGACTGAAACATCTAAACCAGGATTTTTTGATTATTGCGTTTCTGAAGTGCACATAAACTCGTCAGACCAAATTAGAACGACGATCTGATTTCTCCCAGTTATCAGACTTTTCTGGTGATGTAAACGGGTTCACTAACTACAGATGAATGGATCATATTCCCTTATTTAAGTTCTCCTGTAGCTTTTCTGGTCTGTCTCTGCAACACATTGATCAACATGCAGTAATTCAACTCAGGGCAACTTGTTAAGTCAATGAAAGAAACGGTTGCGTAATCCCACAAACTGTAGGCACTGTGGAGTAGTGAAGTGGATGACTGAGGCAGAGGAGAGGAACAAAAGGTGGGAGGAAGAAAACACTGTGAATCATGCTGCATCTGCAAAGAAAAGAAGGTCATGTGTTTGATGGTATGGAAGAGACGCCCAGACAGCAGCACACACACATAATGAAGCAGCGCTCAGGCTGCTTAGCACTGTCAATACCACGGCAACAATAGCACGTTTCAAAGCAGCAAAATGAGGAAGTAATTGGTTATCCTTGACAGTCCCCCTGGACAGTTACTTTAGAAGAAATTAGGGGAGAAGTGGGCGGAGAATAACATAAAAAGAAGTGAGTTTTATATTTGGTGCTGTTCCAAGGCTGCAGGATAAGATTAGTGTGAGTTTTTAAAGATGAAAATACAGATCATTTCATTCGGGTGTAAACATCTCAATGGCGCGCCTCAGGTCTTTCATTAGTGAACTGAATGTGAGTCTCACCCAAGTTTGTCTGACCTGAAACTGTCGATTTCAATCATTGCTGTCGAATCAGAATCAGAAATAGTTTATTAATCCCCCGGGGGGGAAATTTGTGCATTACAGTTCCTCCAACAGAGTCAAAGAACCGAAAGAAAGTGACTCAAGAGCAAGGAAAAAAAAAAGATAAATAAGTAAACAACAAACAATGCTATGCAGTTATGTACTAGAAATATACAAGAGATCAACAAGAGAAGTTACAATATTCCTGTTAGAATGTGGCATTCTAGTGAAGTTACAAATGTGTAAAATTACACTTGTTATAGATCTGAAAAGTATAGTCCAGAATGAAAAATATAATCCTGAATGGAAAATATAATCCCACACCATTGTTAGAAATGCAAAAATATATCCAATATACTACTACTACTACTACTACTACTACTACTACTACTAATAATAATAATAATAATAATAATAATAATAATAATAACAATAATAATAACAGTAATAATAATAACAGTAATAACAATGGATTTGATTTCTATAGCCAAATAGGGAGGAGTTCTAGTGTTTAATATCCACAGGCAGGAAAGGCCTCCTGTGGCGTTCTGTGGTGGATCTCTCTCTTTTATTTTTATTTTATTTCTGTTGCCCAGTGTTTCTGTACATGGGTCCAGATTCATCGTCCTATGTAACTTTGCTCATTTCCATGTGAGCAGTCACTCGATCAGTTCTCCCAATTAGAGTTCACTTCAGCGTGACAAATCCCGCAGCGGCGTCATGCTAAGGCAGCTCTAATTGGGAACCTATTGTTTGGAACCTACTTGAATCAGGAGTTTAACATATTTAATGTTTAAAATGTTGGTTTTATTTATAACAGAAATGAGCAGCTGATTATTAGAGAAAAACCCTTTAATTAGAGCCGTGGAATGTGGCTCATATAAAGGTCTGCATGATTATTTAACTGGTAGAAATAAACTCCTTTGCTGTTAATTAAGAGCAACATTAGACGAAATATTGTTCTATTATGAGAATTATTTGACTCAGATTAACTTCCATCACATAGCTCCACTGTGTTGTTGTTTAATTAACACTGTTTTCTGGATCTGTTTTAAAAGAAATCTGTATTGAACAAATACCTCAGTCTCGAGGGAAATAATTAGAAGGAAATTGTGTATAAGAAACCCTCAGATGTGAACATGAACCTGCCTTTGAAAAGTAGACGTCAACAGCATCAACAGCATCAACAGCGAGTCTCAACCTCCATTTGTACCTGTTATCATTAGAAATCCTTTGTTCTGTTTCACATGATATTTATCTCTCTAACTGGATAAAATAAATTATATAATTATGTTCAGGTTTTGGCTGTAAAGTGCATATGTGGATGGTGATGAATGAAAGTCCATTGGGGGCGGGGTTAATCTCATGAAAATCAGAACGTCTTCATCTTCTTCTTCTCATCTCCTCGCGGGGCAAATACATCTACCAAATAGTGTTCTATTACATAAAAAAAGCAATAAAATACATAAAAGTGTTCCATTAAAAAACCCCATCTCATTCAGACACAAATTATTTCATAAAACTAATTTTCATACCAAAGAAAGCCATAATTGGAGCTCATATACCTGAATAAACACATGGAAATCAGTTCAGCGTCTTCTCACGACCAGTTCCTGCCTCACAGCCAGAAGGTGTGGAGGTTTCTGTGTGCATTTTCCATGTTGGCCCGGGTTCTTTCATGGTGGTGTTGTGCACCGATACATGATGCATCACTTTCAAATTTGTGTGGCTATTGAAAACCAGGCTGTTTCAGTTTATCGCAGACCTGGTATTTTAGGTACCAGCTTTACCAGAAACAGGTAGCAACATGTCCTCCATCTGTTATTCTGCCACTGTCACCATGTAAGATGATGATGAGGAGGGGGAGGAGGAGGATGAAGATGCGTAGACTGATGGCAGAACATAGTCATGACCGAGTTCAGTGACTGCTTTTAAAGTTCATCCACGTTGTCCGGTTTGTGACCTGACTTATCGCTCTGTACATATTGTTAAATTGACGTCCACTTGGCTCCTGGTCCCTAAAACTGAACATGTTTGATGTTATAAACACAGTGTCAATCGGTTCCTAACAGGTTCATATGCAGTAGTATCATTCAGTTTAAGCTAAGTGGCATTTGCACAAGTTAAACCCCTTTTAAGACTGTCATTATAATGAGTTGTCATTATAACTAGGCCTAGGTGTTTTCATGAGAAAATGTCAGAAAATGTCTTTTTTTCCAAATCTTTTGCACTTTTGTTTTCAGGAAGAACTTAACTTTCAATATCTGTCCATTAATTATCATTATTATAAATAATAAATGCTTCAAACTGTGTTTTAGTGAAAAA
>JAPQRQ010036199.1:0-36684 GCA_037367365.1 Apogon talboti
CCCATCTCCATCCCCATCCTTTACTTGTCTCTGTCAAACAACAATATTTGCTCATCTGCGTCAAAGAGCAGCAGGGTTTGCGATACAGTACAGAGCAGTCTTTGAGTCAGACGGCAGAGACTGGCGGTTGCTACAGGGAGACACAGTATACACAAAGACGGGGAAGACCCTCTGCAGTCCTGGACATGCTGACACAGACACACAAACAAACGTATTAATGCAAGTCAGGGATTTCTTCTCACTAAGGATTTCTGGATTATTGTGTACTTTTGTAGCACACCACATCTATTACTTATTCCATCTGCTTGTCAGCCTCCTCCATCTCACTTGATGTTGTTTGACAGTGTTTCTTTCCTGTTTTCATTCTTTTTTTCCAGAGTTAAACAAGACACTTTCTCATCGTTTCCTCTGTGTAAAGATTTAATGACACAATGAATTACAGAAAGCATATTTTTTTATTGAAGGCTATGCATAATTATAAACATCAGTTACAATCAACACAAACTGAGGCCTTGCAAAGCATTGCTTGATGTGTAATAATAAGTACATTTTCAAGCACAACATGCCGGTCATGACTGTAAAAAAGTCAGTTGTTTTAGATATGTCAGGGTTCAGGAGAAGCAAACAAAAGACTGTTGACTCACTCAAACATAATTCACTATGTCAACAAACAATGTCTCAGAAAAATGTCCCAATGAGGTCCTGACCAGTTACAACCAGTTGTTTCAAAATAAACATTTTCTTTGATAGCCTGTTTCTGTGAAAACAGGAAGAAAAGTGCATCAAGGTTTTACTGGAAATGCTTGTGCATGCACGACATAATGCATAAATAACTCTGTTATCCTAATAATATATAGCAAAGGAAGACTGGATTTAAAACGGTCAGTTTTGCAATCTACTGATTTGGCTGAAATCCTTTGCACAAGTAACTGCTTTATTAATCACTTATGTAAGTGAATTTGTTGCTGTATTACTTTGCTGTAAACACAAATAAATGTAAAACATTTTAAAACTAGTTTTATGTAAACTTGGGTACAGCATTTTAAAGACAGCATTGGATTTGACTGCAGGCTGACACATCTTTCAAAGATTGTCATTGGGCTCATAAACCCAAATATTAACATTTAGTTTCCAAAGTGGAAATATTGTCTTTTCACAAATCATTTACAGTAGACAAAGTGCTCTCATGTACTCAGTATTTTTCTGTTTTCTTAGTTTGCAGGCTAAGGCTACAGTGAATGTTCTTTGGTGCCTATTGTGGAGCTCATAAAGCATTCATGTACAGCTCGTATATGTGCATACTGAACCGCACACACACACACATATATATATATATACTGTATATATGTTCAGACTCACATTATTGTCCCCACTGTTGGTGAGACACTACTGCAGTGGGCTGCTCTTGCGGCAGAGCTGATTTGCTGAAGTCAGCGTCTGCCGATTGCGTCTTCGTTTTCCAGTCAATAGCGTGTAGAAGAATGGATTGACACAAGAGTTTCCGTAAGTCAGGCCTGTGAGGATGCGATTCACTGTCACCTGGGTCCCCACTGGTACTGTCCGCAGCATGTCAGGCTGGTACAGAGGCAGCAGCTGCCACACCCAGAATGGGAGGAAACAGGCCCAAAAGGCTAGGACGATACCAAGGATTAGGAGCAAGACTTTAGGTTTGGGAGCGCGAGGAGGGCATGCAGTGCTGCTCCCACTGGCCCAGGCTGGTCTGGTCTGAGACACCCAGTAAAGCCGACCTAGAGTAGCATACAAGGCCCCAATGGCCAATCCAGGACCAAGGATGCTGGTGCAGAACAGCACACTCAGGTAGGCCTTGGAGCTCTGTTCGTCCCATGCAGGCACACACAGCTGGCCCTCCTGGGTCAACCCGTCCTCCAGGTGCAAGGTGATCATCATGGGCAAACTCAGAGCCACCGCCAGCCCCCAGGCCAGGCCCACACGTAGCAGACCAGAGGAGTTGGAGGAGGAGGTGTGGAGGGGGTGAGCCACAGCCCGGTAGCGGTCCAAACTCATTGCAGTGAGAGTGAAGATGGAGGCGTGCATGGTGAGGAGGTCCAGGCTCAGCAGAAGGCGGCAGCCCAGCTCGCCGAAGGCCCAGCCAGACGCCAGACTGTCGTACACGATGAAGGGAGCGGTGAAAAGGTAGAGGAGGTCAGCACAAGCAAGACTCAGCACCTGGAGGTGAAGAGAGGATGAGGAGGAAGAAGAGGAGACCGGGGAGGAGGAAGGGGAGGTGGAGTTGGCAAGACAGGATGGTACAGGGATTCTCATCAGGCAGCAAGATTCTCCTGCTCCACGTCGCCTCCTGCTTCTCCTGCGTTTTAGAAGTAGACCCAGAGTGTACAGATTTCCAATGATGCCCAGCAAGGAGAGAAGCGAGAGAAGGGAGCAGAATAGAGCTGTGGAGGCCGGGCTCGGAGAGGGAGAGATGGTGGGAGAGGTGGATGGAATGGAGAAATTGGGGAGAATAGAGATGGTGTATGTAGAGGGTGGAGGCAGGGAGCCCGAGAGGTCCATGATATTAAACGGTAGTTTTAATGTTAAAAGAAATACAGATTGCAAATGTCAAACTGTTAATTGCAAATAAGACAATGCAGGTTTCAGCAGAGATAGAGGAGTTGGGGTGGAGAAACAAGTGGACAAGAAACACAAGATATTTTGTTAGTTTTTGACACCATTTTCCTTTTCTTGTAGATTTTAGGCTAAAGTCTGGCTGGCTTTCAATCTTCTGCAACACACAGTTTGTAGACATTTGAATGGTGATGCCATGATAAAGTAAACAAAGTCATATAAACATGTAGGACAAATGAAAATGTCAGCAAAACTACGATGGTTTATATTTCAACAGGAACCTGCTCCGGTTGGCACGGCCATTCCAGTTTTATAGGTGCTCTGGGAGCTGGGCAGGGCTGTCTCGGTTTTAGTAAAATAATTAGATTTTCAGAGTAGGAGGGCTCCAATTGAAGGCTGTAAATCTAGACTGAAACCTCCAAAGGATCGTTCCATCTTAAGGTCAAGAGTTGGATAATAATCAGGCTAAGTGGAACATGACAGTGTGTGGGACAATAGGACTAATGTAAAGCGTTGGCAAGTTTTAAATATTTAACTTCAAGTAACTGGTTTAGTGCATTTTTTTGTTTTTTTGTTTTTTGGCTGTGTTTTATGAAAATCAGAAGATGTTTGACTTCATTGTTTTAGTGTTAAAAATAAACAAAAATTTTAGCTCTTAAAGTTGTACTCCAGTATACATCCTATTTTCTAGGAAAACAAGGTGCAAATATTTTGTTTTTACCCTTTCAGAGAAATTTTTGGCCATTTGCGTGACTAGCTGTAATCTTCTGGTCAAAGATTGATGACTTTCTGGAGAAATGGTATCTGCAGGGACATCAAAGCAGACCTGGGGCGCCTGGCGGCCTGTATGACACATGGTGACCCAAATAGCACCAAGGTTAAGAGCTACTGTTGAACTGTGGAGGAGCGGCCAAAACCCCCTGCGGTGCAGTGCACCTCCATACATTTACCGGCCCCTTTAAATAACAGCTGCATTACATTGATGACACGATCTTTCCAGTCCCAAAAACTGCTATTTAAATTTATGTGCTCTAACCTCCTGCAGTCGTTTTATACATAGGGTACAAATGTGTGTATTAGACAGTATATTCTTTTGTCAATCTGCCTAAAAAAGAAAACCTTTATGATTTAGTATGCAATTTAATTAACAATGCATTGATAAGGCTTGCCTTTAAAACAGCAATGAAATAAATAAAAAGTGAATTTAAGTAATGTAAAATCAAATATTTATACCTGTTCAGTCTTTGAAAAATCTGTTATCATGCATTAAATTAAAGTTTATAATATTGTGATTGCTTTAGAGATAAATTGCCTGGTTGAAAAATACACACAAGCCTGTAATCCACACAGGTAGACCTGGGTCATGTTTCTTTTTCTTACCTTAAACATGTATATTCCTGGAGGCTGTAAAAATGTTCCATAGATTTGCTTGGTTGATAAAATCATTTTCCATTGTAAAATCTCCTGCTGTTGCTCATATGTAGTTTGTTTAATCTCTTCGGTTGAGGATGGGGTTTATTTCTCTTCGGTAGGACGAGGTGGCGGTCTGATACTTAAGACGATAATCTATCTAAACTTTGTGATCCGATCGCCTCTCCTGTCTTGTCCAGTCCTGCCCAGAACAGCTCTGTCTCCTCAGGCTTTGATGTGTCTGAGTCCACAGGAGAGGAGTGTGTGAGTGGAAAGGGGGTGGGATGGGATGGGATGCTGAGTGAGGGGGCTTATCTTACACGGTCCTGAATATTAATTTGTTAAGTTGGAGTGACCTGAGCTGAGGTCCAGGAAACCCGCCATAAAGTTCATATTTTTAATCAATGGAAGCAGAGCAGCATATTAATTGTCCAAGTGTCATTTTTTTGTGCTATAACAATTCATAAATGTCTTTACAGAGATGGATAATGTAGATATTTATGTATGTATGATTTATGATCTGTTTTAAAGGATGGTCTTATATGGAAACTATGGTTGAGATCTGTTTGATATTAACATGAAAATCTTTGGGAATCCATGATTCACGCTCAGACCATTCACTTTATGATTACAGTTGGTCTGTTTACTTTGGATTATGACTGAAAAAATTTAAGTAATTCAGTCGACAGCTGAGTAGTGGTATAAGAATCTAAAACACAGACTATGTAAATGCTATTATATGCTCTAAATTCTTTTCAGTATTTTACTGTAAGCGTGATCATGGTTTGATGACTCTCTAATGGTTTTTGCCGAGCATAAATCTGACTCTGAATGCGAACACTTGAAAGTCAAGAGTTTGACCATAAATGGTATCACATCGTCATATTTTGGCAAATAATTCCTTTTCTGTATAAGTCACGGATATGGTTAATACATCATGGTTTTAAACCTACCAATTTATTGGGATGGATTTATGAAACCTGGATGTTGTATAACATAAAGTGAGTAATGGATTTTCTTAGTAATAATACTGTCAATGATTAAGCAGAAAGAGCTTTAAAATAAGTTACTGAACATTTTTGTATTTTTTACATTATGCAGTAAAATGGTAGTTTTATGTATTTACAGTATTCACACATTATTCATCAGTGACTAAACATTTCCAGATGTTACGACCCGAATGCGTAAAATTGACAGGTTTTCTTGTTGAAGCAGATGAGTGGCATTTCAACTAATATGACATCTCTTAGCTTTTATACTTAATAAATCTGAATCCATTTAATGAATTGTCCCTTGAGATACGGCATCTCATTTTCAAAGTCTTAAAACAACAAACAGAGAACAAATTAAAATTCATACAAACAAAACAGCAATACATAACATACAACGCCACAACACAAAGATCAACATTTTGCTGAATACAGACTGAGGACGGTTGGATTCTGATTAAATAAATGGTGCCTTGACGAAAAAAGGCCTGGGTTTGATCACCCAACACAAAAAAATACATCAAGTTCCATGTCAAATTGATTCTGACACAGCTCTCCTTCTGAGAAGGTGTCATTTTCTGTTTAATACCTGAAAAATGTAAGCATGCGTATAAATGTGCTTGGTTGTTTCTTACAGAAAATAAGTGCAGCTCTGCTGAGTTTGGACTCTGTGGGAAGGGCAGGCAGACGAGCTGAACTAGCGGATCATTGGTGTCATTTCATGATGCACCGCAATAACTAATGTACTTCAACTCTGACCCAATGTCAATACCACATCAGCTCATGTTCAAACACAAGCCGTCTTACTCCCCCGCAAAGCATTTATACAATGATTTGGTGTTTAAATTATAGAGGAAATTAATAATCCAGTTCAGGACGGGCCTATATCAACATTTTTCCATGTCAGAGAAAAGTTTAAATGGTCGGTCTAATAAAGGCCTGACTTTAAGGTCTGACAACATCACAGAATAAACGGCCTTTCAGGAGTTATCAAAAGCAACTTACAGTTGCGTGTTATCCACCAAGTTGTTTTTGGCTCGGCTGTTGTAACCCACAGCTGTGGTTTGCCAGCTTCAAGAGGTTGAACAACTTGGAAATGATTTAGTTGTGACTAGGCAGTAAAATGTGTAGGCTGTATGCCTCATGTTGGTGGTGGGGAGTCCACGTTGACTGCTTCATACATGTGCGGGGATACATAAGATAGACAGAGACAGGCAGTAAAGACGAGAGAGGGACAGGGGGAGGGGGGGACATACCTATCCCCACGGGGTGTGAGGAATTTGTACAAATACCTGGCACAGGCATGCCAAAATAGGAGAGAGGGGGGAGACGAGCATGGAGCCATGAGAAGCCCTGGTCCAGTCATATGAGAAGATGGACAGGTAGAACAGCTTATTAAATGGAAATGGAGGCAGGATAAAAAGGGCCACAGTTGGAAAGTCTTAATGACGTGATATCAGGTGTTCGCTTAGTCTCAGATTTACATACAAGTGGAAAAAAGGAATACGATTATGAAGTGTGTGACCAGGCATTTGGAAAAAGATGTTGCTTAACTTAAACATGGAAACAGAGAAAGAGTAGTGGGGGAAGGAGACAAAGATCTGAGGCCTGCAATGTTTATTTGACTTTGTCAGAACATATCAATCACGTTTGTGCAGGCACATTATATAATTTTAATTACATTTACCTGAGCTATGGGCTTTTTTCTGGAGCTCTGACCTGCAGTGTACGTGTATCCCATATGGATTAGTCCCTTGTTCTTAGTATTTAAATCAGGAGGCTCTTCTGAGGCCAAATGAGGACTTGAAAAATGAAATAAAGGACTCTGCAGTTCAAAATGCTTTCAGGATAAACAGTTAATATTCATATTTTCTGTTATACAAATGTAGAATTTTATATTTAATTTTTAGATTTAATTAGATTTTAGGTTCTAAATTAATTATCTCCCATTAAATAAACACTTAATTTGATAAAGAATTTCTGACAAGACGTTCCTCCTTCACATGTGACATAAGATCTTGACCAATTATCGGCCTGGCCAGATTTCATCATTTGTTTTAATATGATGTGTGTGTTAAAAAAAGAAAGAAATTTTTCTAAAGCTGTGATGCAGATGCCTCTCTGTCTGCATCTCAGTCTGTTGCCACCAAACTGTGATCAGTCACTGAACCTCATATGTCCATAGAAAAAAAAAAGGTATTTTTATTTCATTTGATTCACAAAAGCTCATTGTGCTCCTTTATAGCAAACTTTAAAGCTATGAGGGCTTCCTGCACTTTTTTTGTTTTTTGATGATGTTGAAAGTTAAGTCATAAAATTTGTTATTCTAAATTTTAACACCAGTATTTAACGTTTACCGCATAAGTGCATCAGTTCCAAACATCGGTTCTTATTCTCCTCGAAGACTCTGTATCACAGCTTTAGATAAAAAACACATCAGCTGTCTCTAGACCTGCGGTTTCTGAGCATTTTAATGTCTGGACCCCAAAAAAGAAATGTGACATATCCTTGGGACCCAGACTTCGAAAAATTCATAACAACTGCCATAACATTTCCATTTCTGACTGATCCAAATATCTGTTTTTATATTGGAATATAAAAAATAGGATTTGGATTTATGTTGATTTAATGTTCACTTCATTAAATGAAAATGAACAAAATAAGCATTAAAACAAGAAAATGGACAAGAAATGACTGAAATAATCATGAAAACAAAGAAAATGACAATGAATAAAATAGTCAAGAAAATGAACAATAATGAACAACGAAATAAAGAAAATAATCAACAAAATGAATACAGTTTTTTTCAAAATCATTTAGAAAATTTATTTCAAGTCACAAAAAATGAAGAAATAAGTGGCACATCAACAATAATGAACAAAAAATGTAAGAAAGCAATCAACAAAATGAATAAAACATTAACAAACTACTCTAGTGAATGTACCAAATTATCAAAAACATTAAAAACATGAAGAAAATGATCAAGAACATGAACAAAAATAAACAAAACAATAAACAAATAGGTAACCTAATAAAAAAAGATTTTGTGACATATTTTGGATCGCAATTGTTTTTTTCTAATTTAGCATTTATTCTTTAACATGTTAAGTTTCTCCTGTTAATAATTGTCCGTTTTTCATTTGTGAAGCTCAACCTGCTCCAGTCTGTGACGATAACAGTGACTGACTTTATATCAGAGGCTGTTCTCTGCACACTGACGTATTTCATTATACTAATTGCGCACTTGTCACTACAAATGTTGTCCACCACATATTTTATTCAGGAGTTTCTGTGGCCCACGTGTTAAGATATCATGGAACTAAAGGGCCCCTGAGGCGTATTTGTGCTGAGGTTGAGTGTGTGAAAACAGAAGGAAGTTTAGTGTCTCACTCACACTCCCTTGAGAAAATAGATGTTATTTTTCGGCGTCTTCGTGTATTTATGCATCACATTCAAATGAAGGGGCTGTAACAGGTCCAATCACTATGACAAACACCGACACACAAACACTAACGGCTCCCTAACCTTTTCCTGGCTGTCCTTGCTTTCTTCATTCATTTCATTAATTAGCTCCTGTGTTTTTTTAGCAAACTGACTGACAAATTGCAGACCGGTTGACCGTCCTCGATATAGTGGACTTGATTAAATGGGCGGACATTTTCGTGCGTGTGACAAATGGTTGTTGGACTAAGCTGATTCACAACTTGTGATGAGTTATTGATTCCCCCGTCCCACCCCTCGCTTTCTACTGCCTGTCTGCATTTACAGTTTCCCATCAAATTTCTCCTGTTCCCTCCATATTAACCCATTGCTTTGTGCTGTGTGGGAGTACACAGTAAGATTTGACCTGGTTATTAACCCTGATGTCCTCTTGTCTTTTCTCTTGACCTTTCTGTTTTTGCAAAAACTGTATTTGGGAGAGAATTCACATTTTTCACATTTTGCCTGTATGTGAACAATTTGCGGTTGAGCTTAATATCTGTGTATTTGCGTGCACAGACTCGCAATACAGCTATTAAAATACACAGGATCTGTCTTCCAGTGATGGAATGAATACTTTAGACATTTTGTTCTATTATATGGAACTTATACTGATACCACAAAACATCTCAGGGGCAATTATTGTATCTTTTACCCCAATGCATTTGTCGGTGTTTCTTTATGGGTTGAGAGAACTCTACTCTTTCGTAAGCTATATAAACTCTTTTACTATCCTCTTGGTTTTGCTGGGAAATGCATTGTCATAAAGCTGAAAACAGCTGTTATTTCTGAGCCCATGAAAACCTGACTTATAAACTTCTCATAGCACTGAGATTCAACCAGCATATGTCGATCTTATCCAATATGATGCTTCGCTGTGGATTGAACTAAACAGTATATAAAGTTGTTCAAATGAGTTCCACTCCAATCATCTACAGCAGTGAAATGTAACATCCGCATTAATACATTAGTAATATGAATCCAAAAACAGCACGTAAAGTAGTAACACACTGACAGGGACCGTTTTACTGCACAATGACTGCTTTTACTTTATGTGCATTTTTACTCATAATACTGCTGTTGTACTTTTACCCAAGTAAAAGCTCTTAATGCCTCTTCCAACGCTGCTGTGTTCGATGTTGGCCCTTGAAGTCTCCCGAGGCCTGACGCCACACATTGAACCAATATGCACTGCCTCTGAAATCATGGAGCATTAGATTTGGACCTTGTGTGACCATGGCGAAATCTGGAACCCGTTAGTTGACACTGTCTGAGTTTGCAGCTCCATCTGCAGAAATCAGATCAGGCTTTCACAGGCCCATGTGGAGGGTTATCATAGCAGCCAGCATCCAACCAGCCAGCAGGGAATTGGACCTTTATCCTTACAGGAACAAGCCAAAGCAACTCAGCAATAATTATTATAAAAGAGCAACATTTCAGTACCATTTTGTTTCTTACTCATCCTGTTGAATACACAGTGTTCTTCCATGGAATTTAAGGAGTTTTCTGTGAAATGACTTTGCAGGCATTATTGTTTCCCGGTTTGTTATGCCTGTTAAAATGCTGAAGTTGTAAAACACCCAAAGGTGTGAAGTTTTGCGTCTTTAGTGTCTGTACAGCTGCTGGGTCAACTCTTGGCTTGTAATTAGGCCCCCAGAAACCAGGTGTATAGCTTCTGGACATTCGGCAGCAATCCACTCCAATTAGCTAATTACTGGTTAGGAATGAAAACTTGCAAAGCAGAAAATTAGGCGGAGGTCTTTAACTGCAGGATCACAGACAGACAGAGACAAAAATAGTTCCAATCTGCCCACTGGTGGCTCTGAATCAGTATTGCATCTGCACATCCTTAGAGTGATAATACTAGACTAATTATAATGTAATGCTGCATTGATCACAGGTTTAGTCTTTCATTTCCACAGTACAGAGTCTGCAAGGCATGTGAAAGAAGCCTTAGTTTATGTCCAAGCTGCAGAGATTCCTTCTTAATTATAAAAACTGAAGTCAAGTTAGTGTCATATCAACTTTCCAAATTACTGTTTTACATCAAGTGAATCACCGTAAATACCGCTTTGTGTAAATAAGCCATGGTCGAAGCGAAACAGTGGAAATGTTGGCTCGCTGTTGAGCAGTGAGCCCTGAGCACTGCTGGTTGCTTTTATGCTTCATTACGAGTCAAATAAGTAAAAAGGAAAGTTCTGTCCCAGATGTGCATATTTTTCTTTGTTTGTTTTAAGCCGCAGTGGCTGAAAAGGCTCACCACAATCAAATTAGGTCGACCATTATTTGCATGACAGCGGGAGGATCAAAACTATTCTCTGATGCTCATCTAATAAGGGCATTTGGAGAGTAAACAGACAGGCTAATCTTAAAGGAGCTGGTCCTGTTTTTTCTTGCGTCACTCGTGTCCATGTTGGTCATCAACAGACATTTAATTGTGTTTTTCCCCTTCTTTTATGTTAATATGCAATCTTTGTCATTCTGCTTCCCACATCACCACTGCCCTCATCTCTGTCCCCCCACCTCACAGTTTTCCATCGCTCAATTACAAGTAGTGTATTTTCACACTTATGCAATTTAAAGTTACGAAGCGTGTCCAGTTGCACATGTTCAGTAATCTATCTGACATTGATTGTGCTTATTGTCGTGTAAACACATTTGAGCGCTAACAACAAACAGATTCATTTTGGTCAGTTACAACGTGCATGTGCATAGTTTCAGCTTTTCTAATGTCAGAGTTTAATCTTAATATTTATGTGTTTAAGTTGTGTATTTGAGCATGTAAAAAGAAGGTACAAAGCTGATTGTTGTGACTCCTACATCATCCCCTTCAGTGTTAACAATCAGTGGCCCCGATCCCTATCCCCACGGACTCACAGGGCTCATGACATCATAGGTCACCACTTGGGTGTCTTGAGTCAGATTAAATCAGATTAAATACTAGTAAACACACACTGGTGCTTTTCCTTTTTTGTCACTCACACATATATTGTCATTGCCAAGAGCGTCATCACTTTCACTAAGCTTTCCTGCAAATTCCAAATTACATTTGCATTTAAATTAGCTTTCGCTGTAATTGACATGAACATAATTAAGGTCAGTAATCTGAAGGCATGTTGTAAGCCTTTATAAATAGCTCATTAACATCAGGACTGATTAATACTAATGCTTTCAGCTGACCTTTTCTATTATTGTTGTTAACTCTAACATGTAAGATCTGCACTCTGTACAAATATCAAAGAATAGAAGTTAATGTAACACCACTATGAAAAAGAATTTTTAAGAATTTAAACATTAAACCAAAAATACAGATTCTTTTGTTATTATATTAACCTTTACAAGTTATTTATTTATTTATTTTTTGTAGAGATAGGCTACTCCCTTTAAGTTTACATTTTTATTTCTATATATTTTTATCTCATGTGCTGCATGTGTAATCTTTTCTATTTTACTGCTAGCTGCAGGTACAACAAGTGGTGCCAGGCACAACAAACCCCGCCCCTCGCACGTATTGTAGCTTATTTTGGCATGATCCAGCTGATGTCATTGTATCTATGCATGTGCTAATGTCAGCATATCAATTGCTTGTACATATGTGCCAAGTTTGAAGTAAATTGAAACAATATTGATGTTTTTATAGACATTTGAAATTTCAGCCATTATAAGTAAATGGGGAAAAAAAAATTTAAAACATTTTTTTAAAATAATTTGAACTTTGACCCACTTTTCCCAAAATGTAATCACATCTATTCGGGGGTCAGGGTAAAAATATATTTCACTGTGCATTGTACTATATATAACTATGCATGTGACAAATAATTACTTATACTATCTGCATAGAACAATAACCGGTAGTGTTATAGTCTCACTCAAACCCATTGGTTTTGTCCACATTGTATATTGTATATTTTGAAACATTATCTTACTTGTTTATTCTATTCTATTCTATTCTATTCTATTCTATTCTATTCTATTCTATTCTATTTCATTTTATTTTATTTTTTTACTGCATGCTTCTTCTGTGTATGCACCAAACCACTGAAGCAAATTCCTAGTAATATAAACCCTGTTTACTTACATGCCAATAAATACGATTCTGTTTCTGATTCTAAAAATTATCTTACATTTAAAGACTTCCAACTATTTTTCAGGTGACTTCCAACTGAAATTTTCTTTACATTTAACCTTTTCTAAGTGATTTATCAGTTCAGTGAGCAGTGAAAACCAAGTATTTTTTCATATTTAATTTACTGAACATGTACATTTGCATAAAAGCTCAGAGTAAATTCAAAGGTTATTATATCAAAGCAATAAAAAATGGAAGAAAAAGTGACTTTTTCAGCAAAATATGTCATTGACTGAACATTAAAACAGTTGTCTACAACCACTGCCATGTGTCAAAGTAGAAGATGTTGCAGAAGAGGACAGTGTTTCCATGTTCACTACAGAGCATCTCAACGTCCAAATGGGTCATATCTGATGACCATGAAAAGATGAATTATTAATTATTAAATATATTGATTGGGTTAGTGGATCAAAAGTTATTAATTATTTTAGATCAGTAGATGCCTAAGGTTGCCAACGGCTGTTTTGGTCTTAGAAAGAAAAAAAAAGAAACAAACAAACAAAACAACCCTAATGATTCCTGAAATGTATGGTCATGAACTATGTGTTTTTTAATAAGTTAATCACAGGCTGACGTGACAAGGTCACTCCGTGCGTGGGGGCGCGTGGTCCGGGGACACGGCGTCGCGACGTGAGCGCGCATCCGCCACATTGAGGGGCTCGCGGTCAGTTGACAGTCCTCGCCAATGTGGAGTGTCTCGCGCTCAGTTTTGGTTAAATGCGGTTAAAGGATGGAGCTAAACTAACGGCACGTGACGCTGAACTCACGGGAGGAGACGGGTCGACGGTCGGTGAGTGAGGAGACTGAAAACATTACATTAATGCAACACTAATGCTTACAATGGAGTACACTGTTAGAGTCTGTAAATTATCTCTAATTTAGTGTCGTTTAAGTGAACTACATGTAATCTGACAGCGTTTAAACATCTTTCATTTGAATTTAGAACTGACTACTGTAACTGCCACTGAAAAGCCTTATTGTATCTATTAAAAACAAGTTGTAAACTGATGTTTTCATCGTACAAAGGCTGATGAGACCCAGAGTTTAGTCCAAAGACAGATATGAGAAATTCTGTGATGAAAAAAAAAATAACAAAAAAAGAAATACAGATTGTCATCATGGCCTGATGATTGATTTTTATGAGCTATAAAAAATTTAGCTTAAAGTTTATTGAGACAAACACATATAGTTAGTGTCATTGTGAGGATGTGAAACAGTGTCACAGTCCAGATTATGTGAAAAAAAGATATGATGAGACTGAACTCAAACTAAACTGGTTGTTTCCAGCAGTAAGAGATGACTGAAGGTTTTTCAATGAGACATATGAGGTAACAAGGCTGGACCAAAGTACAAGATTATAAAATGACAGCAGCTGATTCTCTTAAAAAGATGCTCATTGTCCCATTTTGTAATCTGTGGTTTAAGGACAATTCACTGAACTGCAGCTGATTTCCAGTAGTTTTAATTAATTTCAAGTTAATCTTAGTTCTTCATCATTCAGCATCTATTTTGCAAGTTATCCTAGGTAATGTGAGAGCAGCTTACTATTACTATATTTGGATTATTTAGGTTAAACTCTAAATATCTGTGAGATTACACCTCTCATAATTCAGCTGGATGGTATCGCGTTGTTCCCTTCCTGCCTTGTAAATGACCACATCGGTCAAATTCAATGCTGCACACATTTTAATTGTTGTTATTTCTGTCCACTTGGCATTTTCCGAGGTTGTGACATTACACACAGTCCCAGTGCTCACTAAAAATAATGGAAGAATAATGTTTCAACATAAAATTCACCTTTCCTCAGTAAAAAGGGTGTCAAATAAATAATAAAAATGTCTTTAAATCCACTCAGTTTAGATTCTGAAATCATGTTGACATGTTAAAACCTGTGTTTAATTGAAGCTGCTGTCGTTGCAATATATCAATGTGTCATTTAGTCAACCAATAGGTATACGATTACACACTGAAAATATTATGGGTTAGTATTGCATTACAAACGTGAGCATGTATTTTGCAAATAGTGTATTTGGTTGCTTTTTCCATGGGCTCTAAGGAAACTGGGTGAAAGCAGCTGATGCAGTCAGGCGCTGGGCTTGTGCAGTGGTGTGTCTAGATCTCTGGGGAGTTGTGAACTAGCAGTGGCAAATAAATATAGGATTGTTGAATTCACTGACTGGATAAAGAATATTGTACATTGTTATTTAACACATCACAGTGGGTTGTGAAGATGGGAAATGCCGTGACTACACCTTTCAGTAGTCTGAGTATTTTATTATTTAGAACAAGAGTTGTGCAGAGTTTTAAATAGCATATTGCAGCCTGCACCATCTTAACTCACAGATTAACATTTGGTCGTCATCACACGTTGACCTCGATCGCTGCACACAGCTGAGAGAGGGACGGTAGTGGAAAAGTTTCAATTAGATGGAATAAGGCTCAGAGCCAAGATGACTTCACAGTTATTATTATTACCTCCACCAAGGAGGTTATGTGATCATCTGTCGGGAGGATTACGCAAAACTACTTCGCCGATTTTCATGAATCGTGATACATAGGGAGAACATGAGTGAAGGAACCCCTCTAAATTTGAAGCAGGTACATAAATATAAAGGGATGGATAATGGACAAGCTTTTAACTCTGACATTGGCAAGTCCCTGTTACCAAGGTAACAATCAGTTTAATGAAGCAGTAGTACCACATGATAAAAAGGAGGAAACACGGGTTGTAATTTGCATTTGTCTTGTGTCTTAATAAAATTGTGGGGCAAAAGGAACAGCAGATGACTTGGTTAAGGTCTGTACTTTTGAGTACCTTGTAATTATTTATTTACATTTATGTTTTTATGTTGGGTCACAAATCACACTCTTCATAACAATAATTAATCATTTGTAGGTTCCTAAAACAGAAAGAATAATCAAATGTGATGAAGTATGGTAGGGTCATTTTACAGTATATTTTAATTATTCACAAAATAAACCCAAAATTTCAAAATAACCTATATTCTGCTAAAGGTTTTCTGACAATATCTACTGCCAGTCAGCAGTATTGCAAAGTTCATGTATTTCATAGAATATAAGAAACGCCATCTGGGAAATGACCACATTGTACAAAATGCACCAAATGGCATCATGAACTGCATACTAAAATTCAACAAATGTCACCTATTGATTATCCGTCTGTTGTGCTCTATGATGTAACATCCATTACTATTTGGAGCTCTGGATGGTGCAACAATCAGATGCAGCTTCATATCCATCATATCTGCACTTCACAAGAACTATATTGATGAGACTGGCTGAAAGCAGGAGGTCACTACGGTTTTGTAATATTCATGTACTTTGTTTCCTTCAGGTATTACTTGTTATTCCAGCTGATGTAGAAGACCCAAAATCTGTCACGTGTGACATAGAGTTGAGTGTAATAATTAAGCTTTAAGTGTAAAAGATGGAGAGAAAAGGCCTTAGATAGAAAGCCGTGTGAGCGGGAGAGGGAGATCTAACGTGTGCCCTGGTTTCTAACCTCCACTGATCAATATTCAGTATTGATGTCTCCATATTTGCATTGTGCCACTGCAATGTAGAGAGTCATTTAGTTTTGCAGTGCTGTACATAGGGGTCCCAGTGTTGATTAAATTC
This sequence comes from Apogon talboti, assembly GCA_037367365.1. Taxonomy (NCBI): domain Eukaryota; kingdom Metazoa; phylum Chordata; class Actinopteri; order Kurtiformes; family Apogonidae; genus Apogon; species Apogon talboti. Next base: position 16,228 of record JAPQRQ010036199.1, read on the forward strand.
TTCATATTACACCATCTGACCTAATTCAGCTTCCCATGAAATACTTCACAGAGCAAAAATAGTTTGTGAACATTACTTACAAACTTTTGTATTCAGGACATATAGCACAGGTGTGATGCAGAGGCAGAAATAATGGGTGTGAGAGGGCAGAATAAAGAGACAAGTAGTTTATTCTTTTTCAATGACACTGAAATCATATTCCCCGCTAACCTAATCTCACTCGATAACACCTTAATATGGTCAGATAATCTGGATGGAAAGAGCAAAGGGGAGGTGGAGCAGAAGCAGAATGCAAAGAAACAAAGCTGAGCGAGACAAGTGGTGGAGGTAGATGTGTGGTGTGGTAGGAGAAACATGAAAGCTCAGCAAAGCAGATGTTTTGGTGCACCAAATGTAGTTCATGCAGCAAGACTGAAACATTCATGTTTTAAAAGTAATCTTAATTAAACATGAAGATGATCGTGAGATATTTCCAAACCCTGCCCTACGCTCCTCAGTCGTTGTCTGTATGCATCAAGTGATTTGGCAAAAAAAAAAAAATACCCCTCATTAAAGACTTGTGGTAGTAGAAGAAGAAGAAGAAGTATTTAGACTGTTAATTCTGCACTGAAAATGCTTATGTTTAAGATGGTGTTCATTGTAACTACTTTATATACTGTTGTTGCTTAACATTTTGCTTTTCCCAGTGGTTGCTTTGGTTACATCTTTTCACTGGCTCAGAACTTGCAGTATCTTCCATGCTGCCCATTTGGTTTTTTTTTTAGAGATTTGATTGTTACATTTTAAATGAAAATAAATGGTACTTTGGGGAGTTTTAAGTGCCTGTAGAACTGTACTTTTTTATTCAGTGGTTCAGTTTTTTTATTTAGGTCAATTTTACCTCCTTGGCTATTCTAATGTTAAGAAGTAGGAAGTAGAAGTAGGATGAATGCATAAGAACATGTAATTCTTCAGTCTGCATAAGATAAAATGTAGTTTTCAGTGGACGTAAACAAAAATTACCTGTAGTTAAAGCCAGAAAGAAAAGTAACTGCCTTTGAGGAGCAGATGTACCCTGTAAAGTACCAGACAAAGGAAGCTCTCAAATGAAGTACCTTAAATTTGTACTTAAGTTCATTGCTTGGGTGGGAGCACGACGTTACATTCCACCACTGGAGTTTAACTTTTATCTTCATTAAAATAACCTTGAAATGAGTCTTTTACTAGTCTGCCTCTGTTACTGTTGAGCCATAAAGATTAGCACAATTGTGTGTGCTGTACAGTTTTAAAGACACTGAGTACTCTTGACAGGTTTCTAGGTTAAGATAAAAATGTTCCCTCTGAATTAAGGTTGGGTGATTTGGTCAAAACCTATGTCATATTAATAGTATATATCACTATACAGTAAATTAATTTAAGAAATGGTTTAACATAATGATGGTGCATTTCATGGAATCATTTTCTTTCATTTGGAACTTAGATTCAGTGTTATATTCAGTTTCCTTCATGTTTGTTTGTCTTGCCATTTGGAAGAGCACAAGACATGTACAGTAACTGACAAAAAAGACCCATTGGCATAACAAGGATAGAGCATTGTCTGAACGACAAACATTATCTCAACACTTAATGTCAAAGTACACATCCCTTTTCTGAACTAGGTGCAGTTTTCTCACTATCAGAGTTTTGCAGTCCATTACAGTAGAATTTACTGAGGTTGCTGATTAGCATTAATTGACCCTACCAGGAGTTTATGCACATCAAATATTAGTGTGTCTCTGAGAAATAAGTCTCAGGGTTCAGTTCAATAATAATTATAATAGTAATTATAGCATAGCTCTCCATTCAGCCTGCTGTGCTTAAGTCCTTGTGATTTTGGGCGCACAACATAAGCACGCATAGTAAATATATTACCATAGACTGAAACACCACATAATCCAATAAAAAACAGCTCTTATTTATCGGCTGAGTGGAAAAAATAATATAGATATAGATATAAGCACAATATGCACTACTAGAAGTTTAATAAATTCAACAATTAAATATTATTATTATAATCCAGTTGTTTTAGACCCCTCATCTGAAGGGTCATTGTTCAATTTCAATCACTGCAGGTGTGTGTGTTAGTGAAACTTTAATTTGTAGAAAGTTAAAAGCATTGCAGGATCACTTACAGGAACACTAAGCTCTGTTAAGCAATAAATAGATTCTATCAACCGAGATGATTTTGTAACACTGATTTCAGTACTTTTAACATTGCAAACGTGAGTGAATCAAAAGAAGGTTTTTTACTATGTACAAACATTTGTAGTTATTAATCAAAGGGAATTACAAATAAAGTCCTCTCTCTAATACAAACCCCCTTTAAATAAAGGCCTGGTACCTTCTGCAGTTGAGATAAATAAAGGCCCTGACCACTTTTTGAGGACATACAATAAATCTTTTCATTTACATTTGCCATATGCAGCATGTAAACATTTGACTTATCAGACATATCTGTGGATACATGAACTCAAACCATTTGGCCAGTCAGATGAAGTCCTGTAGCTGTCAGCGATCCTCAGGGTTTTTTGGGGGGTTTTTTTGAGGCGCTTACATGGCACCTATGTGGTTAGTTCCTTTATTTTATAGCATCATTGCAATATTGAACAGTGTTGTCATTTGTGTTAGATATGCACATTACAATTTCAGTCTTCATCATATAAGGCAGGACTGTGAATCAGATGGAATTCAGAGGGTGTGAACCATGACTGCTCTTATATTAGAAGTCACTTCAAACATTTTCCACTTCACCACGATAAGGTTAGACAACCTAAGGACACAATCACATTCCCCCCACACACACACAGGCACAAACACACACTTCCCTCGTCACCTTCTCCAGCTCCTGTCATCAGGTGGTCAGTGACACTCCAGCCCAATCAGAGAGATAACAAACCTGAGAGCATGCTCATTTGGTAGCGTTCAAGGTAGATGCATCAAGGTCAAGACTGATCCCTCACTCAGTTTCATAGTAACTGAACATCAGGCGTCTCAACTGTTGTAATATCTACCCTAATGGATTTTGGGGAAATTATTTTTCGGCCTTAATAGACTTTACATGTCTATGATGTCTGATAATACTCTGGTAACAACTGTCCAGCTAATAATTATCATAGACAGTGTTCTTATGGATAATACAATTTTGTTGAACAATAAAACAATTTATTCATTGAACAATATAACAATAAAACTTCAACAGCTTCAAAGCAGTTTTTTTCTCAGTCATTTAGCCCCTGAACTGGTTGTGAGCCAAATGGAGTAACATTTCATAATTTAAGCAGACAAAAGTGAAAATGATCTCATTTGTTCGATTTTTTTCAATTATACTCTCTCTTTAAATTCCCACATTTATTTATTTTTTTATTATTATTTTATTTTGGATTTTTCACATAACAACAATACAATTACATACATACAAGATAGAGTGACCTCACCAGCCCACCGCAAGCGGGCCAGAGACAGCCGATCCAAGACACACATTAGGAAGAGAGAAGGAAAGAAAGAAAAAAGAAGAAGAGACAAGGGAAGAGACACATATGTTAACCTCACACCTCCTAGGTCCTGCAAGCCCTGCTCGAGTACTTCAAGCTTGATCGATCTGATGTGCTGGTAGATTTTCCATATAGTTTAAAAATGGTTGCCATATCCTATAGAACATCCCAAAATTCCCACATTTATTAAAATACTTTTACATCTATCACTTATGATTAAATTAAGGAAGTACATATAACTGCTATAAATGATGAGATTCATTAGACAATGTATTGATTGATTGGTACTCACAGGGCCTGATTTACTAAGATCACAAATAACGGGCATAAATTTGCTTACTCGAGCTAAAAAAAAATGCTCATGCTATTGATTTGTGTGTCACAGGTGATCAACTAAGATTGCCTGTGCAAATGACAACAGGTGCAAAATCTTGGAGACCGCCCTATTTAAATGAGGATTTTATGTGCGCTACTGGTTGTCGTCATGGAGACAGTGCGCTGGACAAACTGCTCTGGGATACTCCAGCACTAATGGCAACAATGCGCTGGAATGAGCCAGATGCAAGGAAATGTAACGTTGCAAGGAGTTTTGTCATAGAAGATATTACATTACTTGTTGTGACTGGCCCCAAATAATCCCCTAGTTCATCTAGAAGTTCTAAAGTGGCATTGCTAGTAGGTGATACGTCTCAATTAATTTTTCTTCCATCATTCCAAAAATGTTGACGTGAGCAGAAAAGGTTCGTTCTCTGCATTGCCTATGGTTGTGCCTATGCCGCCTCCTCACCACAACTGCAGCCAGTTTTGCGTGAAGCTGTGCCAGTTAAAACCTGCCTTTCAGACATGCTAAATATAGACGCAAAATCAGCCACCGTACTGAGTAAATATTTGCATCTACTCCTCCCTATTATTTTACACACATATTGTGTATTCATCAAGGCAAACACGCTAAATGGGTTGCGCAAGCTATTTTTCCCATTTGAGAGACACAACCCTCGGTGTGTCCTGTTAGTACAGTAGATCAGCTTCAGCATGTTTTGCATGCGCAGTCAAGTTTGCGCACATTTTTTACACGCTCACACCTTTAGTAAATCGAGCCCATAATGTCTTATTAATCTTGTCTATAGGTAATGGTGAACAGTACATGTATAGGTCTGAAGGCTGACATTAGTTAGCTTCACTAACTTTCCCAGATTATTCTGAATCTTTTTTATGACCTAACATTTTACCTGTGTGGAGTCTATCTATAACAGTAGCATTACTTCTTACGTAAATTCTCAGCGGATTAGCAAAACCATCGGTGAGATTACCAAACTAACAAGCGCAGCTGTAATCCACATATCACCGTATCCACCCCTTCACCCAAACACCTCCAAGCTCAGCCTTCATCTTAGCTACAATCCTTGTCTGAACCTTTGTCTCTTGACTCCAATCCACTGTTGTTTTTATCGTATATTATTCATCGTGTGCTAAGTTTCTTAATAACCCAATCTAGGATTCTGTCACCTGGAAGTTCTCAATATTGCCTTGCTATAACTTGTTTGTCTTTTAAACTTCTAATCACATCAAACCCTCCGGTTTTGGCTGTACTGTATAGTGATCAGCAAATTTAATGATGTTCCACTGCAGACGGATCATTTTAATTGACCTAGAGTTACTTTATTAATATTTTCCCCTTTTTCCTGTTTTTCACTGTTTCTATTTGCAGGTTCTTCATGGCTGTACGGATAGACTGTATATGGATGAAGTTTTGTTTTGTCATGACCATCTAAACGAAGAATCTATGATATTTGACTGGTAAAATACATCACTAATACTTCATTACATACACTTCCACATGTTTAGATATGTGTTATAATGCAAGTAATTTCTGAGCTAGCACAAAATGTGAATAGTTGGTATAAATTGAATGAAAAACGATCTTTTGTAATTTTTCCCATTTAATTTTTACTTGTCAACAAAATCATTACATCTCTGAAACACCTTTTTTAGCTAATAGGTCATGTCAGTCACAGCTGTTATTCTAAATTTTCATTCTCTTTTACATGTCTTTTTAAGATTGGCAGTGCTTTTGTAAAGAACGCCCTAAAGAAAAGGAAAGAAAAGGAAAGCACAACAGAATGCCAGCACATCTGTAGAGAGAATGGAATAAACATCTACACAGTCGTCTCCTGTGACTCTTTCCATCAGAGCACCAAAGATTCAGTGCTCTAACTGAACATGTGTCATAAAGGAGGGTCAGCACACAAGTGAAGATGAACCCCTATTTCACCTCTCACTTCAGGAGGGATCTTTTTCCTCATTTTCATTTGTTGTAGACATATTTGATTTCTGTTTATGTTTATTCTGTTTATGACTGAATGACAATGTGTCAGTTATATTGACAAAGGTGGAGCATTAGCTCTTGTATTTTGTTGCTGTTCCTTTTCTACTCATCTCAGTGCAGAGTCGGGGTTAAGGGTTTGAGTCTGTCCAGATGTGGATGACGACAAACTCTGTATATTTGGGATTCAGTAACAGAGTTCTTCGAAATGTGTGAAAGGTAAATGCCAAGATTATGAACATATCAAACATTGTCATCTTATATGTATTTCTACATACAAATATTTGACAGTTACTTCTACTGTATGCATGTTTTGTTTTGGTTTTTTTTTTACAAATCACTGTGGTTTTGTGGTTTAATTCAAAGTTGCTCTTTTATAATTCTTAATTTCTTATTCTTGCATATCAGATGTCTGTCTGATAATCTCTCTTCTTTGCGGACGTGCTCTATATTCAGGCAGCCCTTTGTGATCTGGTTCAAACAGGGATGCTGATTCAGAAACTTCAATCAGCAAACTCAGTAATATTCTCCTCCCACTTACACAGTCATCCTTCGTCCATCTAACAAGTTTGACACCACACCTGCTGAAAAATGTAGTGAAATTCCTCAGGTGATCTGTGTGCTTACCTTTAACCTCACTGAAAATCTTACACAAAAAGCCAAAAATGTGAATAACATGACAAGTTCACCTTAATCTTTCTTGTTGTCTTCCCTTCTTATCTTCTGTCAGGTGGTTTCTCAGCCATAATGCTGAGCTGTGATGAGGTATGTCCGAAGTAAGCAGTTGTGAAGTTCAGATCAGTATCTACCCAACAATAGTTTAAACAAACTGACAATGGCCAACAAGCCAATTTGTCAAAACTTAGATAGAAAATTGGAATTGTCAAAGCAATGACATGATGGATCAGAAAATGTCCAATAAAACAAGGTTCTTTCAGTTGGGCCCTTCTTGTTGGGCAAAAGTGAGTGACTTTTGAAAAAAGCACTGTTAATCATGTTAGTCATTGAGTTGTTTCTAGTATTCTCTATATCTTCTTTAATGTCCCCTAAAAATGTATTGAAATTGAGCAACAACTAATGTTACTAGGTATGTCATGTACTGAAAGTCCTCCATTCTTTGTTTTTTCATGCACATACCAAGGGATTGTGTAACTGAGAAGAACTTGATTGTAAGAATAGGCATGTTTTTATTTTGTTGTTTGCATGGTAACATTTTTTATCACATCTTCCCCTAAGCTTAAGCTTTGGAGTTGCCTATATCCATTGTTTGTTGACCTTGCAATAATATTGCATTGAATCCTTTGTCTTCCCACTGCATTGTATTTTCAGTGTATAGCTTTAATCAATCAGTGATGGCTGCAAAGATTTACCCTGTAAGACTGCTAAACTAAAAAGAACCTTTCCTGCATGATGTTGTGACATCTCTTAAGGTCAACCTTGCCCTACCACTCCTTGTCAAACTAGTCCTCACAAAAAACAATTAAGACTATTAGAAGTATTGCTGGACTTTTTCCTTGTAGCACTCCACCTGGTTCTTACTTTCAGTATTATGGAATTACGTCACAAAAGCCCACTTTGTTTGCACTGAGATCCATCACTAGAAGGAGAGACTCTACTGAAAAACATCACAAGTTGTTTCAAGGACAGTGTAACAAGATATTGACCAATGGCTTTGGAGGGTATTCTCCCCTTGTTACCACTGAACACTATGGACTTGTGTTTCCATTGAGAAGGCAAACTATACTGTTAGCACCAAGTACAACTTCTTTCACTGCTCCAAAGTGTGTACTTACTACATCAGGTGTGCGCATCTGTTTTTAGACCGTACATGATGGGAGCAGCACGTGTAAAACGTCGCTTCAGTGCTGTGGTGGATGGGCCAGTGGAGGAGGAGGAGGTCATGAGGCTGGCACAGAGTGCTGCAGATACGGCTAGGGCAGGGGGGAGCCCAACAGGGTCAGGGACCCCGCCAAGCCCTTCTCCGACCCACGCCCTCAATGGCAAAGCTCTACCTCTTCAGAGCAACACCAACAATGCACGGAGGCAGAGTGCCATTGAAGAATCAGTTGGAGGAGATGCAGGAGGAGAAGGCGGAGTGAGAGCAGGAGGAATGTGCTCAGGGCTAAGAAGTGGAAGAGGCGGTAGTGGTGGAGGAAGAGAAGGCCGTTCCTCTTCGGACCTGGACTCACTCTCTTCCCCTTCCAGTACCAGCCGCCGTCGCACCAGGCGCTCAAGCCGCCGGCCCCGGCAACGCTTTGTGGGCAAGGACGGACGCTGCAACGTCACCTTCGTCAACATGAGCGAGAGGGGCCAGCGGTACCTCAGCGACCTCTTCACTACCTGTGTGGACATCCGCTGGCGCTGGATGTTAGTCATCTTCACCCTCTCCTTCCTTCTCTCCTGGCTGCTTTTTGGATTTGCTTTCTGGCTCATTGCCTCCGCGCATGGGGACCTCTCCATTCGGCTCGCCCCAAGCCCAGGTGCCTCCTCTGGAACAGGAGAGGCCGGGTCTGGAGGGGAGTCTGATGGAGAGGTAGTGATTGAGGAGCCGTGTTTCTTCCAAGTGAACAGCTTCATGGCGGCCTTTTTATTCTCCTTGGAGACACAGACATCCATAGGTTACGGATTCCGAAGTGTAACCGAAGAATGTCCCCTGGCGGTGGTGGCGGTCGTTTTGCAGTGCATTGTGGGCTGCATTATTGACGCCTTCATCATCGGGGCAGTCATGGCAAAGATTGCCAAGCCCAAGAAGCGCAATGAGACTCTGGTGTTCTCTGACACAGCTGTGGTGGCACTGAGGGACGGAAAACTTTGCATGATGTGGAGAGTTGGAAACCTACGGAAGAGCCACCTGGTAGAGGCACATGTCCGAGCACAACTTCTGAAAGTAAGTGAAAATAAGGTAATGGACATGATGGAAAAAAGAACTAATACAGTAAAGTAATAATTAGGACAAGTAATTCTTACTAAAATAGGTGAAATACTACAGGTTTGTAAAACATGAAGACAGAAGGGAAGTGTCAGAAAATAGGTTGTTACTGTGAGTCAGCAGTAGAGGAAAAAAGGTTGCAGAGAAACAGAGAGCATTTAGACCATCTGGCCTGTATTCTGTGGACCGTAGTTAATGAGAGCTTGTTTTATTTTCCCTCAGGGGTTAGGAAGATTTACCATGGATTAACTTGCCTACAATTCTTTAACTGGGGACCATTGTCCTTCGTCATCTCATTTTCTCTTGGGTGAACTGTGGGTATGGGTGATTGCGGTCTATGTACGCTGATATTTATCCTGTCTAGCCTGGTCTAGCCTTATTTGGGTAATTTTGAAACTTTACCCATGTTTATGTGATTGTTTGTGTGTTTTGTTAGTCATTGCTCAGTGAATGTTCTTGCATCTGGGCCACTGAGGCTACAGCACAAACAATTTGATCTCTCTCTTGATAGCATGACCATATCAAAGTTCAGACAGGGCAGATAAGATTAAAGTTTGTGAGGATCAAAGCAATACAGTTTGTAATGCTGGGAATGGATATTGGTCTATAGTATGGGATGGGTGAGTGATAAGCCTATGCAGGTATGACCAAATACTAAGCTTTTAGGTCACACATTTAATTTCCAATCATTTTCTTGGGTAGCCTAGGAATATGGCATCAAATAAGTAGATTTTTTTTCACATAGGAAGGTGAAGATAATCTCCTGCTTCCACATTGGAAATAACTTCTAATCTCTCTGTCTTGTTTTCCTACACATGAGAATACATTTTGTAACATCACAGCATGTAATACGGACATTTTTCTGAATGACTTAATATCTATAATATCCTGTCTTTCTTACTCCCAGTCAAGGGTGACACCAGAAGGAGAGTTCCTTCCCCTAGACAACATGGACATCAATGTGGGTTTTGACACCGGCACCGACCGCATTTTCTTGGTCTCCCCGGTGACTATTGTACATGAGATCAACGAAGAGTCTCCCTTTTTTGAGATGGATAGAAAAACCTTGGAGAAAGACTTGGAGTTGGAGGTCGTGGTCATACTCGAAGGCATGGTGGAAGCCACAGCGATGACCACGCAGTGTCGCAGCTCCTATCTGGCCTCTGAAATCCTCTGGGGACACCGCTTTGAACCTGTGCTCTTTGAGAGGAGAGACTGCTACCAGGTCAGGGATGAATGTTGTTTGTTGGCACAGCAAATAAAATGCTTCTTACAAATGTGTTCATTCCATTTTTCATTCTGCCTTTTTTCCAGGTGGATTACTCTTTCTTCAATAGGACATATGAAATTGAGAACACTCCTTCATGCAGTGCTAAAGACCTGGCTGAACAGAAGTACATTCAAAGCTCACGTTCGTCATTCTGCTATGAGAATGAAGTCGCTCTGCAACTTGTTTCTCCTGAGTCTGAGCAAGACCCAGAGTGTCCCTCCCCACCAACCAGGAGACAGTCTCTGTCAGAACATCTCCACTACAATTGAAGGTGTAGGATAGCTGCCCTCAAGGGAAAAAGACAGGAAGTTGACCCAGGGGTTTAGAAGATGTACAGGTAAAAAGAGCAGCATAGACTGGCAGACTTCATGAGATATGATAGACATAAATAGATAATGTCATGAGCTCCTATTGTCATTGGGAGACAGGAAAGAAAGTGCAGAGTGGGAGAGAACCCAGAGGTTCTCAAACACATTGAGGGATAGAACTCAGTACAGATGTAGACAGGAGATCCACAGGTAGAGTTTTTGGGTCTGCTTATTTGGAGATGGGATTACTACCTTGTTGTCTGACTGGCCCTGACAATCTTTCAGAATCATGGAAAACTTGTGTCTCATCTGGCCCATCACAACCACAACACGCTGGATGGCTCTAATACCTAGCCAGCAGGATGTACAACAGCACCCCATGGTGGCTTTAACCTGCAACTGCACAACCTTTGTGGTTTTGGAGAGACCTTTTGACCTGAAATGAATGGCAGTGTACCTACTGAGGTGCAACTCAGGAATGTATTCCACCATGAAGAATACTTATCATTTTAATGTTTTATTTTTGTATGGTAAGTATGGACTGTATACCTTTTGTATTATTATGAGTTTAAATAGTTCTTGAAACTGTTAGGCTAGAGAAACACTAACATGGAGAAACTGCTGAAAATTGGCAGCGGTTTTGAGCAGTATCTATCCATGTAGTATATGTTTGCTATTTTAATGTGTAATGCAAAAATGTTGATGGATTGTAGTCTTTGATTTAATTAATCAATGTGTTGTGATGAGTTGAATGCCATTTTCAAGCTCTGGTCGTGACAGAGGTCAGATAATGTCACAAGACAATCACAAGACCTACTTTCTTACACTAACAGATGCATTATATCATCCTGTTTTGTGTTGCTAAAATCAACTCAGATCACTAAATTGATTTACCCTCATGCTTTTGGATTCCTGGCATTTAGTGGTTCATGAATCCAAGGCAAACGAGCAGTTCTTGTTCACTCTTTGAATCTACTGGAGGCATACAGGCACCTCCGCAACTAGCTGACCACAAATTAGTGTCAGATTGATGTGCATAGTGATGTTGGGATGATGTATCGTTCCTTTATTTTTGAGAATGAAGGAACTGTTTAACATCCTCTGAAGTTGCAAAGAGTCACATTTCAAACTACACCACATTCATGAAATGATTCTTTATGATTGTGTTTGTAAAATCATGTAGCACCCAAGTTATTTGAATGTGTTAGGGTTGGTTTCTCTCACAAACTGTGAGAACATTGTGGAGGGTGGTGCCTTCATAACAATCCAGAGATTTTAACCCTTAGTCTGCAGCCGTTTCTTTGATGCTTAAATTGTGTTTATTTTGTGGGACTGTATTTTGAGAAGAATTAATTGTGCAAAAGTGGTTATTTTTAATCACCTTAACACTTGCAGTATGCTGTGCTAAGCAGGCATGTCTATGCAGAGAAATTACTGTGAATCTACTCTATGACTGGGTAGTCTCAATATGACTTTGCACTGATATCGTGCAAATGCTTGTAGCCGTATTATGTTGTAGACTATGTAATAGTTGCACTTTGTTGTATTACATTGCACCTGGAATGTTCTTCTTTATTTCAAATCCTGTGTTATTTTATAGTAAACTATGCCACCTGAGAATTTAAGCCTGCTGATTACAGAAGTATAACATAATGTTTTGTTGACCAATAATCAGCCTGTTCAACGCACAACCTGGGAACTTGTTCTTTGTACTTTGCACTAATATTAGAAACAAATATCACTATTGAAGCTCTACAACAGCACAGTGTTTATGGGACAGCTCAGTGTAACCTCAGTGAATAAATACCAGTGTTTCAGTTGAGTAATTGAAAAGATGTAAACTCAGGGGAGAATGAGGCATTGATCAGATATTATCCATTACAATTAGTGTTGATACTGTTCTATGTTTCTGTCTTCTCTTACGCCTCTCCTTTACGGCTACCATGTTCTATTTATAGGCTGCATGTGGGGCCAGACCATCCACCCTTTTTCCACTTCCATGAAATGTAACTTGAACTTAAAGCACCATCACTTTTCCCATGATAATAATTGTTAAACAATCTGGAGGAAATATGTTGATGGATTATTTGGTCATTTCAACAAGTGTCAGTCTCACTATACGCGGTAAACTATTTATGAAATAGATAGAATTTCAAGATTTCTAACAATCTACTGAGACAAATCCAATGAATGCTGTAGTTTTCTGTCCCAGGTTGTTTTTCAGAGAAAAATATAAAGTTGTTTTTGTTTTTTGGGTTTTTTTTTTTTCAAATTTTGGAATTTATAGTAATTTATTTTATTTATTCGTAAAATAAATTACATTTATATTTATTTTGTAGTAATTTCAGAGCTGCCTCTTGCACATAGCACTTCCAAAAACTGAACACTGGTATAGAGCAAATAAAACGTCTGAATTTAAATTATTGTTTGCTTCTTTATTTGTTTGTTTTTGAAATTCATGTCAAAAGATCCTACACTGTTCACTTTTGTGGTGTTTATCAGAGCTTTCGTCATACATTTATTAACACTGAAACAGTTTGTTGAACAGCAATGCAACATGAGGAATATGCATTTGTAAAGGCTTCGGTCAAATGTTACAAGATGAAGATTCACAGGTAATGTTTGATGAAATTGGGTTTTTATTAAATATCAACATAAAAACTTCCCAAGGATGTTGATCGTGATTATGTCACTACTGGTACAGGTCCCTGCCAGAGATAACATTCATGTAGATGACATTCCTAGCATGAACCTGCCTATGACGGAGTATATCAGGACCTTATCCATAAAACCATAATGATAATAAAGACATGAATGGATGGATGGATGATGTAAACAAGTCACTAAATATCTTGTAATATATTAATTATATCCTTTTATACAGCGGTAGTGTTACTTGTTTTATTATAAACCAAAAATATGGGCTGAGTACATGAGAAAGGAGATGGGATACAAAAAAAGCACGCGATCACTGACAACAGTCTTAATTTTCCTCTATTTTGAAGTGCTATAGGCAGTAGGATAATGCAGTCTGCAATACTGTACACCTATTAAGAATGAAAGATTGCACACAAACATGATAAGATACAAATATGACAAGCCTGTTTTTGAATCTTCATTAGATTTATTGCAGTTGATTAATTATTAACAATTTATAATCGATATCTGATGTTTTAAATGGATATTAAACCCTGCAATTTCAGTTATATTACACATGCAGTAGATGTTCATTAATAGCCCTGAGTCCCTGAGAGTTTGGGTTCAGTCGGATTTCCAGGGATGATCTGAATCACGCGCCTGGGGTCAGATTATTTAGAGCGAAACACCGAAGTGTTTTTTCGTGGAGTCAAACAAATCCGATCTCAGATCAGTGTCTGCGGACACTGGCAGCCGCTGAGTGGTAAACAAAGAGCGCGCAAATCTCCCTACACTAGCGCGAGAGTGCCGCACAGACACCTGCTGCAGCATTTCAATTGGCTGCGATTCTTGTTAGTCACTGCTAGTTCCGCCTTACGTCAACCACGATTGGTTGAGGATGGAGTTTTTTCCTGCAACTGTTGACGCCATTCGTCACTGCTCCCGTTTCGTGCCAGTTCGGGGGCGGAAAACTCCCGTCGCATTCATGAGGCGGGTTCAAGGTTCTGTTGTAGATCTGGATTGGAGTTGTTTCTCTGTGGGGTTTGACCGAGAAGCGTTTTGTAGCGTCTGATTGGACTGACAACAGGAAGCGCAGCTCCTGGCCTGAAGCCGTCGCTTTGCCCTCACTGCTTTCTGTCTACTTACCGAGAAGTGTGTGCGGCTCCACTGAGAGAGCGCTGCAATGATAAAAGCCGCATATGCGGTAGGCAACACACCTATCAGACAGGAAAATACCTAAGAAACAGCCACAGCCCTGTTCACATCGCACCACAGCCTTATCCACGACCAGGAGCGGAACCTGAAGGTGAGACGTTTAATTGCCTTTTCTCTAATCCAACTCGTATAGAGCCTGTGTGTATCCTAAACGTGTCATATTTCAGTGGGGTTGGCTAACCTCGCTAGGTCAGTCTAAATGCGGTGGCATATCGCCTAAAAATGAAACGGTGTTGAGACTTGAGGCGTCCATACCGGTTTGATTTTTATGTAGCAGGAGAGGCTTACATCGAGATGTCCTGAAGTCGGGCAAAGGAGAAGAGCAGAATGATGTCCATAAATGGATTTCGACCTATATAATTGTAGGTTGTGGGCCAGTAACAGCAAATGTAATAATGATAATATAACCAATTAAGCCGGCGAAAATGTGCAAGCTTTGGGCAGCCATATGCACGCGCTTTGAACAGTCAATTAAAGGCAGGGCCCATGTGATTGTTCATGTCTTATGTCCAAGGTGTGGTTGCCTCCGTCAGGTTTTGTTCTGAAGCTCCAGAATGCAGGTGATTTCTAGGGGTCACACCGCAGCTGTAGAGCCCTGCAGCCGCACTCTAATTATTACAGCCACTGGCTTCATAATGTCACCTCTCCTCACTGGCCGTGCAGTGCGCAGATGCCACCCTGATCATCACCGATGAAATGCCACTTCGCATCAAAGCAGTTGGAAAAAAGGCGTCTCCTGCTCCCTCACGCACGCACAATCAAGCGCAGGCACCCACACATTAATTAGACACACGTACACACCCACCGCAGGACCCCCCGCAGTGGATGACCTCAGTGCAAACTCAGGAGGTATTGTCTGTGGGCTGCTGCTGCTGCTGCTGCTTGGTGCTCGGGGTGTTGCTATGGAGGAGGGCAGGCAGGTTTTGGCAACTCCAGCTGCTGCAGGACGGGTTTGCTGGTCAGTATGGGCTGTACTGCACCAACAGCAGGTCTATGGATATGTGTGTGTAAAGACTCCCTCATAGGGGGACTGAAGTGACAGAGCAGCATCATAGTCTGCAACTGTACAGCCTCTGTGTCAAAGGTGATTAGGGAAAATGATTGAGTCTCCATACCACATAATGATGAGACAAATTTCTGAACAATATGACAGCTGCTGTGTTAGGTATTGTTGTGTCTCTGTTCAAGATGCTACTTTTGTGGCACTGACTGAATTTCACTGAAAAATGTATTGCTGTGATACCACATTTAAACAGTTTAGTGCATGCAAACATGTATGCATGACCTTTATACATTATTATCAGTGATATTCTACTCAGACAACTTCAGTCATGGTAGATGTGGAAAAATGCCATCTTCCTGTAACATTAAACTAAAGTCCCGAAACAGACAACTTGATCGGTTGCATAGTTTCATATTTCTGTATTACAAAACTGCTTTGACTGTATAAAATAAGGATAAGTTTGAGATTTTTATAGTAGTGTATGTTTTTGATTTATTTATTTTTTTTGGTTAAAAGGAAAGCTTGATGTTGAGAAAGTGGTTTAAGAGCCAGAATCAAAACCAAGGTATCATATATGCACTGTTTTAAGACGTAACTCAGGTATTTGTTGACAGTAAAACAAATCCTGAACTAAAATGGTGGGTTGCAAGCTGCTTTATGTCAATGAGGAATCACATATTTTCCATAGTGACTGGCAGGGTGGTGGCAACTCCTTTGTCATCATGTTTATCCCACACCCAGAGTCATTTTGTAGTGACAGGTATGGTAACGACAGGGTCAGAGATCGGTGTCATGAACAGACTCTGAGATGCATAGCAGGAATCAGGCCTGATGACATTTCTTTCAAGGCATGGAGACGCCTAATAGTTAACACACACCGTGCTCTCAGGCACAATAGCCAACCTGTCTGATCACAGTTGGCAGCTGCTTGAACCCGTTTGCCTGTTTTCGAAGACTCACTTAAGAATTATCAGCTCACCCCTCTGTAACATGTAATTTTCATCTTCATAATGAACTGTCATACATTTTAACAGTTTACCAAGCCATCTCATCTTTCAGTCAATCAGAAAAAAATCAATCAGGCAATTTAAAGAAAGAAGGTTATTTGACGTTGACAGTGCTAACAGTCGGTGTGGTATCTTAGGCCAGTGTTAATGCTTTGTAATGTACAGTATATTTGTTACATATACCAGTTAATGAGGAATGCAGCAGCCAGATCATTTGAATGAGTGTCATTTCCTCTTCTTTCCACCAAGAGAACTTTTCCCAGATTAGGTGTCAGAGCAAATCTACTAACATCCTGTCACAGTTGCTACTGCATTTTTTCAGATTATAGACTGTCTTCATGTTTCACTTCTAGCTACTGTAATGTCATGTCTCACAGGAAAATGGTCCCTAAGGTGAATTCTCATTCCACTACCCCTCAGTAAAGTTTTCTGCTGAGTCGAGTGGTACATTTACTCAGTTACTGAAGTACTTGTACTTTATTTGGGTATATCCATTTTATGTATAATTCAACTCTTTTTGATTTCAGATGGAAATATTGTATTTCTTCCTCTACTAAACTTGTCTAGCTTTAGTTACTAGTTGACTATCAGACAAAAATACTACACAATAATAATAATAATAATGATAATAATAATAATAATATAATAATAATAATAATAATAATAACTGTATAGTAACTCCTAAATATTCCAACTTGTTTGGTTTCAAACTTCATGCAAACAGCTGTGTGTAGTTCACACAAGCTGTTAACAGATTGAGTGAATTTTGATTTTCTTGTCTTTTTTTTTTGACTAAAAACAAACTTGTGTCAGAGCTACTTCTTCTTTCTTCCTCAGCTGTATCTGGTGTTGTGACACGCTGCTATAACGCTGCCTTGGTATTTATAGTTAAATGATGTCAGATGTAATAATATGAGTCAGAGGAACCAAACCAGTACCTCTACTTAAATACTTCAGTTAGATTTTGCTGGTACTTTTCTTTAAGTAGCATTTTTCATGCAGTATTTTAACATTGATATATTAAGTAAAGCATCTGGCTGCTTCTTACATCGTTGCTGTTGTTTTCCTTTTGTTTTTACAATAGATTCAGTTTATTTCATACCTCACTGCCTCTCCTTCTCCTTACTATTCCACCCTTATTTCTTCTTTCTTTCTTTCTCCCTCCCCCCTCACTGTCATGTCAGTTTACTCAAGCAGTTGATGTATCTCGCTGCTCCTTCGCCCCCCCACCACCCTACCCACTGATCTCTGTGCCTTCTCGCATCCCTGTCTTTTTCTCGGTTTCTCCTTTCTTTCAATTAGGCCATCTCTGGTCCGTTCTCAGCTGGATGTGGCCTGCGTGCTACTTGCGTGCTTCCACTGCTCTTCATTTATGTGTGGGTGATGTCTTGACACAGAATCACATCACTGTCATTGCCTGACATCACCCACAGCACTTGTTTTTCCATGAGGAGTCTCATAAGTCAGTAGGCCACGAAGAGAAAAGTCTCACATAGCCTTGTTTTTTTTTTCTGTCCCCCTTTTTTTGTCCACATACAGTGCCAGTAGTACCATGTCCAGGCCAACGGGGGGCAGTGCCAATGATGTCACCCGCTTCCTCACGTCGGGGGTGGGGCCAGGTTCTCCCACCTCCAACTCGTCTGTGTTCTCCGCCGCCAGCCAGGCCGATTGGGCGGCCAAGAGGCTGGTGTGGGTGCCATCAGAGAAGCATGGCTTTGAGGTAAGCTGGTGTGGTCCACTCACACTTAAGTCTGTGGATGTTTGTAAAGTGCACCAACTTTAGTTCAGATCACAGTGAAGGCAAAATAAGCGTCAACTATTGTTTCAGGGACTGGGAGAATGATAACTGAAATGCTGAACTCATTTTTGGACTAAAACTAAAAACTTGCTGTATAGTATTGACTCCAACACCACCTTTTGATGATATTCTTTTAAATTAACCATGAAATCAAATAAAAGAAAGTGCACCTCAGTCATTTTTTTGGAGTGCGTGTTGTCAGTTTGGGAGAATCATGCATCATAAGTAGTAATAAATACATAAAGTGTTGCTCCAGTGGAGCAAAAGTAATGCATAATGTATTATATAAAATGCAGATATTCATAACAATGCTGAATTTCTAATTCAGTAATGGTACAGACTAAAAATAATTGAGTTTAATGATGCACAATTAAACTGTAGTGCTTTTTTTTGCCATTATGCGGCAAAAATAACAGTGGCGCCCTAATTTTGGACCTGGTTAGGGTTAAATACCTGATTGGCAGCTGTAATTACCACTTGCTGATCAGATTTTGTCAGATGCAACACGAACTCCACAGTTCTACTCTCAGTCTCAACACAGAAGCTTGGAAAAGTGGATTCATGGATACATTTCCATAACAGGATGACATGACATCTCGTTCATCTGTATTTATGTTTAGTCTTTTGATTCGGACTGAGAGGAGAGAGCAGTATATGAAAGGTGTTAATTTTTCTGGCATTTTTCCCACCTGATTTCAGCTCCTGTAGTTTTAATTGAATCGCAAATGTAATAGCAATATCAACCTGTGCAATTGCCTAAACGCTGCAGCTTAAAGGTCCAGGTTTAGGAGGGTATAGGGTGATCTTCTTTCAGAAATGTGTAGTATACAGGTATAATTTGATATTTTGGATTTAGTGTCAGTGAATGGAGACAAATATTGCTTTAAGGTTAGACTTGACTTTTCTAAAAAAGTAATATCTGCATTTTCCTTTAAAAAGTATGTCAACCATGTAAACTCGAATTGAAATCGCAGAATTGCCATATTACACTTAATAGTTGCAGTATGACTTTTTCATCAAATGGTGCAGCCCTAGTTCAATTCTAATGCAAAGTCATTAAGCCTGAGGAATTCCAGGAATTCTTTACAACTTGTTACAATCGTGTTTTGTCATTATCATAGTATTAATCCTCTGGTAAATGATTAGTCTCAAGTATGTAGAAGGTGTGTCAGACAGGTGGGGCAGGACAGGGTGTGTGTGTGTCGTTATGTGTCTGTTGTCATGTTATGAGTTTTCACATAGTGATGCTGAGGTTTCCAAGCTGTCCTTTGTTGGTCTCCTTATAAAGCTGCCTTGTGATTCCTTCTTACACATTTCCAACAAATGACTATCACAAGGCCCTTGTCATGTTATTGATTTGTTCCCCTTTGGCTCAGTACTTGTGTTCTGCACAGTTCAAGTTTTCACTGGTGCATATTGTTTGAACGTGACATACAGTATGAATTCGATGTCCTGTGTCTGAGTGTCCCTCTCTCTGTTGGACTGGTTTAATAGGGAGCTCTATGAATAGAACAATACGCTCCTTCAGCCTCCTAATGTTAAAGAGGCCAGCTCACAGACACTGACTTCATTTTACACTCCAGATCTGAGAATGAGACAAACATCATAAACACACATACATATACACACATTCATACTGCACATGACATGCACTTCCACTAAAACAGAAGACATACTCGCTTTTATCCACTTTCATATTCCGGACATGTACTGTATTTCAGTCTGTGACTAATATACACCCACACAAGCAAACACATATTTTATGTGTTGTGCATGTCAAGTAGGAGAGAGAATAAAGTGAAGCAGAGCAGAGTCCTGTGACCCACCAAAGCAACTTCCTGTCCACGGAGCACAAGACTAATGGCATCACAGCAGAGGTCCTCTAGTCCATTTGTGTCTCTAGCTCTTCTTGTCTGGTGTCGATTACAGTCATCCCCTAAAGTGAAGTGAAATTCTGCCAAACACTTAATATTATAAATATTTTAAATCTGAGCCAGGAGGTTTGGATCTGAACTAGATGTGTTGTGTTCCCTCTGGCTACAAATCTACAGCTAATTATTTTGACCTTTTTTTTCCCAAAGTGTACTATGGCATTCTTTGAATTGATGCTTTGCCTTTTGGGTTGCCCCACTGTTTTAGCTCAGTAGTTGCAAATTTGAACCACACTGTGAAGCACATTGTGAGTAAATTTCTCAATATTTAAGCTTATAAACCAAGTACATTGTCTTCTGTTGTGCATTAATTTGCTGAATATTTTTCTGTTTAACATTTGTGTGCACTGTGGAAGCTGTTTATTGTTGGCTCAGCAAAATGACTAACAATAAATAATAACTTTTTAGGGGATTTGAGGCTTACAAACTGGAAGAAACATTTTAACTTAAAAATCTTGACAATGTTGGTAAAAACACACACACATATATATGTGTGTGTGTGTGTGTTTTTACACACACACACACAC
>JAPQRQ010036200.1:0-13202 GCA_037367365.1 Apogon talboti
GATTTAGGATGTTGAACATCAACTGTGAACTGGAACACACTGAACAACAAGGATTTGAATTTGGGCCCAGTAGTTTTAGTTTTGGGCTCTTTTTTTCAGTCCAGCTGTTGGTTGAACTCCAAAAACCAGTTACATGGTCAAAAAAAGAATAAAATAAGCAAACAAATTAACAAAAAATGCAAAATTGATCAATAAAATGAACAAAAATGAATAATAAACCAACATAATAATAAGTAATATGAAAAAAATTATCCACAAACTGAACAAAATTGATGAAAAAAATAATAAAACAAAATGTAGAAAAATAAGCAACTAAATGAACAAAAACAAATATTTACAAAATAATAAATAACATGAAAAAATATGCAAAAAAACTGACTCAAATGACGTAAAAAAAAGGAATAAGTAACAAGTATTTGAATTTTGTCCCAGTAACTTTTGTTTTGTGGCTCTTTTTTTTTTTATAAATCAGTCCAGCTGTTTATTGACACCAAAAAGCAGTTACATGGTCAAAACTCAGTAAAAACACAGTAAAAGAAATAAAGGAAAATAACGACAACACTGGAAACAACAGTAAAAACAAAAAACGACAAGGAAAACGATGTGAAAAAAAAAAAGCCCAAATTGTCTGGAAAGAACAAGGTCTATTCTACCAGCACGTTTTAAAATTTTCCCTATTGAAAAAACAGTTGAATTTCTATGAATATTTAAAATAAATCATACATTCAGAACGCTCACTGCAGACACGTCAGGGGTTAAAGGGTTACTGAGCTCTGTATTTAACTTTTTTTTTTTTTATTTAACAAGCATCTAAACTAGTGAAGCTATATCTACAGAGTACACAGACATTCAAACTAATACACAGGTTTCAAACAACCTTTGCTTCTTTTAATAATAAGCCCCGGTGCTAAAGGTCACATGGGTTTCTTTTAGACCAGAACTTAGCATAAGGTTTAGTGAAGCTTTACACAAACAACCTAGACAAAAAGAACAAGACAGTGATGTAGAATAAAACTAACAGCATCCTCCTGTTGTGTAAAACTAAATGGAGCTGATACTTGGCCATCACTGCTGGGACACTCCTGTTCTGTGATTAGAGCTGGAAAAACAATCTGAAATGTGAGGAGAAGCTAAATCTAATCTGTAAGAAGGGACAGCAGCAACTCCTCTTTGTCTGGAAGATAAACTCTTTTAATGTGAACAACACAAACATGGCGCTCTCCTGGGTGAACGCACCTTCCCTCAGGCAGACGCTAAAGATCACCTCGACCTCGAACTAAAAGTCCTTAATAACTGATTCTCTTAACTCACTAAACTGGATCATAAGGCAAAGTTACACTTTCACTTTGTTTACTGTTTCACTTCCTACAGACGTGCACTGACACTGAGCCTGTTTACATGCACACTAATACTCCGAAGAGTAGTAGAAAGTACAGTTTCATTTGCCATTTGTACACATTCAGCTACATAGAGTGCAAGTGTAAAGGTTAAAAGATACAATCAAATAAAAGTCAAAGAAATAAGCAGTATAAAAGTACAAAAAAATATTAAATATAGAAGCAGTGCAAAAACAATTAAAAGACAATAGCACAGTGACTTGTAATAAATATCTAAAAATAAATACTGTCCACAAATTGCACTTAAGGATATTGCACATGAGAATCTGATCCGTTTTATCAGATAACAGCAGTAATCTGATTAGAATAAATCAGATTAATACACCTGGATTTATCTCCAATACTACGATGTCTTCCTGCATGTATACAGATTAATCAGATTTATTTAGTTCTTTTACATCTGCGCATGTGTAAAAACAATTAAAATCATAGGAAACAGAAGTTACGTAGTCAAACGTGAGTGGAAGACAATAACAGGAAGTTTAAGTCAACCATCACTACGTATGTATGTACTCCGAAAGAAATCTGATAATGGACTGGAGCGTCTAAACCAGGGTTCATCAATTAACGCTTTTCTTAAGTGCATGTAAATGTGTTAGATCTGATTATAAACATATTTCAACTTTGCACTTTATTGATAAGTAAACACCTCCATCTTACTGGAAAAAAAACTACAAAACATTTCACTTTGGACATTACTGTTTGATCTGTTTAATGTTTTCTACCAGTTCTCTTATATACTTCTAATTTATTATGTATAGTGTGTTTGGTCCTGTATTGTATTTGCATTCTTATATTCTATTTTTAGTTTGTCATGCTGCTGCACTACAATTATCCATCCATCCATCCATCCATCCATCCATCCGATTATTCCCAGTTATCTGACTTGTACATTCATGTAAACAGCCTCAGTGTCTCTGAAATGACGGTTTGTTTTTTTTTGCCTCATCTCTTCATCTTACTTCCTCTTCATCTTTTATATTTACATGTCATCCGGGGCCGTTCAGACTCATCCCATCTGTACAGTCTGACTACAGTCTTAGAGAAATAAAAAGTCCACAGGACAGGTTGATAGGGTCATGTAACCCCGCCCTCCCTGCTGCCTCGAGCTGATCATTAAAAAGCAGCAGACGGCGCCGTCCAAACCGGACGCCGTTTTGGGTTTCGATGGACGCCTGTGGCATGCACAATGAGTTCAGACGCAGCCAAAACAGCAAAAGAAACTCACAGACATAAGATGGAACCTTCAGTTCAATATGACTGTAATTCAACATGTGTAGAACAATCATGAAGTGCTCGCAGACTTCATGTTGCATTGATTTGTGGTGCCTCCCATGTCTTCCTTAAATGACAGGCGAACAGGGGATTTGTTAACGCTGCCGTTTCCATCTGGTGTCACATTCCAGATGCATCCTCACATTATTGATTGGGTGTCATGGTTATGTGTAGAGCTTACCTCCCTGCATTCCTCCTTAAACAAAGCAACAATTGAGGTCAACAGGGTGTCCATAGATCAGCATGACTCTGCTTTTCACTAACCCCCCCCCCGCTGAATCTCAACTAACGGCAGCGATTCCAGAGAATTCCAAATCTGAAGAGACCATTACACTGATTCACAAGAAAGTGATGCTCGTTGAATTTGTCTTTACTGCGTGAAGATGAAGGTTATCATTATTGAGAAGATATACAGTATAAATGCATAGACCACATCCCTATTATTCGTCATGGCGACATGACGAATAATAGGGATGGAGGTTTTAACTGTTTGAACCCATGAAGCGGAACTATAAAGACCATTTAAGTTCTTTTACATCTGCTGATTGATAACATGTATTTTATCAAAGACAGAATAAAATTAAAAATCTAATTATAATATAATATAATCATAGTTATAATAATACATTAGAATAATAATCTACTTACTACAATATGAAGTGCAATTACTATAATATAACATGCAATAATCTGTTGATATTTTAGTCACGTCTCCTCCTCTTCTATGTTGATTTATCTGTTACTATTATGATTATTATTATTATTATTATCTGTACTTTGCTCTGTTGTTTTCATTTCTATTTTAAAAGTGTATGTTCTTAAATGTTGATTTCACTATCGATCCCGCAGATCTTAATTTCATTCATTATATAATACATGCTGATTGACAATAAAAGACCTTGAATAATAATAATAATAAGAAGGAACAGGTGCTAGAAACACAGAACTCCTTCCTTTTCACTTTCTGAGTACATTTCAGAGGTCATACTTTTATACTAGGAAGTTGAATCACTATTTCTACTTGAACATGTGTATTTTTTTAGAGAATGATCCAGAATGCACTGACTTTCACCACCTCTGTCTGCATGCTGCTGTTCATCCTTCATTAGCTCCATTATCTGAGATCCAGCGTTTAATTGGATTTGAGGAAATACGGTGATTAGAAATTGATCATGTTGCACCAGGAAATATACAGTACCAGGACCTATTTAACCCTTTCATGCCTAGTGTTCACTCCAGTGGGCAGCTATTCCAAAGCTGTTCTCTTGTATATCCATAGGTTTTGTTGTTTTAGTTCCATATCAGCCAACACAGTAGACACTTGTGCATCATCCCATACACTGTTAAACCTGGTTTAACAGTAATGTACAGGATCAGGTTTACTTGGTAAACCCAGTCTGCACTAACACGTTTTAGTGGAAATACACTGATAATTGTTACTGGAGTGTAATTAACTTTTTTTTATGTTATCTCCATAAAGTGAGTAACAGCTAGTATTAAAATATGTTATAATGTGGTAAAACATCAGATTAGCAGCATTAAAAATGTTTTTATTCAATAATTTTCATACAGTTTATCATGTTCTGATATTGGTTTGTTAAATATATATATTTAAACTCATGGTATCCAGCTGAGTGGGCATTTTTTGTAACTCTATAAAAAAAAAAGTTCAAAGAAAAATTAAATCACATTGTTTTTTTATCATGCTTAAAGAGGAATAAAATCACTCAGGAAAAAAATCTGGACTAATTAAAATTTGGACTTACTTATTAAAAATCTGGACTATTAAATGTGCATTTTTTGATCCATTAAAGGTGGGAGCAGTATTTTTTTCCTTTGAGATGATGAAGATGCCAAACAGTGTTGAATTAGACTCCTTATTATTACTCGTACGTCCATAAAGCATCTGGCAGACTTCTATCATGAATTACAGCGGACATATAGATGCAGCTCTGATGTGGAATATGTGCCACTGTGCATGATGAATTCTGGATTCTGACACACTGTTTCCCAAAGAGGCTTCCAGTAAGTGTTTCCAGCAAGGAGCGAAGTGACAGATGGAGGGAGGAAGAGTATGAAAAACAAGTACAAGAGAAGGTGAGAATGTGCACGGATTGACACATGCAGTAATAGACTGTGCCTCGTTTATTCACGGGGGAAATGATCTCTGTTCGGCTCCACCTCACGTCTCTTGTTTTGTTTCTCTTTTTCCCTTTTTAACCACTTCTTTTTCTGCTGTCCCTTTTACTTTATTTCAGCAGTCTCCCTTTGTCACTTCGTCCTGTTTTGTTCATTATTAACTAGGGTCTCGCTTCTATTTTTTCCCTAAAACTGTCAGTCAGGGATAAATATACAAGAAAAACAAACCAAAAACACATTGAAGTCGCGCACACTTACAGATTTAGACTTTTGCTTACACTACAAATAGCTTCTAACTCATTTCAAGACTAAAGGTGATTTCATAATGTTATATTCAGATGTGAAAATAGTGATTTGTGTGTTAGAAAAACTGGAGAAGGCCAGACTGGAAAGTAGGTATTCTATGTTTCTGAGCTTCTTTACTGTACTTAAGTAGATTAAAGTATATGTATTTTATTTGTTTTTTATTTTTACCAGATCATTGTTTCCACACATCTGTATTATATCATCCAAGTTTTCTTCTTCAAACTAAAACTCATAGACATTTATTTTAGCAGTCGCTCAAAATAACATTGTGTCTTATAATCTTCATGTGCTGCATCAGCTGATAGTTTACATCATAGCTCTGTTAGCTTAGCTCTGTTTTTAGACTGAAAACAGCCAGAGTAAAATCACAAAATCACCTCCGTTTTCTGTACGGTTTAGACGGTTAAACTAGACTAAAGTACTGTATAATAAAACCAAACTAAGATGGTTTAAACAGACTAAAAGTAGGTGAAACTAATATAAAAGACAGTAAAATTAAACTAAAAGGTGTAAAAAGCGAACTAAAAGATAATAAAACCTACTTTGTGAAATGACAGGGACCATTGGTTAACACCTCTAAATCCTGGTCACTGTATGAAGCAAAAGACAAAATAAGGCAAGAAGTTGTATTTTGGTGCCGAGTAACCTTTCACAAAAACCAAACAATTCTAATATGCCGAAAAAAATTGATAGTAGGTGCTTTACTAGTTCCACAAATGCAAGTGGGTGCTCATCAAGGACAAGGGATGCATGAAATACATGAAAAACAAAAGGGCAAGAAGGACTGCTGCAAAAATATCAACAATAAATGTCAAAAAAACAACTAATGCAAAAATACAACAGCCAGAAACAAGTCCAAGGCACTCTGGGACACCATTACCAATGTGAAGGTCACGGCATAATACACACTCACTCTTTTTTTAACCCAAAGCATCATGGGGTACTGATCATGTGGCAACAGCTGCCTCAAAGTATGGTTGAACAAATGGCAAAGCAAGTAAAAACGGAGAAAAAATGGACAAAAAAATAGGGAAAAAATACGTAACAAGTCAGTTGGACTGAGAATAACAAATATCACATTAGACAGAATACATCTTGGAGTAATGAAACAGTATAACTACGCTGTTCTTGGCTGAAAATATGAGGCTCTAAAAACTGGCCTATAGAATAAATCATCATATATTAATACGCAAAAAAAAAAGGAAAAAGATAAATAGCCATAGACTGTATACATACATGTACCTATCCACATAGTAATAATAATAATAATAATAATAATAATACTTTTCCTATTCATTTTAGCTCCTTTGTTTCTTAAATCTATCTCTCAATCTTACCTGTCAGATGTAGTTAAGTAGAAAATAGTAAAGTACAAGTACCTTAAATGTGTACTTAAGTAGCCTGAATCTTCTAAGGCTGATACACATGTCTATAATGCTTAAAACGGGTCAACAGTCCTGTGACTTCATTTTTTCCTATCCTTTCATGATCCATGTTCCTGTTTGCTACCACCCTTTTGTGCAATGAATATTAATACCGTCAAATCCCTAACAATTCATAAGTAAAATTAATTAAATAAATAGATAAAAGAGCGAGAAAGTAAAAAGAGAACGTTAAACTTTCATCTGCTCTTTGTTCATCCACAGCTTCAGTTTTTTTCCTGATGTCCCTCTCTCTGTGTTACATGGTTTAACTAAGCTCCCACAATCCCCTGGGCCTTGTTTCCACGGCAGTAGCTCTGTCTTTGCAGACTCTCTCTTCCTCTATGTCTCCCAATCATTCTTTTCTTGTTGGCATGCACAAACAAGGCCTGTTGCTGTTTAGTGTCAGGCTCTGTGTCTGCGATCTTCTATCTTCCTGAACTAACAAACACAAAAAACCCCGTTGGATTTATCCCTCATGTCTCGTCCTCCTCATCCTCCTTGTGCTATTTGTTTTTGTACGCCTCGGTTCTTGTACTACAGGGAGTCTCCTCTCTCGTCTTGGACGTGGGCTGTTAAAGTTGCTGTTTTCAAAGTACTCCTCCTCCTTCTTCCGCCTCCTTTCCTCAGTCACCTCTTCTCCTCTCTCCTAGACCCTCGTCTTATTTTCCCTTCAGCTATTTGAGCTGTCTGTTTGAGCGCGTTACTTTTTTACTTTGTTTTTCACTCCTCTGTTCTTGTCTTCTTCGCCTCTTTCCGAGACCCTCCATTTTAAAGGCGCTTAACCCTTTTAAGACGGTTGTGTCACCGGCGCCACATTTTGCATTCACTGGCATTCAAATTACTGTAACTCCTGAACTGTTCAATTGGTCTATAACACATAAGGGTAGAGGTCTGCATTGCCTGTGGGGGAGGGGTGGAAGTGGGTGGAGCTAAAAGTAGCAGACTGGAGTGGGTGCAGTCGGTGAGACACTTATTTCTTTTAGCAGTGTTTTATCGAGGTTTAGTGGTGTTATTGCAGTGAAATTCTTGTAAATAACTGTATATAATAGTGATAGTGCCGCTTTGGAGTGTTCTACTAGTGTGTTTTGCTGTATTTTTGTGGAGTTTAGCCATTTTTTCACCATTTTTATCTGTATTTTCCAGTTTGTATAGTTGACTGATAGTTGTATTTTAGCTGGAAATACTATAGCATGTATGAAAATATATATGCAGAGAGCTAGGCACGGCAGAAAGAGATACACTGTTTGAAAAAGAAGCAGATGGTGGATGCTTTTCTCAGTGAAATGAGGGGCTGTGTCTACAACTAGACAGAAAGTGAACAGAGACTATCACACAGGATAAAAATGACTACAAATAACTAAAAATAAGAAGCTAGAACATGAAAACAGAATGCTATAGACAAACAAAAATGTGTGTGAACATCTAAAATAGTCGAAAGCTTATTTCTATAACTTCATACAATTTTGCTATGAATATTTAGTTGTTTTCATAATAAATATGCTAAAAAAATACAAGTCAGGTTTTTTTTTTAAGCATTTATTACATATACTAATGATGATTAATGGCCAGATATTGAAAGTTAAGTTCTCCTGAAAAAAGGTGCAAAAGAATTGGCAAAAAAGACATTTTCTGACACTTTTATGGCAAAACCCCCCATAAATCTATATAGGCTGTCTGTTATAATACTAGTCTTTGAAGGGTTATTAAATATACACTTTACATACTGTATTACAGCCTTTACACTTCTCTTTTAATGCTCCTCCTTTTAGTAGAAATTGTCATTTTGCTGCACTACTGTATTTTATTCACTGGTTTCCTATGATTTGTTTTTATCAATAATACTAAATTCCGACAAATTGTACAACTTTATTGAAAAAACATCACATTTTCCTACTGACTCTCTTTTTTATGCATGTGGTATATGAGCAGCATCTCTATCACTGTATCTCCTTGAAATTTTTCGTGATCCTGCTTACGTAGTGTCTCATTTTCCTGGACTCTACAGTGAATTGCCACATATGTATGCATGTGCAGCTCTACAAGCACATTTTATAAGTTAATATTAAGGACATTTTTGCCTTGTCCTTCATGAAATGTGCCGAATAAATTAGGTAAATGATGATGATTCATGCACACATCTGTTCTTATATCCCGGGAAGAGGCTTTGACTGTCGTTCTCTACCTTGTCCAGATAAGTGTAGCTCCACGTCTTTCCGTCGGCAAAGACTCTGGAGATGATTCGGCCCTGGTTGTCGTACTCCCACTTCTCTGTGGTGGGACCCCTCTGTAGCCCTGTCACCTGCCCAGTACTAAAAGAAAAGGACACAAACATAAGCAAATCCTGATCAAAACATAAAGATAAAAATTTCATACAAGTCAGAGTTGATAATTGTCATAAGGAAGGTTAGGTTAGATTATACTTAAATTCAGGTTTAAAACCAAAGTGGAGGAAATCAATTGTTTGTAAAAGATGCAACAATGACATAACAATCTGAAAACATAATAAAATCAAACAAGAAAAAATGGTATTCCTACAGCTCATCTCATTTCAGATGGAAACACAATGCGGCACAAAGGGTGACGTACAAATACCAGCATCTAGGAGTAAAAGTACACACTGCAACCAACAGAATACAGTAATGATTCTTAATACGCTTTAAGAAGATAAAGTCAGCAAAAAATTAGAGCGAATCAAGAATAAAACACCATAAACTATGTTTAAAGAAGGATAATCAAGATAAATACGAGAATAAATTAGATTTAGAAAACAGAATTTACTTGAGATAAAGTATTAAAAAGGATGAAAACATGAAATAAATATATAGTAGTATTAAAAAATAATATGCAAAGCCAAGAAGAGAAGCACAACATATTCATAATAGACAACAATGATGTAAAACATGAAAGAAAAAAAAACCTAAACAAAGGATGCAGAAAAGCAAACAAAACAAAAACAAAAACATAAAAATGTACTAAGACATCATCAATGTGCCATAAAAATGCAAAAATGTTAAAGACACAAGATGAAAACTAAATGAAAGGTGTAAAAAGACAAATAATGTAAAAGATGCAAGATAACAAGATAAAACCACATACAAATATATGTATTTTCAGTTTTCTGTAGAACTATTTTGATTATTCACAGAGATGAAAATAAGGTAAAAATATGAACATTTACAAAACAAGACATTATTTCTAGAGGCATATCTAGAGGTAGAACTGTAATAATGACAAAAATCTGTGCTCAAAATCTAAATATAAAGGAGTAAAATGAAGTATTTTCACTGATAATTAAACCAAATAAACCATGAAGACAGAGGGAAAATGTTTCTCATCATAATCAACAGTAATTTAGTTTTAATCTCCTGGGTTTAGAGGCGCTCGCTGTGTGTGTTCAACTGTGCATGTTTAAAGCTTGTGTGACAGATGAGAAATATGCAACACAGAAAGAGAGAAAGAAAGAAGACATCCTAAAGATTAATATTCATGCTGCGTTGTCTGTTAAAATGAGTTAAAGTGTCAGTAAAATTACAGTGCCTCTAACTTTGCTGCGTGTCAGCGTAATGCGACTGGGTTCCCGTTAAAATGCAAAGGAAGGCGTCAGACAGGTGCTTCTGGTAACGAAGTTTAAGTGTGATTATGTTTTTATCCTTTCCTCAGAAGTTCCTCAGTGGTCTGTCAACTTTACTCATTTAACCGAGGTGTTGGTTAATACGAGATGCAGCAAAGAAAGTGCAAACGCACAGAAAAAAAAAAAAAACTAATCAGAAGCAGTGCTGCTCAGGTCTGACAGGTGAAATCAAAAAGTTCTGCAACTGAACTTCACCCTTTAATTTTACTGGCAGGAAATGTAACCAATAAAAAAACCCATTATAAATTAACCCTTTAGCCCCTGAGCCATGATTCCAGGTAAACATTAACATATTAATCCTTAACAAGTGAAACAGATTTGGGAGCTTGTTTTTTTTTTTTTTCCTAATTAACTCTGCAGGGGGGTGCACTGAGCATGCTCAGATGTCTATTCTATCAGTACATTTTGACATTTTTCCGATTGAGCAAACGGTTGAATTTTTGTGAATATTTAAAATAAATCTCACATTCTGAACGCTCAGAGGCTCCATAAAGACACGTGTTTAACAGTGTGAATACTGAATGCAGATTTATGTATCAGCCCATGATTTAGAAAGTCATGCTTGGAAATATTCCTATAATAAGTCAGAGTTTGTTGACTTTTGCTCAGTGACCTCATCTACAGATGAGTTTAACTGCAGCTTTGGTTTGGAAACATCAGTGTTGAGTGAAGAACTGCTCACCTGGAGTACGTCAAGTTCACCGACAGGAGTTTGCTGCTGGGAATCCACAGCGTCGGGTGGCCCTGGGTGTCGTACATGATCTTCAGCAGAAACTTCCTGTGGTCGTCGTAAATCTTCTCGGTTCGCAGCGAGCGGTCGTAATCCACAGACAACAGGTTTCTGCCGTTGACCTGAGAGGGATGGAGACGGACACAGAACCAGTAAATCTAGCCTCTGTGACTGTTGGTTTGTTGTTGGTGCAGTTCCTCCTATTAACACGTTCTGATACGGTGTGGTTCTGACCTACGGCGTCTTCATGACCTATGGCGTCCTCCTGACCTATGGCGTGGTCCTGACCTACGGCGTCTTCCTGAACTACGCCGTCTTCCTGACCTACAGCGTCTTCTTGACCTACGGCGTCTTCTTGACCTACGGCATCTTCCTGACCTACGGCGTCTTCTTGACCTACGGCGTCTTCCTGACCTACGGCGTCTTCCTGAACTACGCCGTCTTCCTGACCTACAGCGTCTTCTTGACCTACGGCGTCTTCTTGACCTACGGCGTCTTCCTGACCTACAGCGTGGTCCTGACCTCATTCCTGTTTGTGTCAAACTGATGCACATGGATTTAACACACAACTATTTTAGTCAAACCATGTACGGTTTAAGAGATTTACTGACTGAACAGAAAACCTACACATATGTAGTAGGTGTTGCATTTATTTCTTCTGTACCACTGCTGCATATCTGTATCTCTTATATATGTATCTATCTCTACATGACTGTTACATATCCAAAGGTTATCGATGTGTAAAGTTTGCGGCAACCGTCCAGATCATGCATCACTGAGCACAAAACCCCTGGAGGAAAACATACATACTGTAGCGCCTTATCATTTGCCGATAGATGCTAATATCCAACAAATTGGTAATGAAATGTATTACACACTAATAAATATTTTTTGATTATTTGACCTTATCCCAGTGTAATAAATACAAGAAAAATGATTAGCTGAACAAACTGTTCATTTCAACATCTGCACTAAACATAAACACGGGACGAAAAACAAACTGCAGCCTCTATAAACACCATAACATCAACATAAAACATTGTAGCTGTGAGCCAACTAGCCACTCTTTATTGCTTTCTAAATGACACGCTGTTTGTTCAAACTCCGATTTACAAAGACGGATCGCTCAGGTCCGACTCTGAGCTCACCTCACGGGTCTCCCAATGCAAGGAGAAATACTACGAATAAGCCCATCGGTTGTTTCACAGGCCTGTTTCATTAAAGGGAGAGTCTTCCTGGAAATGGTTCAAGAGCCGTTTTTCTCATCTTTTTATCCGCCACTCATTCATTTGCAAATTAGCAGCGGTTGAAGGTGATGAGGTGAATAAAGGTGGCAGAGATGGAAGATATTGAGACAATGGCGAGCGGCCAGCTGGACGAACGACCAGAGCGTTGGGACGGACGCCAGAGCCACGTGGAGGACGAGACTCGTATCGCTGGAGCGTTCTGCAGACCGCCAAGGCCCAGCCAACTCATGCTACCTTCATGTGCTATTGGAATTATAGTAAATACTACTTATGAACTTAAAAACTGCACATGAACGCACCTTCATGTCGTATTTTCCACTGGAGAACTGGGAAAAAATGGGGAAAATAACCTTTGAACTTCAATCACAAATAATTAACACTGCTTTTATTGACGTTCTGCTACTGTTAGCTGATGGTTTTACACATGTATAGTATACATAATTAACAAAAAAAAAAGTGGAGTTTGCATGTTCTCCCCATGGGTGTGGGTTCCCTCTGGGTAAAGACATGCATTAATAGGTTAACCAGGTTAACTGGTTAATCTAAATTGCCCATAGGTGTGAATGTGAGAGTGATTGGTTGTTTGTCTCTATATATGTCGGAGTATAAATGTCCCTGTGACCCCCTCGAGGATAAAGTTCACAAGAAGAATGAATGAACGAGTGAAAAAAAATTTCTCTTGCAGATTGATTAACTGTTTTACCCAAGTAGCAGGTCTCCATAAGTTGTCAGCCATTTTTCATTTCGCTTCGACAACAAAAGCACTGCTAATTTCGAATTTACAAGTGGAAAGGATCATCTTCCTGATAGCACCTGAAGGCAGCATTAGTGTAACGGAAAAAGCCCCTTTGTCTGATTCTCACTTCACACACACAGCCCTGACACTTTGACTTGATAAGTATTCAAGGAGAGCAAACACTGACAGATATTAGCACAGTTTTACAGATTCTGCACTGCATCCTGATTGCAAAATGTTACCGATAAATAATAAATAAATCAGAAGCAGACGTACAGTCATGTCCTTCCATCTGTCCTGTTGATCCTGTGATACAT
>JAPQRQ010036201.1:0-13198 GCA_037367365.1 Apogon talboti
GTATCAAACTGGTAGCCTTTCGTATTACTCAGTACCCTTGAAGTAGCCCCCAGTTTCAAAAAGGTTGGTGACCCCTGATTTAGCACTCTTAATAAGACTTTTATTTTGAAAAACCATTCTGTGTGTGTGTCTGTGAGAGACAAATTTTTAATGAGCGAAAATTATAGAAACAGATGAGCGTTTGGTCATAAAAATGAAGAAAAGTCATTAATACTCATTACACATTTGTAATAAGCCTTTTATTTTGACAAACTGTAGTGTGTGTGTCTGTGAGAAAGACACATTTTTAATGAAATAAAATTGTACGAACAGTTGAGCGTTTGGTCATGAAAATGAAGAAAAGTGGTTAATATTCATTATTTAGCATTGTTAATGAAAGGCTTTTATTTTGCAAAACCCTATCCTGTGTGTTTTTTGCTGTGCGTGTGTCTGAGAATCATTTTTACCCACAATATAGCGTGTCAATCCCCCATTTAAAAATGTGCTGAAAAAAAAATCAGTCTGTCTGAGGATCAAATTGTGTTTCTGTGTAGGGTGCAGTATTTGTCAACCCAATGCACTAACCACTACACTACGGCTGCCAATCTGATGTGTTGCAGAATTTAGCCCATAATAAGGAACAGGCATCCATTCCATTCAGTGACAAACTACCTCTCAAACAAACTGTCATTACTGTCATTAAACTGTACATCCTATCTTAAAAATTATTTCACATGAGGCTTGTGGATAGTCTTGTGAACGTTTCAATGTTTAATAGGTGGAAAAAAAGTTTAAACTGAATAAGCAGTAATTGTGTGAATGTGGAGTTAGTTTGAAAAATAGATCGTTAGCTCAATGGTAACATGAATGGGAAATTCCATATATATGCTAACGATTAGCATTTCCAAATTAACTTAAGATTTATAATGTCTCTATCAAACAACAAAGGTTTACATGAGATATATTTTTAGTAATCATTCCTATCAGGCAAACATTTCCTGGTCATACAAACAAGAGTGACAAAAACGTGTCCATTTAGTTCCTCCTTAGGTCTGAACTGACAAAGGGAACACCAAAGCTATAAATTATACATTAGTGCAACTTATTCTGACCACTAGATCACTAGCATCACCTTTTAATGAGGCTTTCATTTTGAAAAACCCTACTGTGTGTGTGTATGTGTGCGTGCAAGTGTGTGTGAGACAGTCAGTTTGAATTAACAGTTTGAATTGTACGAACAGTTGAGCGTGAAAGTCATTATTTAGCATTTTTAATAAGACTTTTATTTTGAAAAAACATTGCGTGTCTGAGAAAGACAAATTTCAAATGAACAAAAATTATAGAAACAGATGAGCGTTCGGTCATAAAAATTAAGAAAAGTCATTAATACTCATTATTAAGCATTTGTAATAAGGCTTTTATTTTGTAGTAGCTGTAGTATATAGTAGTATTTAGTAGTAGTAGTAGTGGGAGTAGTAGTCTATAGTAGTATTTAGTAGTAGTGGTAGTAGTACTACTGGTGGTAGTAGTAGTAGTAGTACTAGTAGTGGTAGTATTAGTAGTAGTAGTAGTAGTATATAGTAGTATTTAGTAGTAGTAGTAGTGGTAGTAGTAGTATATAGTAGTATTTACTAGTAGTAGTAGTAGTGGTAGCAGTATTTATAACTGTATGGCTGTGCTTCTGTGAAGCCTTAATCTACTGTTTTCTCACCAGCTGCACCTCACACAGAGCAGAGGCGCCATTACCATGTTGATTAACAAGGTGTAGTTCAGACAGAGCTG
This sequence comes from Apogon talboti, assembly GCA_037367365.1. Taxonomy (NCBI): domain Eukaryota; kingdom Metazoa; phylum Chordata; class Actinopteri; order Kurtiformes; family Apogonidae; genus Apogon; species Apogon talboti. The sequence continues at coordinate 1,762 of JAPQRQ010036201.1, forward strand.
AGTCAGACTTATTTCTGCCTGTGAGAGGCTGCAGAACAGCTCTCGAACAACTGCCAATTATGAGAAAACCGTAAATGCTACGTGAAAACCAAAAACACTGTGAGCGACAGAAGGACCTGGGGATCGCAAATATGTAATTTTTTTGCCGGTACGGTGAAAACTGACCGAGCTATGGCAGTGGAAAAACAGTGGGTTCACCAGGTGAAGAAATCTTCCAATTACATTGGCTCAAATGGAGGAAAAGAAGGGGTTTGCTCCTAAACTCCTGGCTGCCATTTGACTTTAAAAGGGTTAGGTCTTCAATCAGGGGTTTATATGAAGCCCAGGACCTGTTGCTACATTTTGGGAAAAAATCATTCGCCTACTATGTATCCTTTGGCCGGGAGTGCGAGTTGTTGGGGAAATTTTCAGGTGAATTTTTCTCTCCTCCTCCACTCTGTAACTGATGACATCATGCCCTCTAAAAATGAGATTTTGACTGAACCAAAGGGGTTTTGAAGACTCGCCTATCGAAAACCGTAAAACCCATCCTCATACCAAATACATTCCTGCGGAGAGGACAAAAATGCCTGCGTTTTAAAGTTTAAATAAAGCAGTTATTATTAAGTTGTGAGATCACTTTTTGGATAAGGGTTTACTCTATCTTTGCTGCCATTTAGAAGCCAATATGACAAACTGCTTTAGAGCCTTAGTCGTTTTTAAGTTTTACATTCAAAGGCAAATTGCCAACTTCCTGTTGGAGTTAGGTCACGGGTATCAGTGTATGATTTGTAGGGCTGGATCAAACAAACATTTTGGTGTTGGTTTGATGTCTCTACGACATTCCTACTAGAAGGTTGCATTTTGGGCATTTTACACTGATAGGCAAATTGCCAACTTCCTGTTGGATTTAGGTCATGGGTGTCAGTGTCGGGCTCAATGAGACAAAAATTTTGACGTTTGTTTCATGTCTCTACGACATTCCTACTGGCCAGAAGGGTTGCGTGCCAAATTTGGTGAGTTTTTGAGCATGTTCAGGGGGTCAAAAACCAGTTTAAAGTGGTGTCGGGAGAATAATAATAAAAAAGAAACGAAAAACAATAGGGCCTTGCCTTTTGACATGGCCTCTCACTCTGTGAGTGAGAGGGCCTCGCTTTTCAGGCTCGGTCCCTAATAAGCAGTAACTGTGAATGTAGAGTTAGTTTGAAAAATAGATCACTAGCTCAATGCTAACATGAATGGGAAATTCTATATAGATGCTAACGATTAGCATTTCCAAATTAACAGGTTTCACAATGAAGCTACCTCTCAAACAAACTGTAATTACTCCGTAACCGTACATCCTATCTGAAAAATTCTTTCACTTGAGGCTAGTGGAGAGTCTTGTGAACGTCTGGATATATAACATGTGGGGAAAAGTCAGAACTCAAAAATAAGTTCCAGACTTGGCAAATTTCAGGGCTTCTAAAAAAAAAAACTAAAGCAATTATTACAAAGTTACGAGATCACTTTGATAAGGGTTTACTCTATCTTTCCTGCCATTTAGAAGCCAATCTGACAAACGCACTTAGAGATATCATTTTTATGTTTTAAACTGAAAGGCAAATTGTGAACTTCCTGTTGGAGTTCGGTCATTGGGTATTGGCGTATGATTTGTAGGGCTGGATCAGACAAACAGACATGCCAGCTGAGAGGTTATTCAACTGAAAATGCCATAAAAAAATCCTTGATCTGGATCACCCCCAAAATCTAATCTCTTGTTCCTTGTACCATTTTGGACATTTCCTGAAAATTTCATTAAAATCTGTCCATAACTTTTTGCGTTATGTTGCTAACTAACAGACAAGCAAACAGACAAACCCTGGTGAATACATAACTTCGTTGGCGGAGGTAATAATAATAAAATCTAGAAAATATTCTATTTTGTTTAGAAGTACTACAACAGTTAATAGACACATCAGACAAAGGTCGATTAGGAAGGTCTCAGATATACATGACAGCTATATTCAAATGTGCTGTGTTGTGTTGATTTGGTGAAAGGGAAAAAAACCTTGTTATCTCTAAGGTAACATATCATTAGTTAGCTTAGCAGACGGCTCTCAGCAAAAATAATTAAAATATTTAAGTAAAAAAAGTTAAATAGAAGATGCCAGAGGTAAGAATTAGATCTGCTACTATTAACTGAACGTTCAATTAATTCATGGTCAACTACTCCAAAAAGTGTTTTTTTTAAATACTTGATGACTTGTTTAAGATGTTTTTAAGACAAAAGTGAAAATTCTGAAATTCCAGACTCTTAAAAGTGAAAACTTTTGGGTTACTTTCCTCCTATGTGGTATTAAACTCAATATCCATGGTATTTAACAACGATATATAGGCTTTGAGACAAACTTTCACATTCTCTGTCATCTCTGACAATTAAGTCAGTAAACAGGAAATAAACAGATCAATCAATAATGAAAATAAATGTTAGTTGCTTTGCACACAAACATTATCCTGGAAATGTCCCTAAAAGAACTACTTTTGACTTGGACACTGAGGACATTTCAGAGTCTGGCCTTTCTTCTATTTTTACTGCAGGAAACAAGCAATGCAATGAAACCATGTCCGCAATTGGGTCAGAAGAAATGGAAGGAATCACTATAAGTCAATTGTCATCTCAATTGTCATCACACAATGACATATTACAAAAATGCCATGAAACAGATGTCTAAGTATTGTTTTTCACGATCACACACCCCTTATTATAAGACGCTGTTCTTTTGAGTGACTTGGTGTCAGTTACCATCTCAACATGGACACTTGTACTTTTATGTGTACAGACTCCTGGAATGGCAGAGTGCTCAGCTCACCATGAATAGTGGAATACTGTAACTTCAGTTAAATATTGATGTGTGTTCTTGCCTGAGAATGAGGTCTTTGGCCTTCTCCGATATAGGCACTTCTGGAGGAAAGATGAGTGTCTCCCGCCAGTTCATCACCTTCCTGTACGTCTCCTGAGGGGTCTCTGAGCAGAATGGAGGATAGCCTGGAAACACCACCACAAATAATTTGAATCAGATTTGAGTGAAAGAAAAAAATCCTAGTAAAAATTTTTTAAAAAAATCTTCATATGACCAAAGTACTATGACAAGAATGGTCCAAAACTCCAGTGGTGCCCAGTGATGTGAAGTTATTACCTATGAGCATCTCATACATGATAACACCCAGGCTCCACCAGTCACAGAGCTTGTTGTATCCATTTTGCATGAAGACTTCAGGAGCAATGTAGTCTGGGGTTCCCACTGTGGAGAAGGCCTAAAGGGGAGAGGATGGAATCAGAGCATGTAATTTTCTTTGTTTTACTTTTAGGTTTCCAAGCCTAGAAATTCACCCTTGACTGATTGAAGAGGTTGAGACTGAATTTTGCATTAAAAATAATTCTAGATATGATAGATTAGGTTCTCTGAGGGCCCCCATCACACTGTTTAAAAGGGTTCAGAATGGTTTAGTTCACACCTGTACCCATTTGAATCACCTGGGTTAGACCAGAGTGATCAAAACAGCCAGAGGAGCAGGAGGCAGAAGAAAGGCATGTCTTTACCGAAGAAAGGGAAATGAAAGGGAAGTGAGCTGCACAACTGAACTAACACAAAAACAGTTGGAGCTAATGTCAGTAGCAGTTGTTTCAGAGTGAAGGCAGCATGTTAAGGCTTTATTTTGACAACATAGATTAATTTTCCATCAGCATCAAAGTTATCATCACCAATCATTTGATTCACGATTCCTTTTGTCATTACAGACACACAGCATACACAATGAAATTTTGACACCAAGATGTCACTGACATCACAGTAAAAACAGTTCAAATTTGTATTATTTCAGCCCTTTCCCAGTGATCGATCATGACATATTTAGTATCAATAGATTTCTTGTAATCTCAAGACTGTGAAGATGCCATCCTAATACCAAAAACACTGAATGTAACAGACCTGAAAAACTATATTATTAACAACAAATGATCTACGTTAATTTTCGAGGTTTAAAATTGGTCAAATAACCCAGTGGATGCGAATATTCCAACTTTAAGGCAATAATGAATGATGAACAAGGCAAAGTCTAATTACTATGACCTACTGTTGGTATATTTGAATCAGATATTATGCCTTATAAAAAACTATTGGATCTTTTCAAAAGGCTGTTATAAGCATTACTTAATTCAATGCATGAACTGGAAAAAAATTCTCAGGGAGTGCCATGCATCAGAAAGGTGCCGAGCCTGCATGGGGTTATGTTATGTGCATAGCCTAGAAAATGGTATATTATATATCACATATACTGTATATTTATGTAAAATTATATGTTTGCTATGCAACAACCCATTTTTTCCACCATTTTTTACATCATGTGTTGGAACACATTTCTAACAATAGCTAATAATCTTATTTTTCTGCAAATAAAAATAATGAAGTGGCTATTGACACAGTACTGTGGCACGAAATATCGTTTTGTCTATTGCCACAGAGCCAATCAGCGCCCTGGTCATATCATATGTGGTGGCTTTCTTGAGATTTTCAAACAGAGGGCACCTTTGATATAAATCAGCCACTGGGACAAGGTTCAGAGTGCAGAATTCTGAGCACAGCACTCAATACACTGAACTGAACTGAGAAGTAACATGGCACACTGCCACATCTAACATGTAGCTCCGCCCACCTTCTCCAGCCTCAATCTCACTGACTGCACAGAGAAAAGAACACTGTAAAACAAGAACATATAGAGCATTGAGAACAATAATTCCTATATACTATCACTAATTTGTCATTTCTTCCATCAACTGCTACAGTACTGTGGTAGCAAAATGCACAAAAACCACAGTACTGTGGCAGTTGATGGAAGAAATGACAAATTAGTGATAGTACATAGTATAGAACAGAAATTATTGTTCTCAATGCTCTATATATTGTTGTTTTATGGTGTTCTTTGCTCTGTGCAGTCAGCGAGGTTGAGGCTGGAGAAGGTGGGTGGAGCTACATCCATGCCAATCATGGATACTGTAACATACTGTGTCATTGTGCACAGAATAGTTGGCAAAATGGCATGAAGTGCATAAAGACTAACTAAATGACTGTTGGCAGATTTCATTTAGTCCCCAGTGGACTTAACCATTTTTTATTCATTAACTTTACAAATCATACTGTAACAGTATCCATGATTGGCTCTAGCAAAAGCACTAACATTTGATTGGCTCTGTGGCAATAGACAAACTGCTTTTTGTTCCACAATACTGTGGCAGTAGCTATTGCCTAAAAATAAAGATGAGTGAAGTCTGACTATTTGACTTATAATGCTGCTAATTAGGCATTTTCTCAATATAGAGGTTAAACTAAGATTATATTTGTTATCTTTGTCTTACCATAGGGAAAAAAGCACGATATATTGATTAAGTGAGCATGGGAGCCCACCAAGATGGTATATACATCCTACATACATAAATAATTTCGTCCTTCATCCTGACTGCATATACTTATTTTCCATTCCTGTCCCCACCATCCCAAGTGCCATTGTGCACAGAATAGTTGGCAAAATGGCATGAAGTGCATAAAGACTAACTAAATGACTGTTGGCAGATTTCATTTAGTCCCCAGTGGACTTCTTAACCATTTTTTATTCATTGTTTTAAACTTTTCAAATCATACTGTATATACATGACAGTAATAATGGCCCAAAATAATGTAATATATTCTACTGAAATTTTATATTTCCTTGCAGTAAGACCATAAACCCCTTACAGTGAGCCAAAGCCCCATGGCAAACTTAAGGGAAACTAAATTATGTAGGTCAGTGTGTAGTTTTTTGTCAAATTCCCAAATTTTCTTTTCACAACCACACAATCCATCCATCAGACCTGTAGAGCAAGCTAAGCCCTACAGATCACCCTGAACCCCTATGCATACGTGAATTCTTGCTGTTGCATGTGACAAGTGAAAGTCAATGTGCATGCTCAAACATGTCTCAAACCCACCAGTTGCCTTCTGTTCCTCTTCCAGGTCTCTGCTTTCCTTTTGGAGTTCATGTTCTGGAAGGCTGTGCACACAGAACCACTGCCTGTTACACAGTAAATCTTAACCAATCCTTATTTAGAATTTAGTATTTTTACTCATGTTTGTCATAATATCTGCCTCTTTATGACCCACATTGTTCAATCCATCAATCAAATTTTATTTATGTAGTGCCACATCATAACAAAAGTTATTGTTATGTCAAGGAAAACTGTTGTAGAACACTAAATGTTGCAGGCATGCAAACAATAGTGGAAACAAATGGAAGGCGCTGCCTGACTTTGCTTACTGAGGTCACTGGGCAGGCTGTGGTTCAGATTCTTGTAAAACTCAGTACGGTGAGCCCTTTTCAGTCCGGTGCATAGCCCAAAGTCAGACAGCTTCACGTGACCCTAAAAGTAAACACACATATTGCAAAAAAAATCTCAAGTGTGGCCTGTGTTATCCTGTGTGAACAACAGGAGCCCACCATATCTACAAATTGAATTCTGACAACCAGTTACAGTTATGATTGCAAAAAATAAAAAAATTACATTTCCATCTTCAGAGGGTTAAAACATGACAGTAATTTGGATGCCAAGTGCATAGCCTAAGTAATACATTAAAAAGACATTTGTGTGGACGCAGCCTAAGAACAATAAGCAAGACACTGTTCGCATACAACTCCATTTGTTGTTTCATGTTTTTCCACAGAGCCTAACCAACACTTTTATGTCTGTCTGATTGTGGAACACCACATGCACAGCAGTATGTTGGCTTTACTGGTGTATCCACAACAGGTCTCTGCTATACTGGCTAGACGGGACATTTAAGTCCGTTCTGGCATGTGTGACTCACCCTGGAGTCCAGCAACAGGTTGTCTGGTTTGATGTCTCTGTGGATGAAGCCCAGCTGGTGGATGGAGTCGATGGCCAGCACCGTCTCTGCTATGTAGAACTGAGTGGCCTCCTCAGTCAGAGTGTCCATCTTCATTAGGAGGGTCATCATGTCTCCTGCAAGGGCACACAGTAACATTGACAAAGAGAAACAATGCAGCTGGAAGCTAATCAGTTTTGTGCCACCTGAAACATCAACGCTAAGGTTAAATGACTCAATGTTTTACAGAGTCACATTGTCACACCTCCTGGCAGAAACTCCATGATGAGGTACAGGTTCATCTTATCCTGGAAACTGTAGAACATTTTGACCACCCACAGGCTGTCTGCTTCCACTAGGATGTCTCGTTCAGCACGGATATGACCCACCTAACAATCACACACAAGGATTAATGAAATCTGAACGGAATATGCTGAAACAGGTGGAAGATGAGCTGCACTGTGGTCCACTGCTGAACTACAATTAGCAGTTACAGTTGTATGCCTCCATGACTCAGTCAAGTTCCATTTTACATGCATGTCTAACCCATAATATACCATCTGATGACTTTAAGAAAATTTAATAAAAGGCATTCAGTGTATTTTATTGCCATAGGTTTTCACTATATTGACACATATCAGTCAAGTGAATCATTTCAAGTGAGAAACATGTCTGCACATAAAGACAAGGCTATCATCAATCAGTGCCACATCATAACAAAAGTTATCTCATGATACTTTACATTTAGAGCTGGTCTAAACCTTTTTGGCCAGGCAGTGTATATTTCTATCTGGTTAACTGCTCCAATTTATAGACACCCAACAGAATCATCCAGGAGCAAACACTTAGTGACAGTGGCAAGGAAAAACTTCTTTTTAACAGGCAGAAACCTTGAGTGAACACTGGCTTTTGGAGGATGATCATCTGCCTTAACCATTTGGCTTCATCAACAGCCTGTTATGATTGGCCTCCATGTAATCATTGTGCACTGGTTTTTATTTATTATAAATTGTATGTGGTATGCATTGCTGTGTGTTTTATGGTTCTCTGCTGGCTGTGCAACGAATTGCCCCTCACAGGGATAATAAAGTTTTCTGAATCTGAAAGAGAGAGGGTTAAAGGAAGAGAAAGAGAGAGATTGGGAGAAAGGGGGGTAGTAGCAGGAAACACATGGATGCACAGTAAACTGAACTGCAACTGTTAAAAATTAGAACTGCTGTTGCTAGTATAATTACCAAAAACTCAATAACTAGCTCAAATATCCATAGCTCTTATCAGTACTACTCAAAATACAAGTACTAACAGTGGATATACTACTACTGCAGCTGTTAGTACCAATAATAGAAACATCTGCCATCTATGTAACTATATAATAAACACTATCACAACTATATGAATAAATGAATGATTGAATGATGACAATGGAGGCAAGAGAGAAGCAGGACTACAGCAGCAGGCCCAGAGATGATCCAGGATCACGATACTGAAATTTGAGTTAATGATTGTCATGCAAAGGGTTATGATTATTGTCTATTCTGTTAAAGTGCACACATACACCTTATCAAGAAAAACAGATATTAATAAGTGGAGCTTACCAATACCCACCCCGCTGCACAACACTTTGCCCTTCCTGCTCACTGATACCCTGCCTAGGGTTGGACAAATTTTATAAGTTCAAATTTTCAAAAACGTGTAAAAATCCAAATTTGGAATTCAGCCATTAAACTGTGCACTGCACCTCTCCTAGTGGTAAAAACAATGTGTGTCAATTTTTAAAAGAATCAGGTGAATAGTATTCGAGAAATTGGCTGGACAAAAATCTCAGACGGACAGAAAAACAGACAGACAGAATTCCTGGTATTACTATATATTATACAATTACTATATATTATAAGGAGCATTACATTTAGAGAACTATAAAAAATTATTATTTTGCAGTTCACCATTAAATTTTCCTTCCTCACAAACAGAAGCACAGTTCTATGGCTATATTTCCACTGCATGTAGTAGTATTATTGATGCAGGGCCTGATAGTTTTTAGCATCGCTGGACAAAACCTCCCTAGTTACCTTTCAGATATTTGTAACTGCAGTGGTCTGAGAGGATGTGAGACTTCTGTACCTACCCCTTGCCTATTTTTCAGGCTTCTAAGCTTTTGTCTACTTCGAGGCATTTTCAGACATTGTGCATTGAGTCATATTGTTTTAAAGGCCAAAAATATTTGTTCACTGAAATGTTATAGATTTCAAAGCAGCAGAATCAGAAATTGTATAATAATGTGGGTGAGGTACTGTTTATCGACAGTTCGAAGTATGTGCACAAACAAACACTTGTCAGTATTCTTCTTCACCTGTTCCTTCTCCAACATGTCAGCCTTACGGAGAATTTTCATGGCGTAAACATGACCGGTGTCTTTCTTCTGTACTAGGCGCACCTGAAAACCAATCACAACAGTGTTCATACCAGTCTGAGAAAGTCAATTTGTCAGTCGATGAAAACACAGCACAAAAGCACAAAGGACAAAATAAGAGTGAAAATTTTACAGAATGTAGGGCTCTTAATCAAATTATAAGGCTTAGTGCGGCACCCAAGCCATTTTAGAACAACCTAAGCCAAATGAATGTAAAAATCACGTGGACTTGTCTTGCAAGTATGTAACTGTATTGTTGTCTTGTGAAAAATCCAAAATAAAAAAAAAAAATTACATGGACATCATCATATCATCATCATCATCATATTACTATGATGAACATAGACACATGGGGTCAGAAAGACTTTAGAAAGTCATTGTCATTCCCCCCTCAGTTCAAATTCCAATGGTAACTGTTTTGCAGGAAATCACCGTGTTCTTGACATGTTCTTACCTCTCCGAAAGCACCTCGACCAATCACCTTCAGGGACTCAAAGTCCTCAAGGCCCAGACGCGTGCGTTTCAGACGCAGAAACTCTGTCTCTTTCCTTGCATGCTGAGAGCGGCGGATACGTTTCTGCAGAGCACACAAACCACCACCACTACTGTTATGTGGAATCACATCATAATAGTTGCCACAAAGCATTGGAAAGCAATAAGTCACTTCAGTTGGAATTAGACATTTGGCTTGACCTGAAAAGAATTGAAACCACTACCCATAGATTACAGAAAAAGGGCTTATTCTTAAATGATTAATACGTTTATACAACATGTTATCTATATACTTCATCCAGGATAATATTAATTCTCAAAAACATAATTTCAGGAACTCCCTTATATCTATTTTGTTTTTCTAGCATATTGTAGCAGTCAGCATCATATGACACTGAGTTTAAATTTCAGTTTGGCTCACACAAATTTAGTTTTACATTACTTTTGTCTGAGGATTGATGAATTTATAGATATAAACCCAGGAAGTGTGTGTGTTGCATCTGTGTAGTTTCGATAGCTCTGTTACTTAAACTCCTGCTCCAAATGTAAATCAGTTGATAAATTAACATAATGCACTCTAACATAGTTGCAGCCATAACTGAACATGCATCTAACTTATAGGTAAGGATATATGGGGTTGTCATCACACGAACCTCTTCATCTGCCAGACCCTCCTGATCCATCACTTTCTCCAGCTTCTGCTGCCTGAAAACACAGTTTTACCAAAGGGTTACCATACACACAGTGATTGTGATGTCTTTAGGTCACAGACTGAACTTATTTCATAAGTTGTATAAATTACTTTCATAAGTTACAATAAGTTAAATAAATATGTTGATTTTATGTTAGGAATGGTTAAAATGTAGTGGTTTTGAAACTTGATAGGAATGAGACGTCACCTCCTAAAAGGATCTTTGTGTTAACTGTGAGCTACGGTTACATGCAGAGTAAGTGCTCTTTTCTAGAGATGAGCTTGGATGTATTTTTCCCCCTCCATTCGGTGAGGACTGGTCGGTCTCACTGTAAATTTAAGTTCAGAACGACTCATGGATGTGCTGAGTGTGCTCTACTGCTTTTGTGCCTTAGAAAATTTTCGTCTTTGTGAGTGTATATGTTCGTAAACACTTGAATATAAGTTCTAGGTTTTGGTTGTTTAATACTTTGAACATATTCATGCCATATGCCTGTATGAGCTTACTATGTGGGTGCATCACGTGCAGTGTAATTAGTAATTGTATATGGGTCATTGACGTGACGCCTTGTTTTTCTGTCCGGCAGAAATTTTTCCATTGAAAAAAACCTCATAATACATAAAAAGATAAAATGTATCTCATATTCCCTCCCCACATACAGAGCCACTCAAACTTCTCCAAACATTTTAGTTTTTGGCCCTTTATCTGTTACCTGAAATGTCCAAACATCATGTGGGGTGACCGTCCAGCCTTGATTTCAATTTGGAAAACCGGCTTTAAATCAATTTAAATATATCCTTGCCCGATTTAGCATAATTTCTAACATGTTTTGCATTCACTGACGGAATTCTGAAGCATTTGCACATATATTTCCATCATAATTTACAAACAAATGTTGTCCGGATATGTTCATTTTATCAAATATCATCTGGGGTGACCATCAAGAAAACACAATTTTGGGACTTTTA
>JAPQRQ010036202.1:0-13187 GCA_037367365.1 Apogon talboti
TATATAAACAACGAGGACAGAGGAACTTTGCAAGTTGTTTGTCGCATCACTAAAACTGAATGTTGTTGTCCAGTGAATGGATGGACTGAGGATTTGTCTTGGGCATGAAATAAGGAGGACTGAGGAAAGAAACTTTTTTTTTCTCAAATAACCTCACTTGGTCAAATGCTGCCACTGCTGTAGTAGCAATTGTAAACTCAGAGGAAGATTAAGTGCAAAAACCACAAGGTATAGTATGTGCATTAGCATGCACCACAGCCCCTGGAATAACTCAGTCAACAAAACACAAAGAAAATACCAACATAGAGAAAGTTCTGTAGAGAGATTGCAAGTCAACTTTTTATTTTTTTTTTTTGCTTGTTGATTTCCAAAAGATATTCCACACACATCCCCTCTCGTTCCGTCTGTCTTCATCCCTATTCATAACAAACAGGTAAACACTCACCACATCAATGATTTGCAGCAGTGTGAGCCCTAGTTCCACCACGATGGGCGCCGAGTCGTTTTGGACAGGTCTCTCCAGACGATTGTAGTTGACCATGAGGTCACGATACAGCTTTCTTTGGTATACGCCACCATGACAACCTGGAGGGAGGATGGGATGGGTGACAACAGATGACAGACAGTATGTAGAGGATATTGAAATAAAAAGAACAGGAATAAATACGTAACATAAAGGAAGATGCCAGTAACAAAAACATACAGAGAGGAAAGGAGGATGGTGTGAATTAAGAACGACAGCAGAAACAGAAATAATAAGTGGGAGGAACTTTGATCAAATACGTCTGTTAACAACTTTTTCAAATATCCTGTTTATTATCATATGTTATTCCACACTTTCTAACGCTGAAATTCAATCAAGGCCATTACTGCAATTATTTCCAGCACTGTTCACTTGGCACCAAATCCCTGATTAAATCCTGACATGCTACATGTAATGAGCCCATTATTAACTCAGTGAAATCTGATTATGTTCAATATGCTTTCTTTCTGTCTCTCTTCTATTCATTAAGCTTCACCAAGAGGTTTACGTCAGTGAGCAGCAAGGCATCCATCTTTAATAGGAATGGTTGTCATGAGTCAGTGGCCAAAGTGAAGGTGAAGTCAGTCAGTTATGAAGGAAGTGCTTCTTCTCTTTGACACCATACTGTGTTTTACTGCATTATTTGTCTTATAGATTTTGCAGTCAATTGTTCCAGATACACTGAAATTTAATCTAATCCACCTTTGAAAACCACAACACCATGGAGTGCTTGTGTGCATCTCACTGTATTTGCAATATTTCATATAGACGTTGACATATGACCCACTGTGAACGTACACGGTGGCTTACAAATTAAGCACATATGAAACAGCTTTAATGTGGATGGAGAAATGCTGAGTGCTAACCGATAAATGGTATTTTTATGCATACTGAAGTGCAATGACATTCATTATATTCACATTAACTGGTGTCAATTTAATGGTGACTGCAAGATTAGCTTGTCTATTTACAGCAAGTCACATCATTGTTGTGAAACTGAACTTCAAAATTCCATCAGATGTGCCTGCAGATTTGTCTTAAACCTAAAGCACACTTTTCACAGTTTCATTAAGTGTAACTAATACTTTATTGAACACTTATGGATGCTTTTCACGGCACAGCAACCATCCACCTAAGTGGCTGTGAATAAAATCTGGCTTATAGCCCTGAGACAGAGGTTTACCTGTTTTATGCTACGCTTCATATCACCAAAATCTTTCCACTGTGAGGGAGAGGAGACTTATCTGGAGGCACTGATATACATTTCATATATATCAGGTAGAACGGAAACCATGTCAAAGATTGTGATCTAAGTTACTTTTTCTGGATTTGAACAGTTTGCTGTGATTTATCATTGGCTTTGGGATAGAAGTCCTGCCCCTTTGAGGCTCATAGGTGTCACATCTGAAAGAAAACAAAAATACCTGTATTTGTGGTAAGTATGATTTAATGGTAGTCAATGTCTTAAAGCAGCAGCAGTTTTAAAAGAAAAGTTTTGAATATTTCCAAGAGCGTCTTTCCACTCTAGTGATGGTGTCCTCTGCTCTAAACTCACTGATGGTGACAGTTTTTTTTTTTTTGCGTTATTACTTCACGCATCATTATATTAAGTTAAAAATACTGACCTAGCAAGTAGGATTATCTGTGGAGCAGCATCATAAACTTCACCAGACTACTGGGACAGTGAGGAGTTTCTGTAACATGAGTATGAATCAAGTTCAGGTTGTATTGAACAGATGATAGTAAGGACTCAGACTGAATATAAAGCTCCAGGTGATATTGAATCGCTATTGTTTTACTTAGTTATAAGGAAGTATTTTTCAGTTTTATGCTATTTATGCTTCTTGCCTTCATGGTATGTAAAGGCCTTAAGTCTGAACAGTATGTACAAAACAGTAGTGGCTGCTGGTCTTTAAAACAGGGGAAGTTCATCTTATGGTGCCATCAAAAAACTTGTCATATTATAGAAAATTAATTAAGAATAAAAAGAATGCTTAATTGCGGCTGCTATGCTTCATCTATACCATAAAACACACACTTGCAGGTGTATGACTTGACCCCTTTTTCTCTTCAACTGATGTAGAGCATATTGTTTCACCAAAGTAAAAGCATTGTACTGTCCAGCTATGCCTTTTAAACACACACAGACACTGTTTGAAATAATGCAGTTCGGACGGCACGTTGGCAAAATGACCTCTATTGGTAACGACCTCTATTGGATATCCACATGGGACTGAGCTCCAACGTGCTCCGCTGTACATTTCAACATCGCTGTCAGTCAAAACAGGTTCAGGGTTTTAGACCAATACCTACTCTGTCAAACAGTTCATCCAATCCAACATCCAAAGTCCAGCGTCTTGGCCCGCCTACTGACCCATTCACCCCCAGAGACACTGAACGTCCAAGGGAAGGTTTTGGCTGGGATGATTTTATGCATTAGCCAATGACCCAACCATGCTTCCCTGCAGTGACAAAAACAGCTCGGTGCTGCCTCATAGACGTCCCATCGACGCTCGACATCTGCGGGATGTCAACAATGTAGGCTACTGGTACAAGAATGAATGTAAGCAAACTATAAACAGCTGACCAGAACGACATAGCCATAAAATTAAGTGCACGCTTGCGCAATTTTAATGTAAATGTAATTCGCATTTTTATTGTAAATTCAACAGGGCAATTCTGCCCATTTCCTGAAATGTTAGGGGTAGTTCAGCTTCCCTTGCTGTCTCAAAGCAATTGCCCCTGGTACAAAATCATGAGAAAAACCTGAAAGTTAAACTGCAATTATGGATATCAACATACCTACTGAGTCCAGGAAGGTCAGAAGTCTTGTGAACTCCTTAAAATTTCAATCATGTTTCATGTTAAAGCATAACGAATGAACTCTTTAAGTGCTAAAGTCGCAATATTGCAACAAACAACATGACTGAATCAAACAGACCTTAGCTCCAGACAGAGTTGCCAAATCTTGTTACCAACTCCCATCGTTAGAGGGCGGACATGCGCCCCTTCAATCCTAATACCATTTCAGGACATGTTTCTATTCAAAGTGAAGAAGAAAATCCAGTTTGAAAGACATGGTCCCGAGCTGGTTTAGTACGAAAAGTTTTTTTGGTTTTAGTTTTAATAGAGAAGGACAGATTTGAGTACTCTGCTGCTTGGCTAAAAAGCTACTAAAACGTACTGCATTTTACTTTCTGCTAATGTTTAATTTCTTTTTTATTAAGGATAAAATTACAAAAAAAATGAAAACACAAACAAACTTCCATGTAAATATGTTCAAAGTTCATTGTTACTAAAAGTTACACAATCCAATATGGCTGCCGCCCTGTAATGGTACAGTATGCAAATTAGATGAGTAAATTCACTCCCATCATAAACTATGGGTCATATCCAATGTTTTTCACATTTACAGTATAACTTTATCTCTAACCACTTCTAAGATACAGCTTTTTGAAATATTGATATCAAAATTGAATATTAAAAAGAAAAAAAAACAAAACTCTGGCGCCTAAAGGGTTAACAAAATGCTCTGAGGAAGGTGTTGGTTTAATCAGTTTCACTGTCTGCCTTCCAAAATTAATGAGAGAAAGTTCACAAAATTTTCACAAAGGACATTTTCCTTCAATTTCCCTATTTTGTTGTTTAATTTGTGTGATTTCTCTAGTCAGTGGGAAGTACACACTGATTTGTACAAAGAAGAACAAGAGGAACCGATGTGCTGAATATTCTGAATACCTATAGGTTTGGCAGTGTTTTTTATTACCTTTTTGCTAATAATATTAGTTGGTTGTTTTATGATTGGGAGATAAAATAAAGGTAGTTTAACAAAATGTATTAGATTAGATTAGATTAGATTCAGTTAGATAGAACTTTATTGATCCTTTGGTCAAAGCCCTCAGGAAATTGAGGTTCCACTAGCAGCACAAAACCGAATATACACACAAGAAATACCACAAGAAAAGAGCAATACAATAACTATAAAAAAAAGTAGTGAAAATGTGCAATTGCACATTGGAAAGTACTAATAGAAACAACAAGCAGCAAAATAATATTAGATTATGAACAGGTGTATTCAGAGTTCATAAGTTTTAAGCAGATATAGATATTTGTTATCAGTACTTTATTGTTCCCAAATTTAAGAAAAGTAGTTTCTTTCCTACCATCAAGTTTGCACCTTTGCTACATCTGTAAAATTTCCACACTGCTTCATCCATCAGTGTCTCATTTCAGGCCGAATTGAAAAGGTCTTGGCCTGCATGTCCCCACTGACTCTTGTCCAATTTAGATGTTGTCTCAACATATTCCAGCAATTACTGAGTGACAGCCAAGACGTGAGTGGAGACACAATGACTGAGTGGATGACTAATTAGCTAATGAAGCAAATATACACAAAGACAGCCCCGTGTGTTTATGTGTGAGAGTGTTGGCGGGAGTCAGCTCGGGCACCCCTAAATCTTGGCATGACGGAGAATCTGCATAATGGCTTCGAGTGGCAGCCAGCTGACGAGTTGAAACCCAGTGAAGTGGAGTGAGCTGAGCCAAACTCAACAGAGTTAGGCTTAACAGAACACAACCCAGTTACAGAGCTTGCGTAAATCTTAACATTCTGAATACTATGTGGCAATATGTGGTTTATCTGCATTTAAGAATATATAGGAAAAAAAGGAATGACATATCCCCACATTTTACCTCCTCCTCCAGATATGTAAAATTATGTGGATGTGGCTGTGTATTAAAGGTTCAATCTGTGATATTTAGTGACATTTAGAGATGAAATTGTAGTTTGAAACCCTCTCCACCCTAAATTATGATGGCAGGGGAATAAAATGCATAAATCTCTCATAAGTGTTTTGTCCTTTGTGAGCTTTAGTTAAAGGGATATTAACTCTAGACATATAGTAGGAAATGTACCTTAAAGACAGATGCCACAGCTATAATAATAATGATCATATGGAACTAAAGGATTTTAAGGAAATTAAAAAGAATAAAAGTACATTATGAGCCACTTCTGAAACATGGTGATGCAACATGGCAGACTCGGTTAACAGCAGCCCCTCTACCTCTGCAACAGCATTAAGGTGTAATTTACCACAAAACTCACAGATCAGATCATGGTTTATGAGTCACAGACAAATATGAACTTACTTTCCATATATTACTCAAGGAACTAAAATAATGTATTTAGACATAAGCCCATTGCGTTACATGAAAACAACGTTCAATGGATCTACTGTTTAAAGACAATTGAAAAGTAATATACTCAATAATCAGCTGTGAAATTGAAAGGAGGTATGAGGTATAAACATCCCAATAGATTTGACAAACATTTTTGTATTTTTTTTAAGTGAAAAATTAAATTTTCTGTTTAAATTAAACACTATTAACTAACTGTAACCACTACGTTACTGAACCAAATACCCCTGTCACTGAAACAAATCTCAAACTACAGTGTATACAGTGCACTACTAGAAGTAGATTATGTTCTACATTGCATGTGATTTATGTTTATGTGTCTCATTCTCCAGGATTACACCAAAACTAGTGAGCTGATTTTAATGAACCTTGGTTTAACGGTAGAACATAAGCCACAGATGAACCTATGAACTCATTCAAACTTAAATGCAAATTCATAAATAAAAACCAAAACCCAGTTTGCTTTCATGGGGTTTGACTGTATTAATGAACCTGACAGAGGTGTGTGTTGTGTGCTGCTCTCTCTTCTTCATGTTATACTAAGTAAACTCAACAGCACATATGTTTTTGTGGTTTCTTTACTAATGGTGGTGAGTAGAGAAAGTAAAAAAAAAGACTTCATACAATGAGAATAGATCTATTCATTGCCCCCTGCTTATTTGAATCCAGGCTTTTGGAGGCAGCATCCTGACCTATGATGAAAGAACTTCCAAGGAATACATGGATCCTGTTTGTCTGAATAAAGCCTGGATCGACACAGGTCCATTCCACTACTACTCTATAGCAGAGCTGAGCAATGTGGACAAAAATATCAAATCTATTTTTTTTTCCAGTGTCAAGGATAATTTTTAATTTTAAATCAGCAACGGGTACGAATAATCTAGAATTATGTCCAACATTACAGATATAAATGGTTCACTCTACAGAAAGAAAAACACAATTTTCATTTCCATGTAAATATACGTTAATCAAATAAATTGTAAATATTTTGTATTTCTGCAATCATCCTAAGTCTCCCTGAATGTTACATACTAGATCTGCAAGTCAATCTTAATGTCCCAATACCCTACAGAAGACAATGCAGCCTATTGATAGTTAGCAGTGGTGGTTAAATCCAGTGTAGCCTGAGGCAGTGTATTCTGTGTAGACTGGGCTTCAGACGTTTCACTACCATCAGGCACCGGCGTAGTTTATCCACATCTACATGTTAATCCTCATAGTGTCCATATGTGATATATGCTTTATGTCAGTGGTCCAGTTACTGTATGTAAGACCCCCCTGCACTCACACCACAATGATAATATGCTCATACCAAATGTATAGTGTCATGTTTTGATGTGTTTAAGGTCAGCTTTAATCTTCAGTTTTAAAGCTCCTGAGGACAAACACTAGTTAGTCACTTACACATACATCTTTTAACACATGCAGATAGAACATTCATGTACAATTTCAGAATCTCAAATTTCCATAAAAAAACTGTTCACTTTCTTGCCCTGTTTTGTTGTGTTTTATCTCCT
This sequence comes from Apogon talboti, assembly GCA_037367365.1. Taxonomy (NCBI): domain Eukaryota; kingdom Metazoa; phylum Chordata; class Actinopteri; order Kurtiformes; family Apogonidae; genus Apogon; species Apogon talboti. The sequence continues at coordinate 7,237 of JAPQRQ010036202.1, forward strand.
GAGGTTTTTGTGTGTTTCTTTAGCAGCTGACAGCTTCAGTCTGTTTACCACACAGCCGCTAAATGGTGTGAGGTTAGATTACTTTAAAGGTTGGGGTTGTTTTAACTTGTGGGTTGCCTGTTTGGAATAAAAGACGGCAAATTCCAACAAAAATAGTAAAAAACTCAGTAGAACATGAGAAAGAAAAGTTACACAAAGCAGACAAAAATACCTTACTTGGCCAGTATCAGTCATCTTTGTACAAATAAATGTTTAAAAAGCAAATGAATCTGTGACTAAGGGGACAGACCGGTGGAGAGAAGTATTCTATATGAATTATTCAGATGAATGAAGAATAGCTACTGCTACTGGTGAATGAAAGTGATTTTACACAGGTATTACAACATAAAATACACCTATAAGCAGTGGTGTGTGAGCCAGGCAGCAGGGTTGAGTCTGGAACATGTTGAGAACATGGAGGTAAATAGTGATAGTAAGTTTAATGGTGATACACTGAAGACTGGCTGTAAACCGTAGCACATATCCTGAGGATGAACTGAAATTTGAGGTAGATTGAACAAGGTTTTAGGCTGAAACAAACTTTTTATGGTTGTTGATTAAATCCAGTATGGTAGCCACATGTATTTGGTTGGTATGGGCATGTATTTCTTGTGTGTGAACATTTGGTGTTGTGCTGCTATTGGGACCTCAATTTCCTGAGGATCAGTAAAATTCTATGGAATCTAATCTAATCTAATCCAATTTAATCGAATCGAATCAAATCTGGTTGATAATAGGTTGTCATATCAGATTTTTGGGATATCTCAAGATGAACATAACAATCCGTATCAGTCTGTATGAGGGAAACATGTTTTTGCTTATAATACTGCTCATAGGTGAAATGATCCAATATTGTTGTAAAACATAAAGCAGAGCTGCCAAGTCCATCAGCAATTTCAATTGGCCATGACAGAAACATCTCAGTCTAAAGATCAGATATGGGACAGATTGGTGAAAATAAGACAAAATGTGTAAGCAATTAAAGATTTATAACACTTTTGATCAAATCCAGAGCATTTATTTATTTATGTATTTACTGTTTTATTTAACAGGGACATTGTACATTGATTCACATTGCTGTAAATGCACCAGCGTTATCATCCATTTTGGTTGACACTACAAGCTGACATGTTTGAGTCTTGGAATTGAGCGTAGTATGACCAGACACTTTTTGCTGGTACTTTTTTCTGCATTCTCAAAATGAGGTCCAGAGTTTGACTTTCATAAACCAAACCTTAGTTTCTGTTTAGCAGCTTCTCTTTAGTGTTGGATCATGCTTTCAACATTCAGAAATCTGTATAAAACTCCCATGAGAAGAGGATTATTTATATGTGTTAAATTTGTGGTCTGTAAAACCTGTTTTCATTTCTCCATAAAATGCATTTTGGCAGAACATGACTTTATCCAAGGAATCTAATGGTACCTTAAAAATCAGACATACAGATACATAATTACATATAGAAAAGCACTTCCAACTTGGACACAGTTATGTAAACATGAAACTTGAAAAAAACTCAGGGGGCTATCTTCAATCAGTGAGCCAAATTTCAGAACTATGGGCTGCCATAGTCTCCAGAACAAAAAAAAAAAGAAAAAAAGAAAAAATATTGAATAGGAAAAGACAATGCAAACAATAAAACTAAAGAACAACACCAAAAGAACGACAATGTGTGTCTACACAGCTAAACAGCTGATGCCCACACACATCAGCCCCTTTTACACAACATGTGTGTTCTGGGAATGTTCACCTTTACTCCAGAACGACGTCTGTGTAAACAAAATGAAGGGATCATTTGGTCCCACCTCTGTAACACCTCTGGAGGTAGCAACAGAGCTGTGATAAAGGTGGAATCATGATTCCGGAACGCAGTGTAAAAGGAACACCTCTCATTCTGCGACCAAGGTGTGACGTTTTGACAACGTACTGAGTGTACAACCCCTGCGCTGGGGGGATTTAAAAATGAGCGTGTACAGTAAACAAACATATCAACACGACCAGAAACATGTCGAACTGGGGAGACGCCGACATCCGCACGCTGTCGTCACTTTGGGCGGAAGACTCTATCCATGCTAACATTTGTGGAATGGTGAAAGATGGGCCGACTCTGGAGTTGTTGTTTTGAGACCCAACACCGGTGTTTCCGACATGCAAGTTATACGTCATACACTGCGACACCGCCCCTTTGATTCCAGAACGCAGGTCCGCTGTGTAGACGTCCAGCCTGTCCCACCTCTGGTACTCCTTTGGCTTGGCTGTGGAAACCGGTCAATGGTAGAAAAAAAGGTGGGATCACCATCTCACCTTCTTTCCGGGATCTCTGTGTAAAAGTGGCTTGTATCTCTTGAGCAATATATTTCTGAACATAATTTACTGTGAGCATCTTGGAAATGTGTATCGGAGTGATAGTGTGACCTGCCGTACTGAAAATCTGGATCAATGTGTCATTAAAATGTGTCGCTTTGAGGTCAACTACTGTAAAGTGGAAAATTCAAACAGGAAATCACGGCAATGCATTCCTCTTCTCCTCCTCTCCTTTAACACTAACATGGCATTTACATCACATCACATATTTCTATGCATTATTTTAATCAGCCGTTAATAGATGAATCAATAAACTAAATTCTCCACCTCCACATAATCACTAAGTATGGATTCCCACATTAATTAGCATAATCGCTTCACCATTATATTAAAGGTGTCCTGTGGAGTTTTATAGGGTAATGTTTTACAAGTCACTGCCCATTAGTATCCTCATTGTTCTCCACTGCAAGAACAAAAATTCAGATACATTACATGAACATGGGCAGGATTTCACCAGTCATTACACACTTTTTTATGGACTGGTGGAAACAATGGACACAAAATATAGCAACATGTCCAGAAAGGCAGACAAGGCCACCGCTACCAAGTTAACATGGGCACAGAAATTAGTTTGATTACGTTCATTTTGTCTTCTTTTTACTAATTGATAGCGTTTCTTTTTATCAGACAAATTTTGGTTGCATGGGTGTTTGTCCGTGCGTGCTGACAGTTTCAGCTGTCACTTCAGCCTTCTTCAGAGCTGTCAAACTCTTCCTGGTGTGACGTCTAAAAACAGCTGATCGGGCCGGGAAACTTTTCAAAGTAAAGTTCCCCGACCCGGCCGTGTCCGTTCTCCGCTTTCCCCGCAGCCGGTGAAGAATGGTGTCCCCGGTATGCGGGAGGGTGTACGCCCCCTCGTCAATGTTGGTGGTGTTTCCTCCACGCTTCCTTAATTCCATGGACCCGGCCCGATCAGCTGTTTTTAGACATCACACCAGGAAGAGTTTGACAGCTCTGAAGAAGGCTGAAGTGACAGCTGAAACTGTCAGCACGCAGGTAAGAATACCTTTGAAACCAAAATTTGTCTGATAAAAAGAAATGCTATCAACTATGGGCACAGAATTTTTTTTATGGGAGAACAAATGCATTCAACATTTTTATTAGACCTTAAGGATACACACAAAGACACTGGATGGTTTTACTCTAAGCACAAAGTTTGTTTACTAGAGAGTACCTCAGGGTCTTATAACGTGTACACTATGTATCCAGTATTTTTAAGTTGTTGTATAAGAGGCCGGCTTGGCTCGAAAATATAGAGATATTGATAACCAATATCTTAAATATACTTGGGATGTAGGAAATGAGCATATCGCTAGTGCTGAGTAAAAAGTGTCATATAATTTATTTAAGCATCCGTTTTTGTTTTCAAGTACCTGCATGTTTTAGACAGAGAACTCCATTGTGGGTTTAGAAGCATTGATGTTCCTACCCTACCTGGTTTATTAAATGATATAACAGTTCTTCAGCTGTGAAAATATTTGTCAGTTCTAACCTGCAGGGAACCTCCAAAAGCAGTTCATCAAACGGGTGGGTAAATATTGGACTGAAGTATTTAAATCAGTGTTAAAACTGTACTGTGCTGTGGTCTCATTTACAGATCAGCTGCTTCTGTTGCTTTGTCCGCAACTAAAACAGGCATGGGGTTAGAGTTAGAAACTCTAAGGACGGACAGAAATCTATGTTTAAAGGACCATTGTTTAACCTCCTAAGACCCAGGAGCCCCACAGGTTTTTGAGTTTTGGCTTTTTTCATTAAAAATAATTGTTTATATTGGAATCATCATGATGCAACAGTTTTTTCAGATGCATTCTTAAAAATTTTTATGGAATGTCCCATTTGCGGTGGGCAGTTGTTTCTTTTTTTTTTGTATAAAGCTATGAATTTCTTGTCTCATACATGGACAGCGGCTCCTAGGAGGTTAAAACAGGAACGTTTATTTAGATTTTTTATTTTCCTATGTTTACTACATCTAGGATTCCACAAGGTATATAAAAAAAACGTCTCTATGTGTATGTGTCTTCAGCTTTCAGGCATTATTAGATTACATATCACGATAGATGGTGAAATTAATAAATACAGAGACCACAGGAAGGGGTGCTAGAAAAATATGTTTTGCCATATCACCCAGTCCTAATTGAAAGCACTATCTTTCATGTACAATAGATCTGTATGTTATTCATGAGGCTATAAATGAATATATCACATACTAGATAAATAGACTTGAAACTAGGGATTCGTAACACCTCACATGGTTTTGGTTACAACATAACTTTTTAGCCATTTCAGAAAATATAGAAATATACATTCTGAACATTTTTTCCATATGACTCTAGTTAATATGCAGCAAATATTTCCCTAATTTAAAATGCATTTGGAATATCTGCAGCCACATTAAAAGCAGTGGAAGATGCAAGTAAGACGATATTTATATAAGACTATATATTTATAAGCCTATGTTTCAAACACAATGCTGTTTTTTCAGACGGTGATTTGAGGATATATATTTATTGAGCCTTTTTTTCAAAGTGAATTGAACTGTGCAACCCAAAGCAGCTGAGCTTTACATGACGAGGCTTAATGCCAAACACCTTGTCTTTGTATTTCAGATGGAGTCAGTGAAGTCTGCCTTGTGTTGTGCTGCATACGTGGACCTCCAAAATATCACACTGCAAGAAGAGAGAAGATATCAGCACTGTTGGTATATAAACACCTTGATGACTTTGTTTAACAAATGTTTATTTTCATGCTCTTTGAGACAAATATCTGAATCTGAATCCTACTTTAATTTTTATTTCACAGTGATCATTACAACAGTTTAAGCTTGTTTTTCTCATTGCTTTTGCTATTTAACTAAAATAAAAGATTAGAATAGAGATCTGTGTATCCGTAATATTCAGTTGATTATATGATATTTACCAAAAAATGTTCAACTATTTTATTTCACTATTAAAGTTACAATAATTTGCAGAGGCTCAGTAACAGTTAGCCAGTGAGTGTCTCTGTTACCATGGTAATTACCTGAGGCGTACGTGCACTTTTTTGAAGCCAAGTTGCCATTCCTGAAGTTTTCACCCTGTGAGAAAATGAACTTTTGGTGTAAGAGTTGGCATGACGAATCTGAGCAGAATCAATGTAAGAACAGACTCGATTCTCTCATATGAATAAACACATACAACAGCTGTTGGCTTGATAACTAATTTTCTCATGATCTGATGGCAGGTTTGTCTGGGAAATAATGTTAGCATTTTACAAACACCATCATTAATACCACAGTGTTTACTGCTGTTGAGTAGTTGATCAATTTACTGTAAAACTAAACATAAGATACTAATAAACAGTAATTAGTTAACAAATAAACAACAGACACCTTGCTGTTAATATTTAAACTGGTATTATCTGATTGAATTAGGTTGATTTTTTCCATTGCAGATGCGGTCCGTGTGGGTTTTGAAGGCTGCTGGTTCAAGGCCTGGCTCGCACACACACACACACACACACACACACACACACACACACACACACACACACACACACACACACACACACACAC
>JAPQRQ010036205.1:0-13159 GCA_037367365.1 Apogon talboti
CATTCTGTCCTGTACAGGAGACACGGCACGGAGGACACTGACTGACAGTGGACTACAGTCCCTTAGCCAATCAGGACACAGAACACAATGCACGTTCATACGCTATAAAAAAAAAAAAAGCATGCAAAATTGCACTAAAAAAAAATCTGCGAAACAGCGAGGAAACGAAAGGTGAACCGTGTTATAGTGAGGGACAAACTGTAATGGATGTCGTACAGGGATATGGATTCTATCTAAAATGTAATTCATGTCACTGAAGGAATTAGCTGTGTGTTTTTTTCCCACCATGTTGACATGTCTGATTCCAGAGTCAGTTCCAAAAGACACATGCTGCCTTCACTTGTAGACTGTTTTTACGGATTTTAATGTTGATTAAAGACCAGAGAAGTGTTTCTACCGAAAATTAAGTGGCAGTGGAGTTGGCCTTGGACATGTCGTCATTGACAACTGACACTATTACACATTTGCGTTTCCATGACTAGTATATGATTGTCTGAGTTTGGTGTTAACTCCTCGTGCCAAGTCACCGTGGACCTTTGATTCCTAAATTTGGACGACCCAAAAATAGAATGCCAGTGTTGTGCACTGACCTCCAAACGGAGACCTCGGGTTGTTTTTTTTGTGGTCATCTTTGAGCTGGCTCATCAGTTCCTCTTTTCTGCTCCTCTACAGCAACAACAGTGTGAGTTAGCCAACGTCAAGGAGCGACCAGCTCCCAGTACAGTCCAACACAAATCTGACCGAGTGAACCTTTAAATGTTGCCATCATCATTCTAACCCTCAACGTTCCAGACCACAATGGCTGCCAACAAAGAGCTGCTGTGTATGATTACAGTCCTAAATCTGTTCAATCTACAGCACCAAAGTGGCTGAATGACTTCCTGGTTTCTAATGCTAGCTGCCAGGATCATTACTATAAATGTGACCTCATCGTTCTCCGTGTTTTATGATGTCATTACAGCACACTTCAAAAATACAGGCATGTGCACAAGTGTGACAGGCTGTCTTATTACCCCTGTCTCTCCAGTCCCACACAGCAGATTCCCTGTCCCCCAGGCTGAGGACAGACTGACCCCTTTGATTTGGACCCGGCACACAGTGATGGTTCCTGCTGGGGCTCTGCAGGAGACGCCTTTTGCCCCCTCCCCACTTCCTGGAAGGATCAGTCATTGGAGCGTGAACGCTGCCCGGCGGCAGAACCGTTACCAGATAAAGCGGGGCTCCTCGCTCTCATCTTGCTCTCCACTGACCGCTGCTGCAACCTGGCCGAAGGCGCTGAGGACGCCTCGGAACTAAAAAAGCCCCTGGACAGACTTCAGGATCCCTCATTCACAAATAATGTTTCCCGGTTCTCCACGTGTGCCAGGGCTTTTCCACAGCGTATCATGATTCTGCTGTGTTCATACAAAACACCGCTGAAGGAAACTATAATCTCAGAGTGAGGTTTTAAACAAGTCTTTATTATCTCAATCTACCGTACAGTTTCCATCCATCAATCAAAAGCCACAGGTATGGCTTCAAAAACAAAGGCAAAATTCCCTTCATTTATATCAATACTGTATCATTATATCAAAAGGAGGGAGAGATTACAGTGGAATGCTTCAAAGAGCCTAATTGTAAACAGACCTCAAGGCTTGAATTTCACATTATGACCTGACTTTCAATAGCGGTGTTTGATTCAGGCATTGTTCCAGCTCCACTCTGTTATACTAATCAGCATAAAGTGCAACAATCTGGAGGTGTCACAAAAGGCAAACATTCAACAGCATCATTTGTCAAAGGGCGAAAAAAAAAAAGTGTATTGGTTTTCAAAGGGCTGGAGCTTTATACATTCAACTAGCAGGAGAAGAAAAGAAAAACTGCAAAGGCCATATTGTTTAACAGCTGCAAGTGTTTCTGTGCACAGATTATTTATACAGTACCCCTACCGCATTACAGCTCCATAAAACCTGAGATATCCCTCCTCTGTGCGGATAGTTGATTCCAGTTCGACTGTGACTTTGGCCGAACACCGAGTGGAATAAAACTGTGGGATGTGTGTTCCTCCGGCCCTTTAAAGTGTCTGTATAAAGAGGGAGAGCAGGGAAGCAACTGTTCTAAACAATTCATTCCACCATGTGAAAGTTTACAGTTGGTCAGGAGGGGAAAAGGTGTGTATTAACAGCCGTAGGACGCGGCGGCGGGCCTTTAATCCTTTAGTCACAGATGATTCAGCGGACACGTCACCTGACACCTACTCACACACTAGTTTAGCTTTACTACGTCCCTTTATCTTGTCACATCTGGAAAAGCAGGGAGCAGTGTGGTAAGAGTGACTGGATGTGAGGGTTGAGCTTCTGAGCGTAATGACGTAATTAAAGGCTGAGCAGGGAAGACGGCGCATGCTTGTGTGTGTTCTTTTTTTAGGAACTTTCTCTTTATTCACATGACCCTCAATTACAATATACAGTAACATCATACAGTTGTTGTAGTACAAGATTGTATATAGAATGGGGTGGTTGCCATAACAACCATAATCCCATAGAGAAAAGTTCAATGAAATACATTAGGCTTAAAAAAAGGTAAGTCAGTAAGCATTATGAACAGAGGTGATGTATACGTTTCTACGGTTCCACGGTATTGCCATGGAATATCTTCTTGCAGCCTGATTATCTGAACTACCCACTTATGAGCACATCCTTTTAACTTAGATCTGGCCACGTGTATTATCACACTGTAAATCTTAAATAAATAAATAAATAAGATTTAAATAAACAAATGAATAAATAAGTAAAGGTATCAGACTCTTCTAACCCTAGTCAGACGTATGGACCTGCTGGAAGAACCTGGCTCACCTCCAACCACATACGTCATTTATCTGTTTGATTTTTTTAAACAATAAAACAAACAACGCAAAACATCTGTAGCTGTGAACCCCAGGGGTCATTTATCTATTATTAGTCAAGTGAAGTCTGAGCGGGGAGGTGAAGTCCATCTGATCCACCCATCACATGCCTGTGTGCTTTCATGACGTTTGCATCGAGTCCATGTCATTAGTCAAACTGGAGGAAATCCATTTCTAAGCTAATGGAAGCTAGTGCTGCTCACACAAAGCAAAGGGGAGACAATAAGACCTGTGTGGTGAGTGTAAGGACGTTAGAAACGACCGCAGTCCTCTACATAGAAATACAGCAGGTGGACGTGGGACGTGGACTCAGCCAACGTCAACAGAGCACATGACAGACGTCAACACAAACTTCAGACTTTCACTCCATTTGACATCACATGACCAGACCAGTCAACCTACTGACACTAGAGGTGGCTGATGTCCACATATTCTTTACTATAAGTACAAATACTTAAGGTAAGGTAAACCCTCAGATAAAAGAAGCAGTGATTCAACACCTTTACTTTAATAAAAATCCAAAAGCACAGCTCCTACATGCAGTACAGAACCAAAGGATGTCTCTGCAGGCTGTTTGTGTCCAAAACGGACGCTCTCATCTTCAGTGTCGTGTTAATTCTCCCGGTGTCAGACCTTTTGTGTGCAGTCGAGTCTCCCTACGTCATCTGTTCTGTTTTTTACACAACTACGTCGGTCATATGTGACATACACAGCTGTATGCAACAACCACTTGTCTTTTATCTGGTTGATTTCTCCAACCATGTCGGCTGATATCAGTCTGGGGAAATGTACAGAATACAAATAAAAGGTTGGAAAAGAATTAAATACAGATACCAGTAGAGCCCACCTCTGCGCCCTATAACTGTACAAAATAAGACGCGACACGTGTCACATACAAAGTCTGTCGTACTAATATGGAAATGCGTTGGGGACCATCTACCCTGATTATGAAGACCGTCGTCTGGATCGTGTGCTGTTGTGTTTGCAGATGTGTTTGCAGAGACAGATGCCACCACGCCAAGCATGTGGCACAAGGAAATAGGAAGAGGAAGTGACAGAAGGAAACAATTACACAGAGCTGCACAGCAGACGTGTCCCTGGCATCAGGGCTGCCACCGTCAGGACGCTTTGTCCGCTGACGGACTGTCGTCTGTCTTTTTCAGGTGGTTTTGCGCCATGATTCTGCCTCCAACCACACAGCTGACATCTTTAACCGCCATCTTCACAGTGTGACCTGGCACAAGGGTCGACGTATCCTGAGGTGCTGCTTTACAACAGGAAACGGGCCGATGCCACAGGTTTGGCGGTGAAGCCACGGCTGGGGCAACGGCGGAGGCTCCTTCACTGAAGCCGATGTTAGAATCTGAAGGACGCTCCCTGGACTCGACTAAAACACACTCCTCATACAGTATCTGTGGCCGTTCTGCCCTTACGTCCTCCTGTCATGTGTGTTCGCTCCCACCTGCAGAAAATGAGCATTTTACAAACTTGGCTGCTTCTCCACAGAAGGTTGAAGAGGAAAGGAGGAGGAGAAACAGTTGGTTCACTTGTTGATGTACCGGTGGACAACCCACTCGCCCTCTTATCAACATGATCTGTTCTCCTGTGGCTGCTCAAGCACAATCAGGTCGAGATGGAAGGAGACAGACGAGCTGGAAACAGGCCGTGGAGCCTCCGACGTGTCCACCCCAAACCAAAGACTACACGTGGACCAGGGCCACGCTGTCACTCAGAGCCCAGATCAATAATGTAATGATAGTGACACTTTTATCTATTTTGTGATTTGAACAATGAGCCCAAAACAACAGGAATGTCCTGGAAGGCAACGGGTGCATTTGTCCGCTTCAGTCCGGTCATGTTGGCCTAAGGATCAGGATACGTTCACACGCAGTCGGGTATTCTATAAAACGGATATTTCCTCCTCTCCCTGTTTTCAAAAGTACGTCGTGCACATGTGACCGTCTTGGTTTACATGACCCCGTATACACTGGTCCATCGTTTACCGCGGGGGTTCCGTTCTAAAAATAACCCACAATAGGCGAAATCCGCAAAGTAGTCAGCTTTATTTTTTACAATGATTCTTTATGTTTTAAGGCTGTAAGTCCAACTTTTTGAAGAGTGTGAAGGGCTATGAAGCAAACTGACGCAGAAAAATCTTACACTTCAGAAAACCTTTGTCAAACAAGGTTACCTGGTTGTGTGGGTAGTTTAACTTGTCAAGCTCTGGAAATCCTGGGTTAAAGGAGCATGGACTGAAAGTGAAGCCAATTAAAGATCAACCGCACAGTGTGTGTAGAGCTTTTATCATAGCAGAGTGGGTTTAGCATTAGGGTTAGGCAGGTGGAGTTCTTAACCCTTGGATCTGTAATCCTTATGGAAGATCGTGGCCGAGAAAAACAGGTGTTGGAGAAGCTTAAAAACAAATACAGATGAGAGGACCTGCACAGACAGAGCAGTCTAGGTGGAAACAATGACGGCTTCATGTTTTCTTTTATACACAAACTGTCCCGTGGTTTTATCTGGAGGTTAACACCAGATAAAACCACAGCCGTTTATCGCCTCCAACACGACCTGGTGCCCTACCCGTGCGTTTGATCGGGCTGTAATCAGGCCGATATCGTGCAGTCTGACCCCGGCATTAGCCCAGGTGGTGTTCCACCGCCGCAAAAGCTGCAAACTTTAAATGTTAGTGAGTTCTGAGAAACGTACGTGGAGGTCGCAGATGCTACTCAATCAGCTGCTGGATTTGAAACGCCAGCCACTCTAATCTGAGTGGGGTCAAAGGTCAGGGCCAGGGTTGAGGCAAAACCTGGTTTCTGGAGACAATCTGAACAACAGAGAGCGAGAGCGAGAGAGCGAGAGAGCAAGAGAGAGAGAGAGAGAGAAAACAGGAGGGGGGTGATCCGCAGAGACAGATTATCAGGTAAAGCCAGAGAGGTGAGAGGTGAGGAGCTGATGTTTATGCTGGAAACGGGTCAGGGTTGAGCATGAGGGCAGGACGGGGATGGGCGAGGAATCCACCTGGAATGGAATGAAATGCTATGAAGTCAGCTACACACATAAAAAAAAAAAAAAAAAAAAACTTGAGCTCCCACAGTCAAACCTGGACCTGGGTCACATGCTGAGGTGGTCCAAGCCAAGAGCAATGGGCTGACCAGCCAAAACAGACTGCCTATTGTTAGTCACTAATGCAATTTAGTGCGAGGTGAACGTGGAGGGGCGGTGTTTTGGTTGCATCCCCGGTGCATTCTCTGACTCTGCTTTGTCTCGCGTTGGGCCAACTACTGTTTAAACTGCAGCGTCCAGCAGTTTGCTCCCAGTCTGTGCACACTGTAGCCCGACACAACCTGGGCTGGGTTCACAAAATACACTTTGACAAAGGTGAAACTCTCATGTGAAATAATGTCAGAATGTGGACGGTGTTTGTGGACAACAGGAGAAAGGAGACGCTTTTCCTCCTAAGTTCTTTGAAAAATCTAATCTGAAGTGTTGTGAGGGAAGCAGAAAGCAGAAGAGTGTGAGCTTTGTTATCTCTGTTATAGGTGAGAGCAACGCTCATCTGGGACTCCAAGATAGAGAGATGGAGATGGGGGGGTGGTCTGGAATGTAGCCGATGTGTGTGTGGGAGGGAGAGCTAAAAACTCAGCAGAGGCCAGGCTCCCCCAGGTTTTAGTCCAGATGAAAGGCCAGGATCTGGGCTAGATAAGAGGGCACATCACAGGGGGTCGGGGCCAGCCGGCTGTGAGAAGCCATGTCCAGCGGCCATCCTCTAAACCCCCCCCACATACACACACACACACACACACGTACACACAGACACACACACAGACACACACAGCGTGTAGGATTAGTGTGGCAGTAACAAAACACAAATGTTGCGTCTCAATAAAGTTGTGTCTATTCAACGCAGTAAAGGAATATATTTAGTTGACACTGCGGTCCGAAACCAAATCAGATCATACCGTTTTTTCCGCTTTGGTGAACCTAACTGTTATCTGTGCTTGATTGCGTCTTCCTGCATGCATGCTAACTGCTCATCTTTTGCTCTGAAGGTGAACACACTCTCCAGGCTAAGGTGTACGTGTGTGTATTCATGTATGTGCAGAGGGGGGCTCGCTCTTGGTGAAGGCGGTCATGGGGAAAATGAAATCAGTGTTTGCAGAAGTCTCCTTGTTTCATCCCAAAGCTCTGCATGATGAACGGGCCAAGGAGTGGGAGAGCAGGCGCACCAACATGTGCACGCCGACAGGCCATGCGCTAGCATCCAGCTGCTCCTTTTCACCAGATGACAAACACTGAAAGGTGTTGTAAGAGAGAACAAAACGGCACCATATGGTATTCATAGCATGTGTATGCGGGTACATAACCGTAAGTCATCCACTGTCACCTGAGCAAATCAATGCCAGAGAGAAATCCATTCCAATTAGGATCCTGCTGCTCTGCCTTGCATGTGGATGTAGATTAATCAATACAGAAACCCAACTGCTAACCTGCTGCATCACCTACAGAATATGCAGCAATAAAATTTCAAATTAAGCAAATAAACAGTTTAATTCAATTCATTTGCATCTAACTGGTTTTTCTGGCTTTAAACATACCAAAGTCCCTGCAGGACTTAAGACGTTCAGTGGTCAGTACAGCGCAGTCCACAGAACAACCCGGCTCTGTCCTTTGAAGGCAGGATGCTGTAAACCGCTGACAACCAATGACCTCTGACCCTGTGGCCGACTAGGCCATGTGTCATCCTCAGAAGGCTGTGACACCTTCAATCATCCAGAAGGACTGGGTATGAACGGGAACACGTACACAAAGATGACCCGGCTGCTGGTGTGGGAGCTGATTGGCGCTGAAGCGGAGCCGAGGCGACAGCGGCGTGTCCGTGCGTGTGCGCCCATGGAAAGGTGTGTGTTGGCCCGCTCGTCCTGTCTGTTCCTGAGGCAGCAGCACTGCGCTCACCACTAAACCTTTACCTGACCTTTCCCTCTGCTCTGACATTTGGACCCTTCTGAATAGGTCAAACAGCACCGAAGAGTGGTGAAAAAACATGGGACGGAGCCGGAGGAAAGACGGACTGAAAAAGAAAAAAAACCCAAAGGGATGGGGAGCTGTTGGGACTCAGCGCAGACCGATGACGGATGTGCAAGTAGTGACGGAAGAAAGAAGAACAGCGATAAATGGGAGTTCCAGCGCTGCTCAAACGGTCGTTATTTGTTGGGGTTTTTCAGCCATCGTTCAGTCTGACAGCGTGCGCTTCCAAACGCCACTGGTCTGACGAGCGCCGGCTGAATCACAGATTTCGTTGCAGAAATGTGCAGAGTCACCGTCATCAGGAAGTTACTGCCAGTTCCATTTTGCTGAGTGGCCGACAAATAAAAAGGCCAGACGTGATGGAACGTTTGTGGGATTGCTCCCGATTTAGAGAAGACACATGACGGTACGCTCAGGTGTTGAGTACAAACATAAAGGTCGGTTTTCACCATCGACCAATCCGGAGATTATTTCTATAGTTCTAAAACAGTCATTTAATTTATGAAATGAAAATAGAACTGTGAAAAAACGACCATGTGGACTTCCAAGCACCTACACACACGTCTTCCAGAGCCTTCTGTTTGCACCATAGGCCACATTTCATTACTGAAAATTCACCCATTTAAAAGTTCCTTAGTAAGGGAGTTTTTATTCACGCTAACACTCAGCAGATGCATTTAAGGAAATGGAGATGTGGCATAAGGTGACAGACCAAATGTCTGTTTGGGGTTTTGGCTAGCTGAGACAAACTGTGTGGTCATCAGTCACAGTCAGGTGGTGGTGATGCGGTCAAACTCAACGCTGCTGCAGTGTTGGACAGTTTCAGTGCACCAGGGTCAACATCACAAGCACGTGACTTTAAGGGTAGTAAATGTGTGTGTGTGTGTGTGGGGGGGGGGGCAGGCCTTTCATTCTTAATTACTAAAAACTCCTGTCTTGTAATAAAAGTTTGTATTCCATTAAATAATAGAATATAATAGAACAGGCCTCGATGTCTTTTCTGCTGAGCTTTGGCAGCTGCAACTAAAACTGCTCTTTAAAGGAACACATAAACACGTTAGCTCGACTCAGAGTGAAGTTTTAATAGTTGGACTAACACACCGCGCAGATGCGGTTGAGAGTGGGTCTACTCCTGCATGTACACGGACCGGTCCGACTGAAAACAGGTGTTCTGCACATGCCCACAGCTCAGTGTCCAACCCAGACTGGGAGGGCGAGCGGTGTGCACACCTCTGGATCTGTGACCGCAAAGGGTAGCAAGGCAAAAGAGTGCACAGTGCCACCCATCATGGCAGACGACATGATTTCAACAACAAATCGATTCCACTCCTGTGCATGTAGACTGGGACAAAGACAACAGTCCAACTACATGTAAATGTACTGACTGACTGCAGCCTTCTGAGCCTCTATTCACTGATCCATTTGTTCAGTTAGCAAGAGGCTAAAATTACATTGTATTAAACAACCATTCATTCTCACAGTCACACCACCCATAGGTGTGAATGGCAGATTAAACTATTAAGGTGCATGTCTTTGGATGAGGAAGAAGTGGGATTATCAAAAAGAACCCACACAGACAAAGGGAGAACACGCAAACTCTTAAACAAGCATGACTCTTGCAAATCACACGTCTCTGTGTTTACAGTGATTTGTAAACAGAGACGTTTACAAATCTGTTTGTAAAGGTCCACGGACTCAAGTTGGTCCATGGAGCTTGAGCTAATACTTCTTTGTTAGCATTAGCTTCCAATTTGCCCTCACTCTTAACAATTATTGTTATTTTAGTGTCCAAAAATCAAGATGGAAGGGGCTGAAATGCCAAATTCGAGGCTTCAAAATGCTGTAAACTTTATTAAATGAATGTCAGATCACCTAATTCAGTTGCTTATACATGTTGCTAGACAACAGGAAGTAGCATAAATAACTTGGTGGATCCTAACATAACATCTCCTAGTTATCACTGTGGCCTGTTGGTGTGGGTCGCATTTCCAGAGCTTCATCCCCTTGTCCAAATACGGTCACCTCTAGTTTCAGAAAGTCAAGAGGCTGACAGTGAAAATACCGTGGAAAACACAGTCTGTGCTCGTTGCGGCTAACAACAGACACCAGACACTGCTGCATCAGGTAGATGAGTCCTGCACTGTCTGCAGTCTCATTGTCTTTCATTTATTAATGTGCACTTCCACACACTTCCAACAGATATGCAGTTTGTGCTGCCCTCCCTGCCACACAGCACCAGCACAGCCACAGATGACGACGCTACAGAATGTGTTCGTGTCAGCCCTGTCGAGGAAAAGTGATGCCACTGCAACCTCAGCTGGGACACTACGAAAACACCTGCAATCCCACCTTAATGATCACTTGAAGCAATGGGAGAACTTTAATGGGGGCCCTGGAAGGAAGGAAGGAGGGAAGGAAGCTGCCAGCTTACTAATTTTAGGTACTCTGCATCGTAGATGAAACGCAGGAAAAGGCAGAGGAGGTGTGGAGAGGCGGGAAAGTTCTCCAGCTCTCACTTTCCTGACTTTCTGCACCGTGTCTCTCTAACTATCATTACCCCCCGCATCTGCGCTATGAGACAGTCTCATAGCTCTTTGATTCTCTGCATCCTTTCTCCCTCTCTTCCTCTTCCTTTTCTCTGTCTTTCTCCCCTCTTTTCCTCTCTCTCTCTCTCTCTCTCTCTCACCCCCTCCCCTTCCTGTCAGTACCTGAGTAAATAAACAGTGTTGTGTGGGATGCTAATTAGAGCGGGTTCAGGGACGTGACGAGCCCAGAGACAGATAAACAGCGAGCTTGGGAGGAGAAGAAGAGAGATGGAAGGGTGGGGGTGGTGGTGGGTGGTGGTAAACCCCCCCCACCCCCCAAGGGCAACACAACACAGACACAAACATGTCAGCTTAGCAGTGAAGGACAGACTAGAGTGGTTCTGGCTTTCAACCCAACTTAGGGCAGCTTTGAAGCGAGTAGCGTTAGCAGGGTGGAGGACTTTAGAGTTGGCTGCGATGGGTGGATGAAGGGCATGAACAGCTTCAGCCACAGTGAGAGAAACAGGGAACACCGTGAAAACTCCCTTAATGACGGCTGCTTCTAGAGACCTGGTGCCAGATCAAAAGAATATGCAAATGATCCCAGCAGTTCTACTCCTGTTGAGGTGAGGCCGGGCCTCTGAAAACAGGTCAACGTGAGGCGGCGTGTTCTTATTTAACATACGCTGGCCTTTCCCCACGAGGGGAACGAGCTGCCGGATACGCAGGTAAGAAGGTAGAGTTACGAAGGAGACAGAAACACACCAGACCTCAAATCAAAGGTTCCTGATGCTCTGGAAACACAGCCACCACGTCTCCAGTGTCCACAGTGAGTCCACACCGGACCGGTCCGTCAACGGCGGTGGTACATGTTCGTCAGCCCCGGCCCGATCAGACACTGGGAAGATGCAGAGGAAAGGAGCTGCTTCAGCCATCGGACGGTTTGGGCTGAATCCAAACAGAGCCTGCATGTGGTTCCTGTTGTGCGTGTGAACACCTGAGACCACAACTGGACTCACAAACAGGAGCAGTTCAGAGCGCTGGTTCTGACAGGTGAGCATTTCTGCATCCAATATACCCGTACGTCATTACACCTCAGAGCCAGTTCATGTACTTCTGCTCCGTTACATTTCTGCTTCAGTTACACCAACTGTGTTTCATGTCCCAGTATGTTGACTTTGAACGTGGTCAGCTGAGGGATGAGGTGTTTACGGGTTGATGGAAATCCTCCTTCAGACAACAGGAGACATCTCCACCTTTCATTCTTTTTCATTTGTACAACCATATATTTATTCAAGCTGTTGTTTTTTTGGTTTTAAATCATGTTTACTTTCACACAGAATAACTATTATGTGTAAAAAAAAAAACAGATTCAGGAGTTTTTGCAAAGCATCATCAGAGTACTGGTGAATACGTTGCTCTGGTCTCATTCACAGACTCTTTCCAGAGAACATCAGGGCACACAGACTTCAGATCGCTGCCTCCAATGTTGTCGCTGTTTAGGTTCACAAGTGGATCTGAGTCACAACACACGTTCCCCCGGTTTTAACGGCACCTCTGTGTCGCAATTTGCATTTTATCAACTCGGGCACGTGTTAAGCTGTTTTCAAAAAAGTGATGTACACAAGTTACTGCTATTTAACTTTATTTATATCCTAATTATTATTTCTGCAGATCCTCACAACCCTGAGCAACAGTGCTGCGCTTGTGAAAACAGCTCCCAGGAGCGAGTGTGTGTTTAACTGTGAATGTAAAACAGGGCTTAAGCTCCAAACATTCACGCTCAATCACCGTTCTGTCTACATTAGCAAGAAAATACTCTGTCTTCAACTGCAGTTCTTATTCCTGAAGATATGGGGAGGGTCTCTGTAGAATCTAGAACAGGACAGGACAGGACAGGACAGGACAGGACAGAACAGGACAGGACAGGACAGGACAGGACAGGACAGGACAGGACAGGACAGAACAGGACAGGACAGGACAGGACAGGACAGGACAGGACAGAACAGGACAGGACAGGACAGGACAGGACAGAACAGGACAGAACAGGACAGGACAGAACAGGACAGAACAGGACAGAACAGGACAGGACAGGACAGGACAGAACAGGACAGGACAGGACAGGACAGAACAGGACAGGACAGGACAGGACAGATCTTCATCACAGGAACAATGAAAACTCATTAAAATATCACAAAATATTCAAAAATTTAAGCAATGTACAAAAGCTACAAGATGGAATATTAAATATACATATACTAATAAAGTACTACAAAAACTAGATACAGGGTGTTTGATCTTCATCTAAATAAAAACTCCAGACTTTATCCAGACCTTGACTTCATGTACTTTTATACTTGTGTTGGTACTTTTTTGGTTGAGATTGTACCTGTTGTGTGTGGTAGAAAAGTGCATTTTAATAAATGTATGAATGAATGAATGCATAATTTGCAGTAAATTATGTTTTACTGACAAACGTTTTCAAAACATGTGAAAATCAGAAAAGTGCCTGACTATCCCACAGACAGGTTCCACCAGAGCAGCCTCTCCTGTTGGTGTGTATGCAGAACCATGAAGAACCGATGCCTTCACTGACAGTCACAGCTGATTCAGTCACATTAACTGAAGACACTCTACACACTCTGTATACAGGTAATATGGGATATATACAGGTAATATGGGATATATACAGGTAATATGGGATATATACAGGTAATATGGG
>JAPQRQ010036206.1:0-13159 GCA_037367365.1 Apogon talboti
ATGGTAACTACGGAGCCTCTGAACGTCCAAATGGGTCATATCTGATGACCATGAAAAGATGAATAACTATATTTTACCTGAATTTTTGATATGTGTTGATTAGTGGTTCAGAAGTTATTAAGCAGTTGTGCCACTGGTATCTGTTCCGGATATATAAGTGTAAACTCAATAAATAGTTCAGATCCTTCCATTGGACAATTACTGCAGAGATTAATATATAGCAGCTGCAACAACTTAGTTAACCCTGAGCCTAAAAATATCCACCTGGACTTTTTGTTGTTGTTGTTGTTACTTATTTTGACTATAGAAAGGTCCAAAAATGTCCTGTGAGTGAATCCTTTTGCCCATTTTTTTCAACAATACTCAGAGCTTTCAACATCTGGCAGTAATCTACAGTTAACTGCATGTTAAAAGGGTCTTATTTAGAGTTTTAATGGAGGTGTAAAGTCACAAATGGGCTTCAGGTTGAAGCATAAGTGAAATTACCGTAATGACACTGTATTGCTTATAAAGTGCAGCTTTCAGAAACTGTTGGAACTTTTCTGAGCACAGACCATGACAGTTATGGTCACCAAACATGTCATCACATGGTTTTAAGAGTTAATGTAGTGAGGAGCTTCTCATTGCTTTAACAACCATCAGTTTGTGGAGAAAATAAAGATTGGACTGTGATTCAGTGGAAAAAGGTCATGTGGTCTGATGAGTCCACGCTGACCCCGTTCCAGAGTCCATCTAATTCAGTTCCTCTAGTGTCCAGTGAAAAAATCAAATCCTTCTATGTCATTTTTGCATTGTGTGCCAAAGTACAGCACTCATGACATCAACAGTGGTTTGATTCTGCATCTGGGTCCTTATGCCCATCATCCAAGGATCCGGGTCTGAGATGAGCCTCTGCATCCTCATTCTCCATTCAAGTTGATGATATTTTTAACTTATTAGCAGCGGTCAAAGCCAAATCTGCTCACTTCCACTGACACTGAATGTCATATTAGATTTGTGTTGCATCTGATGTTGCTCCTGAGTAACTGTTTTGTTGTCAGGAAACCGAATGATGAATAAAGGTCACAATAAATAGTTACACAGGGCAGAAAATATAACCTGCAAGTTTTCACTCTAAGCTAACATTACATCTTCATTTTCTCCGTGAATATATTCTTTAACCCTCCAGTATCCTGCTCAGTGACACCAAAATCTGCACAATGCCATAGTCATGTCCAAATGTTTTTCATGCAGTTTCTTTTTAAGTTTTTTACTTTTTTTTTTATTTCATCAACTTGAGCCATGAACAAAAATGATAAAATACTCAATAACGGTCATATTTTTAACCCTTTAAATGCCATGTTTCTAATGCAAACAAAACATTTTTTTTGATTCACAAAATGCAAAAAATGTATTTTTTTCCATATACTACACAAAAATTGGATTACTTTACATTTACTTTGCAACATTGTACTAAAATCTGTCTGTGACTTCAGAGAAGGGTGTTAATGTGTAATTTTCCATTGTTTACAATGTGCTGATATTAGTGGCTGGGTCAGAATTTCAGAAAATCATACAAAAATGAACAGCTTTTGAATTCTGACCTAAAACAAATACGACCTTTTATAACATGAAGTGCAAAGTGTCCATAATATGCTCACCCAGATACCGGAAGGTTAAAGGGTAATACCAATTAGCATCTGTCTGAAGCTTATATGAAAAACTGCTTAATGAACTTTTCTTACAGCTTGTGATGGATTGTTAACAGGAGATGAAAGTAAAACTTGACAGCAGCGTATCTGTGATTTGCTCGAGTACAGCCTCAGGTAACAGATTAAAGGACAAATTGTTCCCTGCCTCCTGCATTCATCAACGCTCGTTCTCCCTCGCTACTCTGGAAATTAAAATCAGGAATAAAAAAAAAAATCCTGGTCAGAGAGGAGCATTTAAGCCTCCGCGCTGGTGCATCACGAAGCAGAAATCCACGCTAAGCAGAAAATCACACACAAGGAGTGAAAAAAAAAGAACAGGGAGGATAGTTTGCCTTGAGGAAAATGGCAACGTGAGCTCTGAGATTCACCAGAGGTAAATACTGTATAAGGTGGGGGGGGGGGGGCAGATGAAGAGATCATCAGCTTCAGACGGAGAGGCCTTCCTGTGTGAAGCAGATGTTGAATAAAAGATTTCAGCCAGTGGAAAATGGTCAGTGAAAGGTTTGGGACTCGTAGCCTACAGCGCTGAAGTGAGGAAACTACAAAACACCACCATGATGTGTTTTTCCTCCTGCTGAGGGAACACATTTAGGTGGACGGTCTGTAATGTGGGTCACAAAATGTATGTTTAAACAAATATTTAATCACGTTAACCCTTTAAACCATACACAAAGGCAAATCTGCATATTTTCAAGAAGTACAATTTTGAACATTTTATTCAATTGGAATATAAATTTTTCATCCTTTACGTCCATTGAAAAGTCCAACGTGATGCAAAGCTGGAATTTTCATTGGAAACAGACTGTAGAAGTCATTGGTGATCCCGTATTCCCCTCCACCCTCAGCTCTTAACATTTAACAGATTGGTTTGGATTTATTTGTGCAATTGTTGCAAAATGTTCTGGTCAAAGAGTCTCAAACCACAATGAACGAACTAGATGAAGACATGATCAAAGCATATGAAGAGAACGTGATTCAGAATACATGTTCTTCACTCTCGTCTTGATTTTTTTCTTTTTTTTCCTTCAGTTTGGTTGATGTATGTGATGAACAGGTGAATGATTTATGAAATGATATGAATGAAATGGAAACCAGATACCGATGAGCTTTAACCCAAACATGATGGTGATTAATGTTGGTTCTACAACAGGAAACTGACACAACCAGTAAGAACCGGACACAGAGTTCTTATTCTTAATCTGTTAACTTATTCTAGTGTTCTGATTTCCCTGTAAAGTAAAAGAAAAGAAAAGAAAACCAACATTTAGAACAGACAATGGGCTCTGGTGCTGAGGTTTATTCTACATTGGCTTCATGCTCATATCTGAACATAAATTCAGAAATTATTATCTTCAGACTGTAAATACATAATGAATAAATACATATTTTTACATGTATATATAAATCCTGTCATGCTGGAGATGTTTGTCAAGATGATTAAGAAGAAGATTTGGTCAGATGTTTGTCCTCCAGTAACAGATGAAACATGATTAGGGTAATGTGTCTCAACACAGATGGAAATATGTGTGTTTCGTTAAAGTTGAACCTGTTTGTGTTTTACTCCTCGAGGTGGATGAAGGTTTCAAGGTGAGACCAGATGACACTGGTCCAGACTCAGTGACACGAACTCAGTGTTATGACTGTGGTTATACGAGGCTCCGCCCACCAAGGCCTCCATCTGATCCCGCCTCCGTCTGATCCCGCCTCCGTCTGATCCCGCCTCCGTCTGATCCCGCCTCCGGCTGATCCCGCCTCCATCTGATCCCGCTTCCGTCTGATCCCGCCCCCATCTGATCCCGCCTCCGTCTGATCCCGCCTCCGACTGATCCCGCCTCCATCTGATGCCGCGTCCGTCTGATCCCGCCCCCATCTGATCCCGCCTCCGTCTGATCCCGCCTCCGTCTGATCCCGCCTCCGTCTGATCCCGCCTCCATCTAATCCCGCCTCTGTCTGATCCCGCCTCCATCTAATCCCGCCTCTTTCTGATCCCGCCTCCATCTGATCCCGCCTCCATCTGATCCCGCCTCCATCTGATCCCGCCTCCGTCTGATCCCGCCTCCGTCTGATCCCGCCTCCGTCTGATCCCGCCCCCATCTGATCCCGCCTCCGTCTGATCCCGCCTCCTCCCAGTAGCATCACCTCACACTCAGCTGACTGTCAGTTGTCTTGACAGTTTGACCTCCCAGAAGCTCCCCATCCAAATGTCACACCACACCGGGCTCAGCTTCCTCCACATCTGACCCTTAATCATTTTCACACTTGCATCCTCCCTCTAACACCCCCACCCCCACCCCCACCCCTCACACTGTCCACTCCACTTGACACCACCTGAAAATGAGAAGCAGCCGTTTGTTTCTGCAGAGAAGCTGAAACAGAAATGATGTTTTGCATTTCTGAAACATTAGCATCTATTAGCACCACTGTGTCTGGAAGTTGACCCAGAATTCCAGAACTTTCCCAGTTTGGGTCCTGGATCTTTGCATTTTTATTGCAGTCTGTATGACATGAACATCTACATTTTTCTGTATGAAGTCTTAGGGAAATTAAAATAATCCTTCATGTGATAACTTGGGTTTTTGATGCATCTGTGAGACATTTTTTTCCATCTTTACTATGTTAATGATGCAATAAATAAATAAAATAAACCTACTTACAGACTAAAGAATGGACTGAAAAGAGTTTGGTGGGCAAAAGGTCAAAGGTCAATGTTGTTTTGATGTCACAAGATCATGTTTTTGACTATAATTTAACATTTCTAATGATAATGCATGTATTTTTATTCTGAATGATCTGTGGGAGTCAATTTATTAAAGCAGGACAGTGAATTTTGTAAATATATTCATACTACACAAAATCAATATTTGGCTGCAAGAAAGTGAAAACTAGAGATGATATTAAATGAGCTGTTGAGCCTGTAGGTTTCTGAAATAATCTGTGCTTTGAATGCTTTTATCATGTTCTGACCATAAAGAACAGTTTACAACCACAAATAACCACATTTTACATTGGAAATTAATAAGAAAATAAACCAAATGAGAGTAAACTGATTTAATGGAATGTCTCAAAAGCCAGAATATTAAAATAAATTAAAGAAAATGAACAAAATAACAGACCACAGTTGTGTTTTGTTGTCGTCTTATGCCATAAATGATCATAAACCAAGAGGAAAGGTAGTTAACTGGTATGAACATGTTCATCATTCTATCGCCCTCAGTATGACCTGATACTTTTGGTCATTCTGGCACAAAATGGGTCATTGGTGCACTACTCTAAAGGTGAGATGACGAGTCCTGATAAACCACAGTGTTTATTGCACAAATGAACAGACACAATCAATAACAGCAGTCAATACAGTGAACACAGAACAGCTGAGAAAGCAGGACCATCACCATGTGTGGGTGTCATCTTAAAAATACCATCAGAAACAGACCAGGAAAAGACAAAAAACTTTGAGCTCGTGTTGAAATCATTGGTCTGTCTTTAGATCAGGAGGGACCTCATCTGTAAAGAAAAAAATCAGGATAAAACTTAAATAATGTTGCTGGAAATGAGTGTTGATTATCCACTTGTGGTTGTGGTGACAGAAGGCGTCACTACCACCAATGACGGCAGTTTAAAGGGAATATACTGACACTTCTGCCTTTATTCAGTCCCTCCACAAAAACACGGGCAAAAATCTTTGATCATGCGATGGAATATGTGGGGTTTTTCTGTGATTTATGCAGTGAAATTGTGTGAATTTGTAAAAAATGTGTGACATTGCGAAAATATGCAGGAACTGGAAAAACACATGTTTCAATGAAAAACACTGATTCTTCTCCCACAGCCTGTTCTAAATAGGCTACTACTAAATGAAAAATGTCTAATTGCATCCTATGATAAGCAAACATGCAAGAACTAAGCATACTTTACATCACAGGAAATGGTGGTTATGTTTTAGTTCTTTATTTTCTAAGCATGGCTCAAACATGGCTTTAACATTCCTGAGTGACAAGTGTCAAAAAGAAAATAATTGCTTCCTGCGTCACAAAACGGAGATAGAACAGGCCATCTGTTTCTAGGCTGTCATAGCCTTTATGTTCATATACTGTAACATTATTATCGCTGCAGCAGAAACCATTTTCAAATGTTTCATGCTGGTAAAGTGGCTCCAGCGTCGATTTTCTCTTATGTTCCGACCTACAGTTGCATGGGGTGTAAAATAGTATGACCCCACTTTCATGTCAGACATCAGGTACTGGTTTGATCTGACTTTTTTAAAATATTTTTGTCAGCAAATGAGCTGCATTTTTCATCTTCTTGCAGGATTTTTTGGGAGCCTCGCTGTTAGTTTACCTTCTGTGGACACACGACCTGATGACGGTGCATGTCACATATTACATCACTACCTGTGTCAGGTCACAATGCAATATTTTTTAAAACTTTATGCGGAAAAATGCGGGGATTCTGAAATCATGTGAGCCCCACATATTTCACATGGAAATATGCTATTATTGTGGTGAATATGCACCCTTTTTGAAAAAATGCAGACCCCCATATAATGTGCACTATTTGCTTGATTATGCATTGAATTATGCGATCGCATAATTGCGTTTTTCTGGAGGGACTGATTATCAACAGCCTTAAATGAGACAAAGACAGATGTCCCAGGTGAAGATTCCATCCTGCTCCTGCTAAGTAAGACATCACCTCCACAATATAACTTTATTATCTCTTTAAATGAAGCAGAAAAGCTGCTGCGCTATAATAAAACTGGTAAAAAGCACAATATACAGCAAGATACTCATGCACAGTTAATGTCTGATGGGTAATTTTCTGAGAGCAGGTGTAGAAACACTCTAATGACTAAATAAAAGGCAGAAGACTGTGGACGGATTACACAGGAAACATTAACTGGAGTGAGAACAGAACAGATCGCTCAACGAATCCAGATCTGAATGTACTCCCCACTGTACAAAGGAAGCCACCTTAGTTACTGTTGCTATGTCTGTCAAGCTTTGATCATTGTTATCAGAGAAATATAACAGAAGAAAAAGTAGAAATTTCTGTGATAACATTATAAAACAGCAGATAGAGGTTTGCATCAAGGATATTTTCAAAGAAATAACTTCAAATTACTGTGATAATAGTTCTGAAATATCAGCGACATAGACAGAAAGGATTGGAATATTTACTTAGAGCTTCTTTAATAAAATGGCTTTAATGAAGATCAGTAAAAACCCCTTCAGTTGCACTGAGGTCAGACACTGGATAATGTTAATTAGCTTAGCACACAATTGTTAGCAAACAAAGTATTTATTTTTAAAAGTTATTCATATTTACTTTAAATTGGGTGATTGTGTGCCATTAGAGGTGAATAAATATGTTTTAATGATATACATTCAAATCTTGAATATGAGAGAAGCTAATTTTCACCAATTTGATCAACAAAAACTAGTTAGATGCTAACTAAGCTCAATTTGCACACAGTTATTAGCAAACAAACGGCTGAGCGTTTTTCTATAAATCTTTTTTTATTTATCTTAATGTCAAATCGATGATTGTGTGACATTTGAAGTTGAATGAATACTGTAATGACGTAAAAGAAACACAAGTGAGACTAGTTTAATACACTTTTTTGTTTGGTAAAAATTGTGTGCTATACAAGCTAACATTAGCTAATGCCTGCCCTTAGAGCAACTGAGTTATTTCTAATGTTCATAAGGAATGGATTATGAAAATAGCTCTAAGTAAATATTCCAGTCCTTTCTGTTTGTTTCTCTGATATTTCAACACTGTTATTACAGTAATTTAATGTTATTTCTTTGACAATATCGGATGTATATCATACTTATCATGTGGTCACTGTAACCCCCTTAAACTAAAATACATACATAATATTTCTACTTTTTGAGTCCAACCTCCTTAACTCTCACTCAGTCTGTTTGTATTAATAAACATTAATGTGGTTACTAACATTCAGCTGTGAGTGGATTTTAGCTTCAGAAAAGGCAAATGTCAGACGTTCAGTTCCATTCATCAAATTAATGAATGACTGTGTGTAATGTAAGTACGTCCTTATGAACACTTTAAGCTATATTCTATTAAATTAAGACTTTAGCCGCTGATAAAACGGTGGTGCTGTGTTCCCAGTTGATAAATTGCAGACATTAATCACTGGTGACACATTACAGAAGTGACTAAATACATAAAAGTTTAGTAAAGTAAACAGTAATTTATAAAATATGTACTAGACAAATATTATCAGTATGATATTAAAATAAATACGAATAAGTGTGCAGAAATATAGCTGTGTGTAATTATAATTATGTGTTTAAATGGTGGAATTAAACAGACGACTGCACAGACAGATGAAACCCCAGTCACTCCTGGCTGTCGGAGTACAGTTTACGTCAGCGTGGTATGTGACAGCAGAAACCTGTCACATAACACGCACAAAGCCTGACTTTTCCCTCCACCTTTCCTGAATAAATGTGTCTGTGCAGGTCCAGCTGCCTCGTGGCTCCGACGGGGCCACAGCACCCCATCTGTCTTCATCCCTCAACGGATAACAACCACAGAGGAGGTGGACAGATAAGAGCCTTTCTCCCACCTGCCTCCTCCCACCCAGCCCTCTCATCTCCTCACCAGGGCTGGCTTTGAAGGTAGACGCTCCTGTTCGGCACACATTCAGGTGGAGAGCTTTGATTATCCACTACCTGCATGGCATTGTAATTACCTTTAGTTTAATAGGAAAGCAGAAGTGAAAAGGCTCCACGTGCAGACATGAAGCAGGTACAAATGTCCCAAATCTGCAACACGTGTGGAAATAAGATCTCCATTAAGAGCTCGGCCGTTCGCCGCCTCGACTCCCGCTCCGGAGATTCACAAAGCACAGTGTTCACCCTCATGTGAAGGAGTGCACTGGGATGGCGGTGCTTCAAAGTGAAGGACACTCATGGAGCAAATTGATTCTGGAGGATAGTGCCCACAGCTTTCAGAAAGCACTGCCCAGAGAAAAGGCACAAGTGTGGAAGCGTGTTTTCATTAGTGAGTCGACAAAAGTGGCTTTTCCACTGACCCTCAAATTGCGTGAATATAACTTGCGCATATAAATTTGCCTAAATTTCGCCAAAACTCATTTTTCGATGACGGTTTGTGCTGGCAAGAGGTGGTGTTTTGATCACAGCTAAACTGGTATATTGCACAAAACTGCAGTGGAAAGACTTTTTTCTGTAACTAGAGTCACATGAACAAAAAAAATGGATGTTGCCGAAGAAGAAAAGTTTTACAACAAACATGGTATGTGTGGACACACAAGGAAACCCAATCAGTTCTGAATGAGCCACACCTCTGGGTTAGGGAATAAACTCTAGTACAAATGTCTTTGTTTACATTAACTCTTTAATGTCAAATATGCATGAACATTTTGTATTTGATTAGAACAAACCTCATAAAGGAGTAATTAAAGTGTGATAGATCTACCTGCTGCAGCCTCTGAGCCTCGTCGTCATGGAGATTATTCATAAACAATAGTAAAGCAGGTTGACACAGTGAAATGACGCTAACATTAACAGTACCGATAGAACCTGGAGGAGTTTAATGTTAGCGCCTTGCTGTAAGCTCCGCCTCCAGAGTCACCGCCCCCTTCGCTAAGCAGCCAATCAGAGACGTTCCATTGGTGCAGTTTAACTGGATGCTGTGGTTAAATGTTTGTTGCTGTTGGAGGTATTTCCCCCTTTGTCGTAATGGAAGCACTGTAACTGTTGCAAACGGCCCTACTGTCGTCTTAAGTGGTAAAAGACAAACATACTTTAAAGGATTCACAACCAAAATACAGAAATGACCTGATGACATATTTGAGGTGATGCCGTTGTGGAATCATTAAACAGACTAACGACTCCAAGGAACTGAGCTACTGGGAACCAGTTCTGTACAAGAACTGGTTCTCAATTCCCATCCCGACTGTTCACTTAAGTGCAATTATTCATTCACAGTTTCTTCCTCTTCCTCTTCTCTTTTCCCGCTTTGCATCTCCTTCTTGCTTCGCCGCCGTTGCCATGCACTCTGGGACGTGGCAACAGGCCTGAACGGGAGCAGACGCAGCACATTTAGCTTCTGCTTGTTTGGCAACGGTCGCCTCATAATCTCCTTGTCTCACTGTAACCGTGAGCAAATGGATTCTTCAAATCGCACTAATGCTTTATTGATGTCATCATGCATTGTTGCACAAATGCTAATGGAGATAGGTTGGTTTTAATGCGATCCTGTATTCTACACCATTTGTATTTAAATGTCACTGCATGATATTATTTACTCTGATGGGTTGCGTGTATTTTTCTTCCTGGGTGTGATTATGGTGTGGTCACAGTATTGCATGGCTGTTGAATGTGCTTTAATTGGCCTGTCACCTGTAGCTTTTAATAAGGGAATAGTAAATGATATCTGCTGATGCCACCTTATCGGTTTAAACTGACAAATGGGACAACATAGTGACGTACTACCAAATCTAAAATCAAAAACGCCTATTTGGTCCAGTTTAATGGACATTTTTCTGCTAACATGAAAAACATCTTTCTTCTCTGCAGCTCTACTCCTTCGTGAATATTTACTCTTGAAATAATTAAGTAAATTAAATATTTTACATCACATGAATTGTTAAAAATCTATTATGCTGATAAGAATGAAAAAAGGAAGACAGTTACATCTTAACCTTGTAAGACCTGAGCTTTTATTTTTTTTTAATTAAGACCTGAGATTTTTGAGAATAATAGAACCAGAAAAGTATGAAACCTTCCTTTTTGGGGAAAAAAATGATATGGAGACAGCAGGTTCATTTATAACACAACTGTGCAACCAGTGAGTAACAAAGAAAAACTGTTTCACAATTTCAATCCCAGTGCCCTCAAATGAGTGGTTCCTAATTAGCAGCATCCTAGATCAGTACTCTTCCTAAATATTTATATCATATCAAACTACAAATAATATTAAGAAGGAATAAAAAAAATATATATTTCAACCATAAATGTGGAAAAAATGATGCTCCTCATCCACTTATATGACTGGTCGTTGGACTTATCTTGTTTTTCCATGGATTATGTTTTGTAATTTATCTAAAATACACAAAATATATGAAAACAACCCAAAATAATGCGTAATGTAGTATAAGTAAATAAGAAAAGGGTGCATCTGACTAGTCCTTAGAATAGTCATCAGATATGACTCATTTGGACGTTCAGAGAGTCCGTGGTTACCGTGGAAACACTATCATCTTCTACAACTTTGATTCACCAGTAAAACCCATGGAGTTGGATCAGTGACAGTGGATGGACACACTGGGTTTATCCTTATTTAATGATATATTTCCCTGAAGAAGTCACTTTTCCTTCAGTTTTCTCTGTTTTGATATAATAACCTTTGAATTTACTCTGAGTTTTTATGAACATCTACATGACCAGTGAATCAAATACAGGAAAATACATGATTTTCACTGAAAAAATGCAAAATGGGGAAGAGAATATTGCAGTAACTGGTGATAAATCACTTTGGAAAGGTTAAAGGCAGAGAAACATTCATTTAAAAGTCTTGAAAATAGTCCTAGATATTTAAAGGTTAAAGTAATGAGACCTTGGAATTCTCCAAAACTTCTACCCTTAAATATTTTTTACTTCTGAACTTTTGATGTTCAGCGTTTAGATCTAAATGTACTTTAAGCCTCTGTAATTATGTATTTTTCACTGGATTGGGTTGAAATCCTCCACTAATCTGATCAAAGAAGGCAGCATGTCTTCATGTACGCAGTTCCTGCCAAAGTCACATTAATAAACATACAGTAAATAATGTCTTAATTCCCACCATGGTTTACACTGCCAAGTTCAGATTCTGTGTAGATCACAGCTCTGTCATATGTCGGTTATTTGGACCTCGGTTGAGCTGAAATCCCCAAGAATTATCTAAAAGTGTGTAAAAGTC
The DNA here is from genome assembly GCA_037367365.1 of Apogon talboti. Taxonomy (NCBI): domain Eukaryota; kingdom Metazoa; phylum Chordata; class Actinopteri; order Kurtiformes; family Apogonidae; genus Apogon; species Apogon talboti. The sequence goes on from JAPQRQ010036206.1 coordinate 11,643, forward strand.
TTATTCCACGTTTACCTTTATTGTTTTTCAGGGTTTAAATAATCATACATATTAATTTCTCATTCTCTTTTATTCAGGTACAACAAGAAAATACAGTAAATATGTGCACAGCCTTAAAATACACACGAAAAACTGAACTAAATGTGTTGTAAAAGTTAAAGTCACTCTTTACTGTGACCTCTGACCCCATGACAAAAAGCAGCACAAACGATTAGAAACATCTGACATGTGTTGAATGAAAGCGGGTATAAAACATCAGAAAATGAATGCAATAAAGCTCATACTGTCTAAATAAAAGGGTTAAAGACATGTTAAATACAAAGGGAGGTCACAGTAAATATGACCTAGAAGCCGTTTTCACCCTGAACCTTTCATTTTTAGAACTCTATGCATATTTCCAAATGCGTATGTGTGGTCATTAGAACTTTAAACCTACTGCTGGACCAGGACTTTTACACAGAACTGTTTGGTCCCAAAGGTCGGTGTTTGAATGTGGTGCACTTACGCTCATCCTAGACCTAAAAACCAAACATGAAGGCGGTGGGACCATCTGGTGGGGTAATAACCTCAAATAAACATTTCTAAACTAAAAAGGTACTGTTAATCTCCACTACTGTTCATGCAACCAAGTTTTGACTTAATGAAGAACTAATACCGCTCTGTTTGGTTATTGGTGGAGCTCAAATCTGCACATTTCATTGTGTATTTTCCCAAGGATCCACTGGTCCACAAGTCAAACACTTCCAGAATAAAAGTAGTATAATTTTACCACGTGTGAGTCACTGATAAAGAAAAATCCAGTCTTAAATGTTGGTTGGCTGAAGTTTCCCAGATACAGTCTTGGGTCAAAATGTGAAATTTGAGAATTTATGAGAGAATGGTTTTAATCACAAGGAATATTAGTGTCAGAGCTACCAGATCTACCTCCAAACACTGTCTGCACATGAACATACACCCCCTTCACAGGTTCTAACTAGAGGAAGATTTATAAATCTATTTATAAATGTATATAAACCAATATATATGTAGAATAACCCTTTATCACATACCTGGAAAACATCAGCAAACCAGCACTTTGTCATTTGTTTTCTAATTAATCTGATTAAAATAAGTAACATGTAGTACATTTAACCTCTGAAGCAGATCATTCCTAAAAAAACAGTAGACCAGTGTAATCTGAAAGTCCTTCAACTTTTATTTTTATTGAACTGTAGAAAGAAGAAAATGTATGGCATGATGTGAGAGGGTGTGGGTGAGTGGTTAGAGAAGATCTTTACCAGAAAACAACAGACCCAGATAAATGTCATTGATCCTCAGGTTTCATCATCAGCTCAATAGAATGAATAATGACTCATTGCACTGAGGCGTTGAAGGATCTTCTAAACCTCTCAGTCCTGCACCTTAATGGGCTTTGACACCAACTGCAGCTGCTCTTCTGATTCTTCACAATGACATGTAGAGGATGATGTGGATCTTTGAAGATGTCGTCTATCTGTGTGTGTGTGTGTGTGTGTGTG
>JAPQRQ010036207.1:0-13143 GCA_037367365.1 Apogon talboti
ACCACTGCTGCATTGTCCAGGTCACATGGTCTTGTGCCCACTGCAAACAGTCACGGCAGTGTCTTGGTGTCAGTGGAATCACCTGCAACGGTCCTTTGGCATTCAAGCCAAAGCGGTGAAGTCGGTTGCGAATGGTTTTTGTGTAAACCCTAGTACCACTCACTTCTCGTAAACGGGCCTGCAGCTGTGTGGCAGTTGCATAACGGTGTCTGAGTGCATAAGTCCTTAGGTACTGGTCATCATTGCGGTCCATCACTCGTGGAGCTCCACTCCTGGGTCTGTCACCAACACTGCCAGTAGTTCTGTCTCTTGCTGCAAGTCTGCTGATGACACTTTGAGACACACCAAGTTCACAAGCAACATCTGACTGCCTGCTACCGACGTGAAGGCGCGCTACGGCCACGTGGCGCTGCTCATCCGTTAAGTGACGTCATGTGTTCATGGCTGCTTGAATGATGAACGGGGAATGACTTACTGACAATACCAGCTTTTTATACCACCAGAATGTTGAAATTAATGCCACATTGAAAAGGGATGTCTTTTTGTTTTTTGGTATTGGCCCCAATATGTAAGGCGCACTGTACACAGTGAGACCATTACATGGAAAACAAAAAATGAGGTGTGTCTATCACCCTAATACAATTGCCTCCCTATCCCAAAAATCACTGAAGTGAAACAAACACCTTATGTATGACATCCACTGAGGACCTCACAATATCTCTAATTTATTGTCAGTAGTGTATGTGTTAAAGCAGCATTTGTTGGGGGGTTTAAATAACCACTGATTATTGACTTTTTGTATTAGCCAGTGTCAAACAGGAATAAATGGCGTAAATTTAAGGCCTAGAATAATATGCCATTACCTTTCTGATTAATGTTTTTATATTTCATATTCAGTTTCTTCCATGTGTGTTTTTCTCCAGTGGAAAGGAATCTAAAAACAACTCAGATTTTATTTTATTCACCACTTCTTTTCAGTTCAATAATGTTGTAACCTACATGCTTTAGTTTCAATTAAGTCAAATATTAAATCAGTGGACTAGTGTATTCACACGCATTGACTGACGGGCAGCAATTTTCTCCCATGATGCTTCTCTCTCCTTGTTAGCAGCAGCAGTGTTGTCTTGCCGACGGAACACCGCTTCATATTCCATGTATGCTTGAATTAGAACCTCCTATTCCAGCGGAATAAAGTAAATGGCAGGCGTGTTGTCGGCGGTTGCCGTGGTGAATCCAGGTATCAGGGCTCCATTGATGATGACTTTTTTTTGTGGTTCGTGCACGCGCCTAACTATGGGTAAAAATACTCAGAGTTGATTGAACTCATTCAAAGCAGCTGTTCTGGAACCAGATACTCAGAGTTTCTAAACTCAGAGTAAGTCAACTCAGAGTTTATAGAGAGACTCAGAGTATGTTGAACCCACTTTCTGGAACAGGCCCCAGGTTTTGCTTTACTGTGTATTTTAGATGGCATAACAGAGTGGAATAATAGACAAAAACAAATAAACAGAATTAAATTTTTATAGGTTCTTGCTGAATAAGGCAACTTATCATTTATACATGTGCATTACGGATCAGATCTACAAAGGCACAAAACATTTAGTAACAGACAGAATATTCCTCCTTTGCTGCCACCAGTGGCGGTTTCTGATATGGGTGAAGTGGGCAAGTGCCCAGGGCGGCATTTCATGAAGGCTGCCATGAGCTCTTGGAAAAAAAAAAAGTAAATTATTTGCAGTTGATAAAATAATAATAATAATCCATTGGATTTTCTATAGCACTTTTCAAGGCACCCAAAGCACTTTACATTATTGATGCATTATTCTTTCGCTCTCACATTCACACTCTGGTGGTGGTAAACTACGTTTGTAGCCACAGCTGCCCTGGGGCAGACTGACGGAAGCGTGGCTGCCAATTCGCGCCAAATGGCCCCTCCGACCACCACCGAACATTCACGCGCATTCATACACCAGTGTGAGTGGCACTGGAGGCAAGGTGGGTGAGGTGTCTTGCCCAAGGACACAACAGCTCATGACTCAGACAGAGTGGGATTCGAACCTCCAACCCTTCACTTATTGGACGACCCGCTCTACCATCTGAGCCACGGCCGCCCCATCACGGCTGATCCAACACGGTGTGCCAGGGAATTGGCAAAATGGCACCCCCTCTGTTGTGCAGGCGCCCCTGCTTGCTGTGAGAGAACGGGAAGGGGGAGGGAAGGTTGGGACAGTTCATCTCTGGGTCTTCCTACTGGAATGGACAAGGGGGGGAAGGGGGAACACACTTAATAGAGTAATACTCTAATGGAATTAGTGGGCTAAAATCAGTCACACCTCAACTTTCTTCCAAATAACCCACATTTCATTCATAATATTACAATATTATAAATACAGGCCTGTAGTTCAGTTTTATTTTTGTGGTTTGTGTGAAATAACTAAAAAAAATAGCAGTACACCTCCAAGGTGGATTGGTTTAGTCTTGACCCCTGGTCATCTGTGACAGTGTTGGGTTATGGGAAATCTGTTTATTCTGGAGTGCCAAATAAACAGATGGACAAGAAAAGGCCAAAATCATCAGGTGCCCAATTTACAAAAAGAAGAAGAGAAGAAGAGGCAAAAGATAGAACTATGCAGATGTTCTCTCCATATAACTATGAAAATAGGGCTAAGGTTAATTAGGTCGGTTATAACTCTTATGTTTGTTAGCTTTTGCTATGATGCTTGCTATCCTCTATGACAACAATATTTCTGTTTAACTGAACTAACAAACATGATATATAATTTCACCATAATAATGTGTGGTGCAACAAGACTGTTAGTGCTACAAGTTCAGTTATAATTTATATCAATCATTTGGGTTAATGTTGTTGGGTCCTGTCCTGTAATTAGCTAACAGAATTTGCAATACTGTAAAGTAGTTTCAAAGATGAATATTTGCTAATTGCTAAAGCTCTATTTCGTGATAAAGTTAAAATCAAATCAAATCAAATTTTATTTATATGGCGCCAAATCATAACAGAAGTTATCTCATGGCACTTTACATATAGAGCTGGTCTTAACCAGACTCTCAAAGGTAGCCTATATCTTAACAAGTCATTACTGAAAGTGTGCCCTGTTCCTCCCTGAAAGTTAGATTAATAGCATGTAATGGCATGTTAAGTTAAATGTACAATTTATGGATATTTTGCATCAGAGATTCAGAGTTACAGTGAACTGCCTTTTGATGCAATTTCTTTTTTTTTTTTTTACTTTATTGCCATTAACAACAAAAGACAGGCAATTAACAATACATAACAAGCTTGCCTTGAGAGTAGCTTTCACCTTACATAAATGTATATGTATGAGATATCATCATACAATAATAAAGGAAAAAAATAACACAGACTGCAGTCTTACATGTATATGTCTTCTTTGGCATTGAGATGACCTCACATAGTAAAGTTGGATAAAAATGTATATGTCTTCTATGTGTATAAATGCTAGGGGTGTGCATCTCTCCAATACAAGAAGATCCGATACATATCTTGATACATGGGGTAAGATACCATTCAGGAATGATACATTTTAAAAGGGAACAATTTGGTTCGATTCATTTCGGTAGAACTACGATACGATTACGATTCAATTAGAAGGGGTTACTATACAATCTGATGCCATGTTGAAAGCAGACAATCATTTTACAATATAAATTAACATGTCCGGACTATAAATATGGCATTTCCTTCAAAAAGATCTATCAAAGAACAGAGAACAAGTGTATTTGTAATACCTGTCATTTTTATTAGTGTAACATGTTGTGACATTTTGGGTTTGTTGCTTTAATTATTTATTCGGTATTGTTTTGTTAGATTGAGTTTTAAGGGGTGCCAGCAAGGTCTCTCTCCTGGCATTTAAGATTTTGAGTCAATCAGTCTTTTTCAGTTTTTCACTTTTTTCTATGTTTGGGTTTTTGATCATTTAGTTTTTGCTCGTTTGTTGTACCTCAACCTTTACACAAAGGATAATAAGTAATTTAAACCAACATAAAATGACAAACACAAGAAATCACACACACAAATGCAAAATCATATATTGGAATAATTAATGAAAAACACTCAATCCCCACCCAAAGTCCAAACTCAAAAAAATCCACCAACCAAGGCAAACATTCAACTCAAATTTTCTTCTGGGGTTTTTCAACAGTCTCTTAATGAAAAAAAAAACAAAAACACAGTTCAATTCAATTCGTTTTCACTCAAAAGTCCACTCCGGGTTTTTAATCAGTTTCTCAGAATTTTTTTCACTTCTGGCTGAAAAAACAAACAATGTTCAAGTTTTGTTGGCACTAATTAAAGTCAAAGGAACAACTAAGAGAGATTTATGAAGTAAATCAGTCTCATCAAACTTTGAATGATAAAAGCCATTGAATTTCTAGCACTGATTATTTTTTGCATTTAAATTAAGTATCTGAAATTTTGGTCTGAATTCAACTCTTCATGTTTTCAACCATTTTCATTTTTATTTTTCAATGTTCATAAATTCAGAATAAAATTCACACTTTAAAAGTATCAAGTAATATAAATTCAAGTTACTCAAATTCAGTAGGTCAAATTCAGAAGCCAAAAAGTTGAAGTGTAAAATTCAGATCAAACATCCGGGAAACCAAGGATAAGCAAACGATTCTATCACAAGTCGATCCAACAACCAGCCAATCAAGTTACATTAGGCTGTTCATGTGACGCCAATGCAGGAAGTCGGCAACTAAGTGTGGGTCCGCTATCCCCCGCCAGAAACGAGAGAGGGTCTCTTTCAACCACGACAGTCTGGCTGCAGTGCGGGAGGAAGTCAGAGGGAACTTTCAGCGGCTGCATCAGATCAGCCACATTAAACCAATTCATAAGGTCGTTAGCGGGCCGTCGGCCGGTTCAAGCCACGTTAAGACCGATTCAGGAGTCAGTGTACTGATGAACTCATTTCTATCATATGTAGTCCTACATTCTCTACACTTAGACATACATATTACAGTTGTGATAAAACCTATATGTACATAAACAATCATAAATACTGTATATCCACCTAGGGTTACATCAAGGAAGAAAAAAAAGAAAAAGGCAAAGAAAAAAACCCTAACTGAGGTTTTTTTTTTTTTTTTAAATGCAATTTCAGAGGCACTTCTAAAATCATTTGGACCATACCATTGCATCGGTCAGGATGAGCCACCATCTACCCCCTCAGCTTCTGGAATGTTCTCAGTGCCTCAAGATGCCATCTACCCCCTCAGCAACACAGGCCTCTGGAATGGTCTTGACACTTGAGGAACAGCCACCATCTCTTTCCTCAGTGACAGTGTCTCCACTAATGTCTGATATTGAGGATGAAGACTTGTTTGCTTCTACTTCATCCCAGCAGGAGGATCCTTCAAGTGGATTTTTGCAAATGTGTCTGTGAGAAAGAGAGAGAGAGAGAGAGTGAGTATGTGTGTGTGTGTGTGTGTGTGTGTTTTCCTGCAAACATTTTGACCAGACAACAGTTATTTTATGTGATTTTAATATTTCTGATAATTTATGAGTAGGCTTCTGTGTTATATTCCACTGTTATGTGCTTTGAGTATGCGCTTACAGATGCAGACAAAATTGTTCGTACCCCTCTGTTAATGAAAGGAAAACCCACAATGGTCACAGAAATAACTTGAATCTGACAAAAAGTAATAATAAATAAAAATTTTACGAAAATGAATCAATAAAAATCAGACATTGCTTTTGAATTGTGGTTCAACAGAATTATTTTAAAAAACAAACTCATGAAACAGGCCTGGACAAAAATGATGGTACCCTTAACTTAATATTTTGTTGCACAACCTTTTGAGGCAATCACTGCAATCAAGCAATTTCCGTAACTTTCAATGAGACTTCTGTACCTCTCAGCAGGTATTTTGGCCCGTTTCTCATGAGCAGTTGTCTCAGGTTTGAAGGGTGCCTTCTCCAGATTGGCATGTTTCAGCTCCTTCAACAGATGTTCAATAGGATTTAGATCAGGGCTCATACAAGGCCACTTCAGAATAGTCCAATGTTTTGCTCTTAGCAATTCTTGGGTGTTTTTGGCTGTGTGTTTTGGGTTATTATCCTGTTGGAGGACCCATGACCTGCAACTGAGACCAAGCTTTCTGACACTGGGCAGCACATTTCTCTCTAGAATACCTTGATAGTCTTGAGATTTCATTGTACCCTGCACAGATTCAAGACACCCTGTGCCAAATACAGCAGAGCAGCCCCAGAACAGACCAGAGCCTCCACCATGTTTCACTGTAGGGACAGTCTTTTCTTGGTATGCTTCATTTTTGCATCTGTGAACATAGAGCTGATGTGCCTTGCCAAAAAGTTCCAGTTTTGTCTAGTCCGTCCACAGGACATTCTCCCAGAAGCTTTGTGGCTTGTCAACATGCAGTTTGGCAAATTCCAGTTTCGCTTTTTTATGATTTGTTTTCAACAGTGGTGTCCTCCTTGGTTGTCCACTTTGGCTCAAACAATGACAGATGGTGCGATCTGACACAGAATGTACCTTGACCTTGGAGTTCACCTTTAATTTCTTTGGAGGTTGTTTTGGGCTCTTTTGTTACCATTCATATTAACCGTCTCTTCAATTTGTCATCAATTTTCTACTTCCAGGGAGGTTGGCTACAGTCCCGTGGATCTTACATTTCTGAATAATACTGTATGTGCAACTGCAGTCACAGTAACATCAAGCTGCTCGGAGATGGTCTTATAGCCTTTATCTTTAACATACTTAATCTATAATAATATAATAATTCATAATTTAATTTCTAATCTCCTGAGACAACTCTCTCCTTCGCGTCCTCTGGTCCATGTTTAGTGTGGTACACACCATGTCACCAAACAGCACAGTGACTACTTGTCACCCTTTAAATAGGCCGACTGACTGATTACAAGTTTGAAGATACCTGTGATGCTAGTTAGAGGACACCCCTTGGTTGAACATGTCTCTATGGTCAAATTATTTTCAGTCTTTTCTAGTGGTACCATCATTTTTGTCCAGGCCTGTTTCACGAGTTTGTTTTTTAAAATAATTATTTTGAACCACAATTCAAAAGCAATGTCTGATTTTCATTGGTTAATTTTCATAAAATTTTTATTTATTATTACTTTTGTCAGATTCAAGTTATTTCTGTGACTATTATGGCTATTTCATTAACAGAGGGGTACCAACAATTTTGTCCATGTGTGTATATCCACATTCGTGTGTGGGGCCTTTCACTAACTGAATAAGATTAAAAGAGTCAATAAGCTCTAACAAGTCCTTAGCCAGTGATGTGGTTGGGCAGCAGACATGAATATTAAAATCCTCCAAAATTAAAACACTATCATATCGGATGGCAAGATTCCAGCCAGGAATTCAGAGAAGTCCTGAATAAAATCTTCGTTAAATTTGGGAGGCCGGTAAATCAACGCACACAAAAGATCCAGCTGAAAAAGCTGAAGCTCAAAGCTAGAGTAGACATCAGTTGCTAGCTGTCGGCAGTTAAAACAGTTTCTAACAACAGAAGCGAGACCTCCACCACGGCCAGTTGGCTGAGGGGAATTAAAATAATTACAGTCAGGAGGGACAAGCTCAGAAAACGGGTTCAATTCACCTGCATTCAGCCATGTTTCATTTACCAAAAGAAAATCCAGGGATCGGGAGGTGAAGAAATCAAATCAATCAAATAAAATTTTATTTATATAGCGCCAAATCATAACGGAAGTTATCTCATGGCACTTTTACATATAGAGTTGGTTCAAACCAGACTCTCAAGCTAATTTACAGAAACCCAACAGAAACCTCCAGGAGTAAACACTTGGTGACATTGGCAAGGAAAAACTTTGTTTTAATAGGCAGAAACCTCAAGCAGACCCCGACTCCTGGTGGATGGTCATCTGCCTTGACCAGTTGGGTTTAAAGAGAGAGGATAAAGCAAGAGAGAGAGAGAGAGAGAGAGAGAGAGAGAGTATCTGTACCTCCTTTCTGTATGGTGTCTCATCATTGTTGCTGATCAGGCCCACAATGGTTGTGTCATTAGCAGTGGTGGCTCCCGACAAATTTCTCAGGGGGGGCAACTGTTGCGATGATGGCTAAGATGACCCATTCAATGGGTAAAATAATAAATAAAAGTCATATAGCTAACTTTACAGTGTTACATTGCATTGTTTAATTTGGTTTTCCTGTTCAACCACTAGATGGCAACATCAGACATGAATTGTACATACTGCATGGGCGCAGGAAGGAAAAATAATGTGGGTGGGTCAACTTAAAGCGGGGTGTGGGGGTCCTCCCCTAGAAAATGTTGTAATGAGTAGATGCTATTTCCTGTATTCTGGTGCATTTTAACATATGGTTTGATACTTTTATCTAATTATACCAAGAGAATAAATCTGGGTCCATTTGATACTTTCCCTCCGAGGCTGGTCCAGTCAGATCACATATTTGAAAATATTAAAAGGACAGAAAATGATCCAGCGACTCATTTAGAGGATCTTTATGTCTGCATGTAGGATACTTTAAATCCAACACTTAGAACCTACGAATCGACTAAAATATTGAAATGTTTATGACACATTTGTTTCTTGTTAATCTGTGACCAGCTATCACATCGCTGCCATGATGTGATAGCTGGTCACACACACATACAAATATGTGCATGTGCACTCACACTCCATAGTTAGCATGCTAGATATCTATTAAAACAACATACTGTCTACTAGTGACCTGTAATTTAATGCTGCAAAAATCACATAATGCTTTTAAAAGCAACAGGTGGACACAATTTAGCTTGTATTGACAGATGTTTTGTGACGTCACAGACCTCACCGCCATCTTTAGGACCATAGCTAAGGTACACAACATGCCTTCTATCTGCTGTGGGCTGGAGCAACAGCAAGTCAAAGAAAACAGGACACAAATTTTACAACATCCCCAAAAACTGTCAGAAGAGTGAAGTGTCTGTCTGCTATCAAGACAGACCACTGGACACCAACAGGACACTCCAGACTGTCCAATGACAAACTGATCTCAATAGATGGCGTTGTATGTCACGGCAGTTCTTTTGACATTTGACATGCTATAGCTACCATTTTTGACCTTTTGCTATTTGATAGTTTGTCAATTGACGCCAAGATCTCCGGTTGAGATAACCCTAACCCTCACTGTGTGGTATTTGACACCAATTCAGGTTGGACAGGGGGCTAATAACGACGTGGACATACAGGCGGAAAGCTTATAATGCATAAAGATAAGACGCCAATTCAAAGTGGCGTATATTTATGCCAGTCGTGATATCACGTTGCAGAGCTCAATCACAAATATTTCATCACCAACCCCTGAACAGTCTTCTGTCCTGGTTCAGGACGTAGACAGTATTATTTTAAACCCCCATGTCCACAGGTCCCTCATTAATGCACCTCCACTTGTTGTCCATCAAATTAAAGCTAACAAACTCGTCTTTCCAAATATATAAACCATTCCAAAGTGCAGCAGCATCACCACATACACAAAAGGTTGTTTTCTAGCAAAGCAAAACGTGATAAATGTGTCTTTTCTTACTTTTGAAGGCTGTTTGCAGATCAAACATTCATCCATCCAACAAATATGGTCTGGTTTTCCTCCTAACAGTCCAGCGAATATAATCCAGTAAACTATTTAGGTCCAAAACACACGGAAGATCCACAAAGGCACAGAATCAGCAGGAATATTGGTCCAACCTCAGATCAATGTTTGTGATTTTTTCCATTTTCCTCAAACATATCCTCCATAATTTACTTTTTCTGCCGGTGACACCGGTACAGATTGACAGACTAACGTGTTACCTTTTGATTGACACCTAAATTGGCCAATCTAAAGCGTCCCAGGGGTTACTGATAAGAGAGATATCCAACCAAGTGCCAGAGACACGTAATGGTTACGCCCACCTCACAACACTTCTGTCTGACTAGCCACTCCCCTCTGTGCACTATGCGCTAAAGATGGCGGCGACAGAAAAAAGTCACGTGACTGACTCCCATTGATTCATACAATGTTTAGCCGACATGGGATTGACAGTCACAGAGCAGTGAAAGCATGGCACACGGAGTTTTATTGCAACGGAATGGATTTGAGTCAGCCCAGTACGGCAGACAAGGTAGGAGCGAAAACATGCTGTGGATTTTGTTTTTACTATTCTCTCAAAGATCAAGGATCACAAAATGGATTTAATGACAGCACGCTGGAAAAGCCATCGTTTCCAGACGTTAAAAGTGGGTGGGTCTGATATTATTGGGCCTAAAAAGTGGGTGGGTCTTGTCCCACTCACTTACAATGGCTCTGGCGTCCATGACATACTGTACAGCATTTTTGTAAAGCTATATCAAATTAAATGTCTCAAATACAATAAATGTGGTTCCACAAAAAAACACTTCCACCGTGGCCATCAACAGATACATTGTCATCTACTAGTTTGCCTATGAAATCACTGTTAGCATAGTGTAGAATTTATAGCCATAGCAATAATCAAATCAAATCAAATTATGCTATGATCAAAACTGTAAATCAAATCTTTCCAGAACATATTCAGTATATATTTGGCTGGCAATATGCAATCAATACAACTATTACAACAACCAATATCAACACAGCAATTCAACATTTGGAGAGTACAACATAACACAACTCACCATTTAATAACACACTCACTCATCACTTGTATTGAAATTTTGCTCGCCTCTCTTTCAAGCAGGCAAAGTGATCACTTATCTGCTCATTGAAATGAGACATGTTCCTGACAAGTTCTCTCTCCATGGAAAGCATGGCCAATGCATTCAGATGTTCCTATCCATTTGTATTTCTCAGGAACATCTTGATTCTCTTTAAGGTGTAGAAACTCCTGATGCTTGCGCATGCTGTGCATATCGTCCGAGCACACATCAGTGCATATGACAAAATCATATTGGGGTAAGCCCTCCTGGAGCCCATAGAAATGAAGTGTAGGGTCCAAAATTTGAAAAAAAGAATGTCAACATGTACTGTAAGTCTATGAGAGCACCTGTGACGATTTTCAATCAGACTGATATTGCCCCATGGGGGTGGGGCTGCTGGTTAGAAAGTGACATTCAGGTTGTTGATTGGACAATAATATTAAGAATTAGACTGGCAAAACAAACTCACCCACTATGGGCCAGCCGCTCCTGGTCATCAGCAAATTTGATAAGGGTGTTGGAGCTGTGGAATGGCAGCACAGTCGTGGGTGTACAGGGTGTACAGGACTGGACTCAGGATGCAGCCCTGAGGAACACCCGTGTTGAGGACAATAGTCATAGCGATAGATATTTTTTATGTTTACGTGAACTACAGAAAAAACATGCTTCAAAAATAACTTTATTTGCTAAAACATCTGTCAAATATGTGTAATATCAATAAACAACAGTAATAATAAAAAGAAGCAATGCAAGGGTGACAATGCACTTTATTTGTAAAAAAAATAAACAAATATAATTCTAAATGAAATACAGCCCCAGTGTTTTCTCAACTTTTTAAATTATCTTTTCAAATGAAAAACATGATATATGTAAATAACAGCATGATTCAAAGAAGATCACAGTTTGTTTGTTTGTTTGTTTTTCCTGTAATACAGCTGTTTATAATCCTTAACTTGAGACTGGCTGTATCACCCAAGCTCTGATAAAGCTCATTAAATAAAGGCCTTTATGGTTTTGTGGGTCAATAAAGTCTATGAGATGAAGAGTCCATCTTGATTTATGTATGATAATAGTATATTCATGGTTTACATGAAGAAAAATCACAATTAATTGAATTAATTATTATTGAAATTATTAATCAGCCCACAGCCATGGGGTCAGCTGAACATCCATTTATGTAATATGTTGGCATTGCAATGTTGGACAAGGAGTTATGTTTGGTGAATAATTCAAAGGGACCGCATGTTTTGCTGGTATCCCTCTACCTGTTTATTCATTTTAATCTCTTTTTTTGTACGTGATTCACCATTTTCGTTATCTTTACCTTGAAGTTTACTCTCATTTCCCACTGTTTCCACATTCTTCAACATGATGTAAGGAGAATCAGCGCTGTGTATCTCTATAATACCAGTGAACAGATGGCTGAGTGATGCTATAGGCAGGAAATAATACAGATTTATCACCATACAGATCTGACACCTTCGCCTGCTGATGTACTCCAAGTGGAAAAAGGTGCTTTCTCACCCACTAATGCACTTGAACCTGTCTTTGACACCCTCTATTTCACACCAACAGCCTGAACCACTCAAGGTCAGATACAAAAGGAACGGGAGAACAGGTCAGGGCCAGAGATCAAACAGAAATCATCAGTGATGGGGTGTGCTGAATTACATTATCATTTATTCCTCCAAAGGTAGAGTTTTTCCAAGCTTGTTCAAACCACATATTACTCTCATTGAGCTGCTCAGAGTCAGACAGCGGACGGAGGAAAAGAATTTGCCTGGAAGGTCCCATGTGAGACTTCTGTTTTGTTTGTTTTTTTCATTGTGGAGCAGGGTGTTGCCTGTGAACTAGTCAATTTCCCCAAGGACAATAAAGCTGTATAAAAAAAAGGGCAAGGAAAAAGGAAAGTGGCATAATCCAATGTGGAGAAAAAGTCACACAGAGATGTTTTATGCCTCATTACATCACATTGCAACAACTGGAAAAGGAAAGGGAGGAAAAAACACAGTCACAAACATTCACTGAACTATAAAATTCTACGCAAGTACATGAAAATTGACATGACCAAACAAAACAGCCAACATTGAAGACTTTAAGGGTTATAAGGGCTGTAAATTATTTTATTTTCTGGAGACTAACATTTGCCAACTGTGGTGTTTGAAGCTACTTTATACTTCTGAATAACTGATAGAAAAAGATGCTGTGGAACACAAATAGTACCTTTCTAAGGAATCAATAAAGACTGAAATGGACATTTCTATACCTATCCAATCAAGCGATATCGGCGAAGTCCAGTCATGACAGTAAGATGCAAAGAGCGTAGTATTTTCACGAACAATGAGACACAGACTTCTGTTTGACAAATGTGAAAGACAAGTGTGTGTCTGATCTGTAGCACGAGCCTGGCATCGGTAGAAGATGGAACATGGAGCGGCATTTCA
>JAPQRQ010036208.1:0-13142 GCA_037367365.1 Apogon talboti
ACGCAGAACACAATGAGCGTTCGTACACTGTAAAAAAAAAAAAAAAAAGCATGCAAAATTGCACTAAAAAAAATACGCAAAACATTGAGGCTGTGAAATGTGAACCACGTTATAGTGAGGGACAACTGTACCTGTCTATATCCCCGTTACAAGAAATAAAGTAAACATCCGCTGTGTGTTTTTACATGAAGTCCAGCAGATCTAAACATCAGTTACTACTATAAAAAGCCCATAATGCAGCGGGTCCAGCAGAGGACCACCCACTGAGGAGCTGAACATGATGAACACCACACAAGGTCACTGTAGGTTTGTCCTGGCCCTGGACGGGACACTTCTGCCCTATCTGACTTAGTTTGACATGCACATGATAGGCGGCCCTCCCATTGCTGTTGTAGGTTTTGCTTGCTGAACAATACAGATTTTGAGACTCAAGGGGCGTCGGCTTTTCTCTCACGTGGACCAATGATGTGGGAGGTACATAACACAGGAATAGGAACCAGCAAGAAATTACCTAAATGTTTGTTATTTTCATACTGAGTTGACCTGTCACATGTGTTTTCTGTCACTGATGGTCTGTCTTTCCTCTAGAACACAAGTGTCAAACATACGGCCCGTGGGCCAAAACTGACCCGCCAAAGGGCCCAATCTGGCCCGTGGGATGAATTTGTAAAATGCAAAATTACACTGGAGATTTTAACAATCAGGTGGGTCGGACCAGTAAAATACTATCATAATAACCAATAAATAATGACACCTCCATAATTTTCTCTTTGTTGTAGAAGTAAAAAAAGGAAAATTACATGAAAATGTTTACAATTCTTTAACAAAAATGTAATAATAATAATAATAATAATAATTTTTATTATTATTATTATTATTATTATTATTATTATTATCTTGCATGAAGCATCTGTAATGCACATTTCCCCTGGGATTAATTAAGTATTCTGATTATGATTGTGACTTAGACAGAAACCCGCCACAGTCAAACCACACATCACCTTTGGTTGTTTACAGTTTGTGTTGATGATAGCTGCACTAAAGATCTGTTTGGAATCGTCCCAAGAAGGTCAGAACTGTCAACACGGTTTAGTCTGAACCATAATAATAACACAACATGGTAACTTTATACGTCATGAGCTTCAGAGTCCACCTCACCCATGTAGAGTAAACACTGGAGTGTCAGAGCTGTATCAGGGAGACGACGCCGGCAGAGCTTCCACTTCTATCACTTTGTCAGAGAGTAGAAAGTCTTATGGTGCTGATGCCCTGGATGCAGATGTGGGTAGGGACTGGAGTTGTTGTCGGTGATGATGATGATGATGGTGATGGTTAAGCTTTGTGGAGTGGGCGTGGCTTTGATGGTGCAGCTGTGTCAGTCAGTGTGTGGTCTGCATCAGTCCAACAGAGACAGAAGAGCAGCAGGTAAGTGCACACACGCATCCCATATTTCATCATTCACTGTCATTTTTACTTGTGATTTCAACGTCCAGTTCAACCCAGTTTAACCCAGTTTAACCCAGTTCAACCCAGTTCAACCCAATTCAACCCAGTTTAACCCAGTTCAACCCAGTTTAACCCAGTTCAACCCAATTCAACCCAGTTCAACCCAGTTTAACCCAATTCAACCCAGTTTAACCCAGTTTAACCCAGTTCAACCCAGTTTAACCCAGTTTAACCCAGTTCAACCCAGTTTAACCCAGTTCAATCCAGTTTAACCCAGTTTAACCCAGTTCAACCCAATTCAACCCAGTTTAACCCAGTTCAACCCAGTTTAACCCAGTTTAACCCAGTTTAACCCAGTTCAACCCAATTCAACCCAGTTTAACCCAGTTCAACCCAGTTTAACCCAGTTCAATCCAGTTCAACCCAGTTTAACCAGTTCAACCCAATTCAACCCAGTTTAACCCAGTTCAACCCAGTTCAACCCAGTTCAACCCAGTTTAACCCAGTTCAACCCAGTTTAACCCAGGGCTTATTCTGATCAGCAGAAATTCTAACATTATGATAAGTGTATGTTTTTCTTTTGTCTTTATCCACATAAATCACTCAAATGCCACTTGTTCTGTTCATCACTTGTTTGATTTAGTCTTTTATGTTGTTTGTCTTGCTTTGGAACCATGTGATTTCTTCAGTTTTCACTCAGGACTGAGAACACTGGTCTACAAGTCAAATACTTCCAGAATAAAAGCAGTGAAATTTGACCACATGTGAGTCACTGATACAGACAGATCCAGTCCTAAATGCTGGTTGGTTGTAGTTTCACAGATCCAGTCTGGGTCCAAATGTGAAATGATCGAATTAATGGTAGAATGGGTTTAAGTCCACAGGAATATTAGTGTCAGATCTACCAGATCTACTTCAAACACTGTCTGTACATGAACATACATTCACTGTACAGGTTCTATCAGTGGAACATTTATACATCTATTGGATAAATGGACAGAAACCAACAGATATGTGGAAGAACACTTTATCATAGACCTGGAACACATCAGAGAACCAGCACTGTGGACATTAGATTAGATTAATCTGATTAAAATATGTATCATTTAGTCCATTTAATCTCTGAAGCAGATCATTTCTAAAACATTGTAGACCAGTGGAATCAGCCTTTTAAGTGAAAGAACTAAAGATGTGATTTCATGACCTTCTCCAGGTGTTTGTGTGTCATCAGATGCTCTCCTCAGTAGTGACCTCATCCACCATGGAGCCGTCCTCTCAGGACGCTGACACTGGGGCCTCCACAGTCCTCAGCCCCCTCCAGGAGGTGGACCCCGCTCCTGCACCGGCCTGTGGGCTGCTGTACTGGCGCCCCCTGCTGGCCATGGCCGTCGGCGCTCTGATGTTCGGGTCTGGAACCGTCCTGTCTCTGTTGTACTTCACCCGGCTGGGACATGTCCCGTACCTGTTGGGGCCACTGTTCCTGTCTGTGGGGCTCATGCTGCTGGTCACCGGGCTGGTCTGGATCCCTGTGCTCAAACAGAGCCTGGAGCACAAGAAGCTCAACAAGGCCAACCAGAGCGAGGTGAACCCAGAGGCGCTCCGGCACCACTGACAGGACCGGAGGAGACAACGGAAGGGGGCGGAGTCAACTGGAGGGCATTATGGGAGGGTGATCGTCCAGGATGAGTCTGATGAAATTCTGTTTTGTCCCGTCATTAAACCACATGAAAAGATCAGAGGACCCAAGAACAGGCGCTACATGACACAGAGTACTGCCCCTTTGTTTGGCTAATGGTTGACCAGGTGGTTTAGATTTTCTGACTTGACATTTTGATTTCGTTGATGGTTTGTCATTTTTCAGTTCATGTCTATGGGCTTTTCAAACCCCGTCATGCTCGCACTCATCTGTTGTGGTGTTGTGTTCCAAATAACCCCGATATCAGAAAAACTCACAGGTTCGTGCAGTATCATTTTCAGATATTTACTCACCATCATCTTTTTCGGTTTGTTTTTTGAACATTTTGTCGACTGTATTTTTCAGAAAGATATAATTTGTTGTGCAGTACTGTCTTATGAACTACTGTGTGTCATTATAAAATATTTTCATATCGACCAAAACCGATGAGTATCACAATAAATGTTGAATTTTCATTTCTCTTTTGTTTTTGTTTGATCATTTTGTCTTGTTGAATCTTTTAGGTTGTTTTCCTCCAACATTCAAATAAGTTGAACAAAATGAACCAGATCACCAAATCACAAAAGCAGAAAAGCTGTGTTGTGTTCCATTTCCTGTGGTGCTGTGTCTGTCTGGCCCATGTATTACACACGGATCACTTTGTGTTGCCCATCTGTCCCTGTGACCCACAGTCATCCTTCCATCCCATTTATGTCTCTTCTTCAATCTGTAATCCGTTGGAACTGGATTGGCAGAGAACTGCTACTGGATGGAGCCACGTCTGACTGTTCCTCTGCACCCACCCACAGAACCCATGGAATGATGGACCCAATCCAACTGTCAGTTTGTACATCTGCAAACATAAGGTCTGTCCCATGTGAGGACAGCCTGGACACAAAGGGACGCATGGACACACTGAAACTGGATCAAGTGGACCCTCATACTTCCTCTAAGTCTCCGGTAATGGTTTTGTGGAATTGGTTTATTTATTCGTAGTTTTCACTCACATGACAACATGGAACCCAGGAGGAAGAACTACCAGTCCTGACAGTAAAGCCCTGTCAGGTTAGCACGTGTTTCAAACCAAGAATACTTCGATCACCTCCCAAAAGAATTAAAACTAAGATTAGTGATAAGTTTTGGACACCTGTGATCCATGAATGATCCTCAGTATTCACCACCGTATTTACAGTCTGTGCCACAGCCTCATGTAGGATATACATATACGACATATATACATACAGAATAGATACATACATATACAACAAATATACATGTATATACATATACAACGTATACATACAGTACAATATACATATACAACATATATACATACAGTACATATACATATACAACATATATACATACAGAATATATACATATACAACATATATACATACAGAACATATACATATACAACATATATACATACAGAATATATACATATACAACATATATACATACAGAACATATACAACATATATACATACAGAACATATACATATGCAACATATATACATACATTACATATACATATACAACATATATACATACAGAATATATACATATACAACATATATACATACAGAACATATACATATACAACATATATACATACAGAATATATACATATACAACATATATACATACAGAACATATACAACATATATACATACAGAACATATACATATACAACATATATACATACAATACATATACATATACAATATATATGCATACATATACAACATACAGTATATACATACATATGCAACAATATATACAACAAACAGGATGGTATAGTCCTATGTGTTTTACATGTGATTGGATGATTGCTGCTGCTGTTTGGGAAGTGAACAGTGAGAACTACTTCATTGTCAGAGGTGATGCTAATATGTTCATGTTGGACTGCCTTTAGCTTTGATTACAGCGTGAATTCACTGTAACGTCATTTTCAGATGCTTATGAAATGTCTCAATTTCCCTCATTTTTTGGACATATGACGTTTGTAAACCTAGACCTGACCGACTGAAGCACCCTCAGATCACACCACTGCTGCCATTGGTTGTACTGTAGGCACTGAGCATGATGGGTAATCACTTCATCTGCCTCTGTTCTCACTCTGATGCCCCCATCACTCTGGAATAGGGTCAATCTGAACTTATTAGACCACACAATCATTTTCCATCACTCTAGCCTCTGTCAAACTCATTTTCACACATTCAGCCCAAATGGGCCAAACCAGAAAAATAATCACATAATAGCCCATAAATAATGACAGCTCCAAATTTTTCCACCTTATGTTATTGCAAAAAAATAAGTAAAAAGTAACTTAATAACTTAAGAAAATATTTACATTTACAAACTATCCTTTCACAAAAAACATGTAAATAATCTGAAAAAACTTAAATTCCTTGAGAAAAATAAGTGCAATTATAACAATGTTATGTCTCAACTTACCATTTATACATATGCATTACGGATTGGATCTACAAAGGCACAAAATGTTTGGTAACAGGTAGAATATTGTTAAAATTAGACTTTATTTTTAGACATTTCAGGTTGCTCATTTTTGTTTAGATTATTCACATTTTATCATTAAAGGATTGTTTACAAATGTAAATATTTTCTTAAAGTAATATTATTTTTTTCACATTAAACCAAGAAGAACATTTGGAGTTATTATTTATAGGTTATTATGACATTATTTATAGGTTATTATGGTATTTGACTTGATATTACAATTGGTCTGTGTGTGGAACCTGAACTAAAACCAGCTCGACACCCTTGACCGTTAATATCATCAGATTCAGATTCAGAAAACTTTATTGACCCCAGAGGACAATTCATTTGCAGCATTTCTCAGAGCAGTTCTCACACATACACACACACACACACACACACACATACACACACACACACACACACACACACATACACACACACACAAACACATACAGTGTGTCAGTCCATTACAGTTCACAGGTAGAACTCATCAGGTTGACTCAACCAACAATACAAAACATTATATTACAATACAAATAACCTCAGAATACACCACCAACAGAATTTAGCAATTTAATAACAGGGCACAAAAGAATTAGAAAAGCGATTAGTTTTCTGTAAAAACGACGCCCTGAAGGCATCTTGACACACGCTGGAGTCAGAGGGTGGTGAGGCACTTTCTTCAGCACCTGCTCCACCCAGAGAGGGCGTAGGCCTCTCAGTTTAACACCTGTGACTTTAGAGAAGGTTTTA
Organism: Apogon talboti; assembly: GCA_037367365.1. Lineage (NCBI taxonomy): Eukaryota > Metazoa > Chordata > Actinopteri > Kurtiformes > Apogonidae > Apogon > Apogon talboti. Next base: position 6,380 of record JAPQRQ010036208.1, read on the forward strand.
ACAATGCTCTGCAGTTTGTGTTCGTCCTTCAAAGACAGGCTATGAAAGCAACAAATTAAAGAAAAAGGAGGAAGACTTTAATAGAAGAACAATAAAAGTTGTTGAGGATCATTTTTTTTACGTTAAAAGAGTTCAGTTTCCTCAACAGTAGGTTCTTTGCTGCCCTCGTTTAACAATAGTCTCTGAATTCAGGTCAAACCTCAATTTATTGTCAATCAGAATGCCAACTCTCCATAATTTCTGACACTAACACCATGTGAAACAGCGGGTCTAAAATCAGTTGCCCTGTCTTTGGATTTGGAAACATTTAAATCCAGATAATTGTCCTCACACCGTTGGACAAATAGTGCCAGTGCAGGGCCATGGTTTGACTCAGATCTGGAAAGTAGCGACACCAGGACCGTGTCATCACAAAATGTGATCAGGAATCTGTTCTCCTCTGAGGATCTGCAGCTGTCCATGTACAGTATAAAAAGAAGAGGCACCAGGACACAGCCCTGAGGAGATCCGCTGTTGGACATGGAGGGAGGAGACATTTGTCCAGTAACAAAAACACACTGGAAAATTTAAAATCAATAAAAGACACTGGTCTGGAAGATTAAAATCAGAAGCCAGTCTTTGGGGCTGCATTTTATTAAAAACTGAGGAAAAGTCTGCAAGTAAAAGTCTCACATGGGCCCCAGTGTTTTCAAGGTGTTTAGAGACAGTGGTCAGTAAGAAAAGTTTTGATCCTCCACTCTCTTTTTTGGCTGATCGGCAAATTGAAGTGGATCAAGTTTTCCTTCATTAACCCTTGTGTGGTGTTTGTATTTTGAATTTGTGGGTTTTTAACTCAACATAATCAAAGAATTTTATGTTAAAAAACCCAACAGATGTTTATTTCATCCCAATTACAAGCAATATAAACAACCAATGTGTTTGAAAAAGTGAAAATGGTCCTACAGACCCGAACACCATACAAGGGTTAAAAGCAAAATATGAGTCTTTAAAATTTGTTCAAAACTTTTCATGACAAGTGGTGTAAGTGCCACCTGTCTGAACTCATTTAACCTCCTAGGACCCACTGTCCACGTATGAGGACAAGAAATTCACAGCTTTATTTAAAAAAAAAAACAACAACAACTGTCCACCGCAAATGACATTCCATAAAATTTTTAAGAATACATCTGAAAAAACTGTTGCGTCATGATGTTTCCAATATAAGCAATTATTGAATTAAAAAAGCCAAAACTCAAAAACCTGTGGCTTTCCTGGGTCTGAGGAGGTTCATTCCTTTGCGTTATTCGATTTGGGAAGAGGTTTTCACTGTCGATGTCTTCCACAGGGTAGGAATCTGACCAAGATCAACACGTTTTTGAAACAAGCTGTGGTTGGTGGCACAGTGGTGCACACTGCACCCACAGATAGCATCAGGACCCTTCCCTGCATTCACTTTCTTAAATAAGGCAGTGACCTGATTTAGTGAAATCACAATTCCATTAGAAGCCTTAACCTCCTAGGACCCACTGTCCACGTATGAGGACAAGAAATTCACAGCTTTATACAAAAAAACCAAAAAACAACTGTCCACCACAAATGACATTCCATAAAAAATGTTAAGAATGCATCTGAAAAAACTGTTGCATCATGATGTTTCCAAAATAAGCAATTATTGAATTAAAAAAAGCCAAAACTCAAAAACCTGTGTCTTTCCTGGGTCTGAGGAGGTTCAGAGAATTCCTACCGTCAGACACATTTACCCAAACATCAGCCCTTTCAAAACGAGAGGAAAAAGAATTAAAAGCACTTGGTAACTCGGAGTCAGACATCCCATTCACAGTTAGGGGAGAGTGGGGTAAGATGAGCCGGTGGGTAACCTGACCCACCCCCTGTATCTAGGCAATGGTACACATTTGTTGCCATGTGACCATAAATTCTGCAAGCACCCTCCATTCTGCTGTCCCTGTGATTGACAGACGCACATGGTACTGAGGTAAGGAAGATTTATTTACAAAAAAATGTTTTTTGCTTATCAAAGTACATTTTTCACATGTCAGCTGTAATGCCTGTTACGTCAAAGCTAATTTATCCTGGTCTAAACATGTATATCATACATGATGATTTGACAGCATATTGAACCAAGTGAACCATTTATGTAAAGATTAGTCTGTATTGATAAGTTAGGCTTTTTCTACAGTTGTGGTTGTGGGGTAAAGTGAGCTAAATGCCTTGGGGTAAATTCTAGTGGTTCAACTTACCCCACCATGAGGGATGAGTTAGATTATGTCTAAAAAGTCAAATTATTTATTTTGATGTTGTATTAAATAGTTGTTTTTTCCTTAATATTTTCAAATTTGCAGAGTTGTTTTTGCAGTGTTATGTTACTCCCCTCAAACCCCTGTAGCCTTTTGCCTTAGGAAGAATTCACCTACTGGTGAGGTGTTAGATCTCATACCACCAACTACACAATGTGATAAAAAAAAGAAAAAAAAATCACACTTTTTTGTGACTTATGTACTTTTTTTGTAAATAACAGTTGTTAGACTCTGTTTGATAAATATGGTATAATGCACAGATATATGCAACATGTGACCCATTGTATCGTATATCTTGTAGTGATGAGTAAACCTGTAAACCAACTGGTGTCTGTGTTTGACTATGGTCAAACATAGTTTCTCTTTTTGCAGTAAAATATTCTGAACAATACACTTGTATTTGACATGTTACCTATAGTTTAAAGTTCCCTTGAAGATAATTTAAAGTGATGCTCGGTTTTAAACTGGAAAAAGTAAATTGGTCAGTTTACCCTCAGGTGGCTCCATTTACCCTCTGACCCCTAAGCTGGGGCAAGTTGGCCCCACGTTGACCACTTTTATTTAAGAGGTCATATGTTCAGTGCCTTTTGTCATAGATGTATTCTTAGCATTTCCACTGAAGGGACACATCCTGATATGATGTTTTTGTTTCACTTCTGTGCCACGGTCCCTTGCCTAGAGGACAGCATAAGCCAAAAATGGCTCAATTTACCCCAGTCTCCCCTACAGGTTTTCTGCCCTCTTTTAGGTGGCTGCTGGAGCCCATGTTCTTAATATCCTGCCAAGCTTATTTTCATCAGTGTCATTTTCACACTTTGCACATCATCCTGTGGGCCGGAGTGGGCTGCGTGTTTGACACCCCTGCCCTGCTCATTGGCTCCTTCGTAAACTGATCGTTGTTTCAGAAATGGGAAGCTACATTTAGGGGCAAAGAACATGTTGCAGCTGAAAAGTATTCCTCACTGCGGTAGTCATCCAATAGAAGGAGCTGCTGTGGTTGAGGGACTGGGGGGATTTGTACACACTTTTGCAGTAGTGTTTGGAGAATTCTAAATATATTAGAATGTGTGAGTTCTCCTCCTTAGATAGATTTTGTAGAAGCAGAACCCAGGTTCATCTGAACACCAAGGTAGTGCATCCAGTTGAACAACAACCATACAGCATTTTAGCTAAACAAATCTGGTAAAAAATAAAAATAAAAAACACGTCTGCAGAGGCAAAAGCCCTTGTTTTACCTTTAGGTGTGTGTCACTATGAGTGTGTGGCAGCACATTAAAAGTATAAAAAAAACCAGTGGTGTCCCTGGACCTGTTCATCGAAGGCTCCAGATGTTTTATGATTAGCTTAACATATGCTACTAAATACTGCTGTCTTCTGCAGCCTGTGTGTCCTCAGTTTGAAAGTCCTCTTTGATACATGAAACAGTAAACTCCGAACTTCAGCTTTGGACACAGACACAGTTCACATGTACTATTTTGGTTTACGGGTATTTGGTCATTTTGCATCCTGTACTCAGCTGTACTCAAGAACCAGACAAGAAACCTTTTAATATCTTTTATCCCAATTCCAGAACACTAGTAGAGGGCGCCAGATTTAGTAACAGCACTTATACGGAGCTAACAATAGTCGGTTTTCCATTGGACATACGAGGGTAATTCAAAAAGTTCTAAGACAAATGCCATAAATTCAAACTGAGTCAAACTAGTTCAACAAAATTCTATCAAGAAGGAATTTTTCGCTTGCAGAAGTGTATTGACGTAGGTGGATGTTATGTAGAAAAATAAGTTTGTTACTTTCAAAAATAAAGTTTTTTTTTATTTGTCTTAGAACTTTTTGAATTACCCTCATATGTGCAAAACTTTACCCATATTTACTAAATGTTGAAAAAACAGAAGTGTGTAATGTCGTTTTTTTTCCATTAAATCACAAATGTGATGATTTGTTTATTTATTATCATGAGATGTCACTCCATAACCATAGCGATGAATATAAAAATCTGTTGTTTTGAATCTAGAATGCTTGTTCTCCCACTATCCTGTACTAAATTCTAAAATAATTGGGTTCCTGGTGTGCCCCATTGCCCCATTTGCGTGATACACCAATTCAAAAAATGAGTTTTGGTGAAATTGTCCTTTTTTCTACTAGGCAAATTTTTATGCACAAGTTATATTCACGCAGTTTGAGGTTCAATGTAAAAGCGACTAATGATCTGGAAATGTGAGGCTTCCATCAGCAATAACACTGTCAGCACTGACAGTTGAAGTGATAAGATTATTATCTAATGGTGGCAGCGAGTTAATGTTTAGACTCTGTTAAAAATGACATAGTACACATACCGGCATACAGTAGCACTACTGTAGGTAGGTATTAACCACTACAGACCAGGAGAACCCTTCATGTCCTGGAATCTAGACAGAAGTTTGGCCTTCATCTGCACATGTGGTGTATCATATCTATTATATGTCATGAAACTTTACTAGCTAAACATTCCAACTGCTAGTGGAATCTCTAAACATTTCGGAAATAACTAAATACTTTTGGATTGTTGTTTAATTGTAAGAACTTGATGGAAAAGACATACCCTAGTTAACACGTTACTGGTAAAAATAAAATGCAGAGTATGACTGACTTTAAACAATATAAAATGAGAAAACCCCATCTGGACCAGTTCTAATGAGGATTTGTTTTATAGTCTTCTCTAGAATTAGTCGGTCAGTTTGAATGGACTATTTTTACCCGCCCTAGTGTGCATGCATCGCTTTCCTGTCCTGAACAGGAAAACCACGAGAATGCCGCAAATCTCTCAAATCTTTCTGTTTGCTGTTGACATTCTAGTTTATCTGCACACACACAGGAGTAAAGAATACAAACCCAGTTCAGGTGATCAGTATGGTACACCTGTGCTCATAGGTATAGACTCAGACTATCTCCCCCACAATTCAACGGCCAATGACCAAAATGCTGTTTTAAAGTTAGAAAGCAGTGTTTAAAACCTGGAGAGGAGTATTCTAGTCTGTCCACACAAAGAGGTTATACTGTTTATCCATTCAACAGTGGTACTGACACTGATACTCCATATCATAATTTATACAAAATATGGGAACTGATATTGGAACTGAAAAGGTTAAACATGTGTATTCCACTTGCCCAAACAGAAGATGCAAAACAGCATGAGAGAAAATTAGGATGATATATGGGAGCTCAGCTGGATGAGAATAAAAATGTTAAAATAAGACATAATGGCTGAAAGCTTCTTATTAGATTAGATTAGATTAGATTAGATTAAATTAGATTAGATTAAATTAGATTAGATTAGATTAGATTAAATTAGATTAGATTAGATTAGATTAGATTAAATTAGATTAGATTAGATTAGATTAAATTAGATGAGATTAGATTAGATTAGATTAAATTAGATTAGATTAGATTAAATTAGATTAGATTAGATTAAATTAAATTAGATTAGATTAGATTAGATTAGATTAAATTAGATTACATTAGATTCGATTCAATCAGATTAGAGTTTACTGATTCCACAACAGGGAAATTCAACAGTCAAGGAAGCAACAAATAAAGTGCAAGAAAAAATGTGCATGCATAAATACAGTGGAAAAAACAAACAATATAAAATAATATAATAATAGTAACAAAAACTATACAGACTATATACAGTACATGGACAACAGAGTGGAACTGCAAAATATCAGTACAGATGAGACACATACAGGACAGGGTTACACTGTTGTGTTGGGGGTGATCGATGAGCGACCTGCCAGATTAGGAAAAAACACTTGGTACTTTTGTGTTTTCCTTTAAATCAGGGGTGTCAAACATGTGGTCCATGGGCCAAAACTGGCCCACCACCGAGTCCAATCTGGCCGGCTGGATGAATTTGCAAAGTGCTAAAATTACAGTGAAGATATGAACCCTCATTTTAGTTTAAGTTCCACATGCAGAACAATGTGATTTAAAATACAATAATAGCATAATAACCTATAACTAATGATACTGTAACTCCAAATTTACTTAATGTGAAAAAATAACATTACTTTATGAAAATATTACATTTGCAAACTATCCTTTAACAATAAAATGTGAATAACCTGAACAAATATGAGTAACCTGAAATGTCTACAGAAAATAAAGTGCAATTTTAAAAATATTCTGCCTGTTAACAAAAGTTTTGTGTCTTTGTAGATCCGATCTGTATTGCACATGAGGCATAATATTGTTAAAATTGCACTTATTTTTCTCAATAAATGTCATTTTTTTCTGTTTATTCAAATTTTCTGGTGAAAGGATAGTTTATGTAAATATTTTCAGAGTTTCTAAGTTATTAAGTCATTCATAAGTTATTTTTTGCGCTAAAACAAAGAGGAAAAATTTGGAGTTGTCATTATTATTATTATTATTATTATTATTATTATTATTATTATCATTATTATTATTATTATTATTATTATTATTAT
>JAPQRQ010036210.1:0-13126 GCA_037367365.1 Apogon talboti
TCTGTAAATTGGCTTGAGAGTCTGGTTTAGACCAGCTCTATATGTAAAGTGTCATGAGATAACTTCTATTATGATTTTGCGCTATATAAATAAAGTTTGATTTGATTTGATTTGAGTACAATCTGCAACATGTATTCATCTCAGGCCTCATTCCAACCCTGGGGAAAGGAATTGAGAGCTTCAGCAGACTCCTGGGCCTGAACATATGGCTAGAATCTGTCTGCCCCACTCATGGGATTAACTTCATTGATAACTTCAACATTTTCCGGAACTGCAAAGACCGTTTCAGACCTGATGGGGTTCATCCCAACATCACTGGCTGCAGACTACTTGGTGCCAACCTACATCATGCCCTTGGACAGCTGTACCCAAACATGGTGATAAGCATGAAGGACATCACACAGGCGGCACCCAGGCAGATAGCCTGTGTCTCTCCCCCTTCTCCCTCAGCGGACCCTCTGCTCCACATCACCCAAGACCTCCAGAGAATGTCTCTGTCTCAGTCAGGAACCGAGAGACCCCCTTCCCCCCCTCCATCACAATAACCAATCAAGGAATTACTGTTGGAATGAAATGTTGCTCTTTTTACTGATTTTCTTTGTTGTTTAGTGTTATATACTTCATTGTTTTATTCGTGGCAATCAGGACAGTTGTTAAGGCCATATATGGTAATGTTCAGACAGGTTTTACTTCAATTGGAGACACACTGTAAACAAGACAGGAAGACTAGAGGATCAAAAGAGGTTTTTAGGTGATGGGTTGAGGAGTCTATTGTTATGCATTTTACAGAGGTGAGGAGAACCCAGACCTGAAGACCATGTGACCCACGTGACCGGAGAATCCCCCACCCGGAAGGAATTCCAAGGCAGACGGGCTTAGAAGGAGATTCAGCGAATCAGAAGACAAGATCAACCTTCATTTTGCATATTCAATCTATACTATAAATGTTTAGAGCAGGGAAAGGTTAGGGGTCAGACATCATGAACTGACACACTTTTTGTTGATGTCAGGGAAAGGATTTCAGACCCAGAGCTCTATGACATAATTTATCAACTTTGCTGTTTGTTAAATAAATAGATTAACTTGAGACCGACCGATTCTTGCTATTTATTACTTCCATAAAAGAACACGCAGGAGAGAGCAGACACATAGAAGAATAGAATAAAAGTAGAATTGCTCATTTCTCCGACATTACTCAAAGCTGCTACACTGAAGCTCAGTCAACTTGATGAACTACTAAACAGCAATAAACTAAGACATCATCACTCGGGTATCCACCAGACAGACCCCATGCCACTTGCTTTGCCATACCGTTGTTCCTAAATAGTCAGTGGCATGGTCAAAGGCAACAAAGCAATCAGAGACCATTGGCTACCTGTTTCAGCAATCTTAAAGTAACAGGTAACAGAAGAATGGTTACACAAATGGTGAATCCTTCTAATCTGACATCCATTCCCTGTGAGTCAAAGCTTTTTTCAAAAATGAGGGAGGATAGAGGCCCAAAGACATTCAAGATTTCTGTGTTAAACATCAGATCAATGGCAAGAAAAACATTTTTAATCAATGATTTTATTACTGAACACAATCTGGATTTTATGTTTTTAACAGAAACATGATTAGATCAGAATAACAGTGGTTATATGGTTTTTGACAATAAAATTGACTTTGACTTTGACTTGAAACAGTGCAGCTGTTCTTATTGAGTCTACTCCTCCCAACTTCATGTTTTTAAGTGAGGCCAGAGTACATAAGAGAGGTGGAGGAGTAGCCATTCTGTTTAAAGACTCTCAGCAGAGTAAGCAACTCTGTTTTGGGACATTTAACTCCTTTGAATATTTAGCTCTTCAGCTTAAGTCCTCTCCTCAGGTCATGTTGCTGAATGTTTACAGGCCACCCAAATTCAGTGCAGACTTTTTGGATGATTTTAATGAAGTGATGTCTCTGATCTGTATTGATCATGATTGTTTAATGATTGTTGGCGTTTAACATCTATTTTGATGACCCCCAGGACATAGGGGAGCTAAAGAACTGTGTAACATTCTTGAAAATTTTGGAGTGACTCAACATGTGACACAGCCTACACACAATAAGAGACACATTTTGGACTTGGTTATCTCAAAGGATTTAGACTAGTGGTGGGACTCGATTAAAAATTTTTTAATAATTAATTATCGACCTTGTAATTAATTAATCATAATTAATCGTATTTTAATCACATATCAATATTTGACACCGGAAGGAACATTTTCCAATTCAAACATATTTGGGTAGATAATTAAATCAATGAATAGATACATAGATAAGTTTAAACAACTAAATCATGTTTATTACTTTATATAATCTGCTAAACATGTTTGTTTTATAAATAAACTGTACTTTCAAGTACATTTCCAAAGAGTAGTAAAGTGATAAATAAATACCCTTAGCTAAAAATAAAGAGACCAACAGTTAAAGTGCTATAAAAGATTAAGTGCCATACCATCTAAAATGGTGAAGAAAAAAAGACAAAGAAAAATGGTCCCTTAACTGGCCTCAGTCCCTCTTTCCCTTTTACTTGCTTTTCAGTGTCATAGAGCTGCTGGATTTTGTTTAAAATTGTCTTTCTGCACAGCAGTTCATGACTGGGGTCAGATGACACTATCTGTAGTACTGTTGTGACTAATTTATTTGAGTTTAGAGAAAACCAGGCAATTCATGTTGGTTTAAGTTTATATTAAAATAATACATTATTTGTCTTATTTTCAAATATTTCAGTTGATTTTAAACAGTAAAAGAGTCATAACAAAACTGATAATTATGAAGAGAATATGCTTTAATTTATACGATTTCAGGAAGTGCTTTTATTTTGAAGTCTGTCAAAACTGGAGGTGCCTTTAGCATTAGCGTTAGTGCTAGCTCCAGTGTTCGTAATAGCTGCAACGTGTTTGTCATTTCGGTGGTAGTGTAGGCTTGAATAACTGTGGTGGTATCCAAACTCTTTGTGGCATAGTTTGCACACATCTGTGCTCTTATCTTATGTAAATGTTCCATCCATCATGTTGCTGCTGCCACTTGTTCAGTGCATCGGTATACTAGAAACCCGTGCAGAGAAACATTCCGTGTTGTCTGGAGGGTAAAAATAAAATTAAATGTGTTATTTTTTTAACGCCGTTATTTGTCCTGTAATTAATTATCAAAATGAACACAAGGAATCAAGGAATCAAGGTTTCTTTATTGTCATATGGCATGTAGAAACTACAGCCACACGAAATGCCATTTGCACAGTTCTTCCAAAAAACACGTTAAAGTCTTAGCCCTAGTTTAGACATTTCAAGGGGTAGCTGTGACTGATGCTGCCATGTCTGATCATTCCTGTGTTTTCTTTGAGAGCTCCATTTCCGTGCACACAACTAGCCAAAGAAAAATAACAATTAAAAGGTTTATCACAGAAGATACAAGTGAAACTTTTAATCAGATTTTCTCCTCCACCTCTCCGCTATCCTGTGGCTCAGTCGATGAGCTGACAAATCAAGTCAACTCCAAGATTTATAATTGAGTCCATTGCTCCTACTAAAGTGAGGGTTATCTCCGCTTAGAAAAAGTCAACATGGACAAAAGACCAGGAGTGAAAAAAGAGAGGGTCGTAAAGCTGAACGAAGGTGGAGAAAGACAAACCTGCAGGTTTATTATACCATCTACAAGGAGAGACTTCATAATTACAATTTAAAACTGAAGACTGCACAACAGTCTTTCTTTCTGACATCATCACCAAAAACAAAACTAATACACATGTTTTATTTGCTACAGCTGACAGAGGGACAAACCCTCCTGTAGCCGCAGCTCCTGAACTTCAGTCCACCAGAGCAGCAATGAATTTGCCACCTTCTTTACAGAAAAAATCCAGAAAATAAGACAATCAGTCAGTACATCAACTATAAATCCAGGTTTTGTGCTGTGCCCATTAAAAACTAACTCAGACAGCATGATGCAGTTTCACCCAATAAACCACAAAAACCTGGAGGATATCATAGAACTGAATTCTTCCTTCCGCTGTCTAGATATTATGCCAACAACTTTTTTCAAAACAGTGTCAGAGGTTATGCATCTGATTTGATCCAAATCGTAAACTCCTCTTTTTTATCAGGCATATTCCCTCAGGCATTAAAAACAGCAGTCATCAAACTGCTACTGAAAAAGAACAATTTGGACAAAACCATAATGCAAAATTACAACCCTATATCAAATCTGCCATTTTTAAGCAAAGTTATTGAAAAACCTGTCTCTGAAAAGTTAAATAACTTTTCAACCCTAAACAACTGCTTGGATATTTTCCAGTCGAGTTTCAGAGCTGAGCACTGAGAACGCTCAGGTCAATAGTGTTTAATGACATCCACTTAAACTCAGACTGTGGCAGAACCTCTGTCCTAATATTGTTGGATCTCAGTGCTGCATTTGACACTGTTGATCATAGTATATTACTGGACCGACTGGAAACCTGGGTGGGACTCTAAGACACAGTACTAGACTGGTTTGCTTCTTAGGGACTATTTTGTGTCAATAGGTAATTTTAAATCTGAACACAAAAAAAACCAAAAAAAAAACGTGGAGTTCCCCAAGGCTCCATCTTGGGACCACTTTTATTTAATATCTACAAGCTTCCCTTGGCTCAGATCATAAGACACAACAAAATGAGTCATCATAACTACGCTGATGACACACAGCTCTATATCTCAGTGTTATCAGATGACTATGGTCCCATACAGGTCCTGGGTAAATGTATAGAACAAATAAATAAATAGATGTGCCACAATTTCCTTCAGCTAAACATGAACAAAACAGAGGTAGTTGTTTTTGGTACAAAAGACAAGCAATCAAAAGTCAGCACAGAGCTCCAGTTATTATAATTAAAAACCAGCTGTCAGGCCAGAAATCAGGGTGTAGTCATGGACTCAGACTTGAAATTTCAAAACCACATTAAGACTATTATAAGGACAGCTTACTACCACCTGAAGAACATCTCTAGGATTGAATGACTTATGACTCAGTAGGACCTGGAAAAACTGGTTCATGAATTTATCTTAAATCGATTAGATTACTGTAACAGTGTCTTTACAGGTCTGACTAAAAAGTCCATCAAACAACTGCAGCTGATCCAAAATGCTACTGCTCGAGTCCTCACTGGAACCAAAAAAGCTGACCACATCACACCAGTTCTGAGTCTTTGCACTAGCTTCCTGTCTCTCAGCAAAAAGACTTTTTAGTTTATAAAGCTCTGAATGGTTCAGGGCACCAATAGTGACCACCTTTTACCATATGAACCATCCAGACCGCTCAGGTCCTCTGCCACAGGTTTGCTCTCTGTCCCCAGAGTGAGAACCAACCAGGGAAAGTAGCTTTTAGCTTTTATGCTCAACACATCTGCAACAAACTACCAGAAAACTCTGCTGAAACTGCTGTGATTATCGTCAGACAAATAATCACGGTTTGCCGGTTGCTACAATTACTTTTTGAAAAAAGGACAGCCCTAGTACTTATATTTACAATCACAGTGTATTAGGCAGCAAGTTGTACACCCCATTATTTGCATGGTTCATTTTTGAAAAGCATGTCCAAAAAAATGGTGCACGGCTTACTCAAAGCTGCAAGTATAGTTAGCGAGCACTAGCCCGCTACCAAGATTTGTTATAGCTAGGTATAGAATAGAATATCCTTTATTGTCATTGCACACTTGTTACAATAAAATTTTGCAGGACCCCCCCCCCCCCATACTGCAATACAAGATAAAATACAATAAATAAATATATAAATAAACTATAAAAGTATAAAAATACAAAAAACATTTTTAAAGACTATTTAAAAGTACCCCAGGCCATTTCACACCCACCCAGGGGCAAACATCCACACTTAATTTAACATTAGTTCACAGTGAGCTATGCAGGTTATTGTTGAGGAGCCTTATTGCCCAGGGGTAAAAAGTGTCTCTGAGCCGGTTTGTTCTGCTCCTCAGGATCCTGTATCTCCTGCCAGAGGGCAGGGGGTTGAAGAGGCTGCGACCAGGGTGGGATGGGTCAGTCAGGATGTTTCTTCCCCTACATAACCCCCGTGAGCCCGCAATCTCCTCCAGGGAGGGTAGGGGGCAGCCGATGATCTTTTGGGCTGCCTTAATGACACCCTGTAGAGCTTTTCTGTCCTTGGCTGTGCAGCCGGCGTACCACACTGTGATGCGGTATGCCAGCATGCTTTCCACTGTGGAGCAGTAGAAAGTCTACAGCAGTTTTTCATCCAGGTGGCATTTTTTTCTTAAAAAGTGCAGCCTCTGCTGCGCTTTGCTGACTACTGCTGCTGCTGTGTTGGTGTGCCATCTTAGGTCATCTGCTACATGCACACCAAGGAACCTAAAAGAAGAGACCCTTTCCACACAGACACCGCCTATCTGTAGTGGGGCAGGGTATACTCTCCTCCTCCTCCAGTCCATCACCATCTCCTTGGTTTTGCTTGTGTTCAGCTGCAGATTGTGTGCTGAACACCAGGCAACGAGTCTCTGAACCTCCTCCCTGTACGCTGTCTTGTCACTGTCGGAGATGAGACCCACCACTGTAGTATGATCGGCAAATTTTACGATGATGTTGGAGTCATGCAGGGGGACACAGTCATGTGTATACAATGTGTACAGGAAGGGGCTCAGCACACAGCCCTGAGGGGAGTCCGTGCTGAGTGTTCGGGTGGAGGATGTATAGGGCCCCACCCTCACTGTCTGTGGTCGGTTTGTCAGGAAACTACTTATCCAGTTGCAGATGAGGGGTGGGAAGTCCAGGTCAGACAACTTTGTGATAAGAATATTGGGCAGAATTGTATTAAAAGCTGAACTGAAATCAACAAAAAGCATCCTGACATACTGTAACTGCCCACTTTCTCCCCATGACTCGTGGCAGCGTGGAGAACAGTGGAAATTGCATCAGCTGTTGACCTATTTGCCCTGTAAGCAAACCAATGCTGGTCAAAGTTCTGAGGGAGGCAGGACTTGAGATGGTGCAGAACTAGCCTCTCAAAACATTTCATGACCACCGAGGTCAGTGCCACTGGTCTGTAATTGTTCAGGCTGCTTATAGTGTTTTTCTTTGGGACAGGTATGATGGTGGCTGCTTTCAGGCAGGATGGGACGTGGCCTGTTTCAGGGAGGTGTTAAGGATCCTTATTAAGACCCCTGACAGCTGATCCTCGCAGGCCTTCAGTATTTTCCCCAGTACCCCGTCCGGTCCTGCAGCTTTGTGTGGGTTTACAGCTTTAAGGACCCCTCTCACCTGATGGTCCTGCAGCTCAAGCAGATGGGTGTTGGAGGGCTGTATGGTCGGAGGAGCAGGATGAGACCTCTCTGCCTCGAAGCAGGTGAAAAAGATGTTTAATTCCTCCACCAGCGAGGCATCAGCGTTCGTTATCTCTGACGAATTGCCGTTATAGTTTGTTAAATGCTGTAACCCCTGCCACATTTGCCTGGTGTTGTTATCAGTCAGTTGTTTCTCCACATTCCTTTTGTAGTCCCTTTTGGCTTCTTTGAACCCCCTTCTCAGGTTAGCCCTAGCCACGATGTACACGTCCCGGTCCCAGCTTTAAAAGCAGAGTCTCGGGCCTTCAGCAGTGACCGCACCTCCCCTGTCTAGGGTTTCTCATTTTTGAACACTCTGATCCTTTTGTCCACTGTAACGTTGTCAGTGCAGGTCTTAATGTAAAATAAAACAGTCTCAGTGTGTTCATTTAAGTCCAGGTGATCAAAGACAGTCCAATCTGTGTTATCAAAACAGTTCTGCAGCTGGCTGAGTGCTCCTTCAGGCCAGGTTTTGACAGTTTTATGGCTGGTTCGATTCTTACCCTGAGGGGTTTGTAAGCTGGGACACTGAGCAGTGAAATGTGATCAGACGTGCCTAGATGGGGGAGAGGTATTGTTTTGTATGCCTCCTTCAGGTTTGAATACACCCGGTCCAGTCTTGTTGTTACCCCTTGTAGGTCCTTTCACATATTGCACGAACTTTGGAAAAATTGTTTTTAAACAGGCCCGGTTAAAATCTGCAGCCACAATAAGAGCTCCTTCAGGATGAGCCTTCTGCTGTCTGCACATTATGTCATGGAGTTGGGAGAGAGCTGTGCTAACGTTTGCAGCAGGGGGTATATACACAGCCATGATAAGCACCGCCATTAGCTCTCTCGGCAGATAAAACGGTCTGCGCATAAGAGTCATTGTATCCAGCTCAGGAGAACAGTGAGTGTTTATAACTCTACTGTTTGTACACCAGCCACGATGAACATAGATGCAGAGTCCTCCTCCTCTGGTCCTGCCAGAGCTGCCGGTCCTGTCGAATCAGTGTATTGTGTGGCGCGTTAGCTGTACTGCCTCATCCGGGATAAGCGAGTGGAGCCAGGTTTCTGTAATTATCGTGACACAACAGTCCCGAGTGTAGCGATTTTCCGACATCAGCAGCTCCAGCTCGTCTGTTTTGTGGACGATAGATCTGGCGTTTCCCAGGAAGATACTTGGTAGCGCCGGTCTAAGAGGCTGCTTCCTTAGCCTGGCTAGCAGGCCTGCTCTGCGTCCTCGCTTCTCTCTCCATTCCCTACGCTGTCTGCACCGCCTCCCAGGCACGACAACAATCCAGGGAGAGCCCAGTGGTCTCGCTATCTCTGATGGTATGTTATGAGACTGAAAGTCAGTTGTGTTGTCGATTCTACTCGCGAATCTGATGCTCTGCAACTCCCCACTGGTGTATGAGAGTTTCAAGCCATTCACACAGGTTATCTCACTCACACAAAAGCACTGGGGTGGAGAGGTCCAAGCCTCTGCGTCCTGGCGCGCTGCCATCTTGACCAAAACCAGATGGATGAAAACATTATAATTATGACAATAGTGTCTAACTAGCTAGCGGGCTACAGTAATCACGACATGTAGGCTATCTTAGACTGGGTTTGCACCGTGTTCCCGGTGGCCCCATTTGCCCGAAACGGAGTGCGGCCATTGTGGCCATTTTTTTCCAAGATATTCAAGTTTTGTTGCATAAACAGTACACTACGTTTCAGGCAAGCGGGGCCACCGTGGCCACCAGGAACACACTGCAAACCCAGCTCTAAAAATCTGGCCTGGCATCCGAAGCCTCAGCCATGCTGCTCTGTGTTTTCCTCTGTTATACTACACAGCATGCGGGCATGACGTGCTCAAGACCCAATGAATCAACTGCCAAATTCGTACCCAACTCTTATAAGAATCGATTTGAATCAATTTAATTGATTGATTGTTGCAGCCCTAATATATTGTTCTCTTACCTTAATTTTGGCCTAATTTTGGCTAAATCCATCTATTTTTCGCAAAAGTGAAGCATCATCAGGACCCATCGGCTCGTCGGCACCTTGCACTCCCGTAGGTATTGCCACTGGCATCTTTTGGATAACCAAAGTAATCCCACACTGGCGATTTTACCCACTTTCTAGGTGGATATAGACTGCATTCTTGAAAAGTGGATACAAACGGTCAGCTGGCTTCTTTGCCATTTTCACTTGTGGAATGTCAAATGCAGTGCTTGTGTAACGTTGCTTTCATTCCGTGCGGGAAGCGCATATTGGTGTGTCTTTGGTTCCGCTCTTAATATACTGTACTTTATGGGACGGTTTTTGTCAGCCTTGATTAATTAACCGTAAAGTTTAAAATCGCAGTTAATCGTAACATCATGGCATCGTTATAATCCTAGTCTAGATGTATTTCGGTTGTAGGTGTGAAATTATGGAATGGACTTGATGAATTAAAGTTGTTCACTTCTTTGACAAAGTTTAAAAAATACCTTAAGTATAAAATCATTCAGGAATATTAAGTTGAAATGGTACATATGTTTTTGTTGTTGATTTTTTTGTTATAATGAGAATGCTTAATGCTGTGCACGTTTAATTTAATGTAAGCATCAGGTGAAAAGGATAAGCAAAAGTAAGCTGCAATAAGTGCAGCGATTACTGTGTAAACCATCATTCATACTTAAACAGAACTCGGATCCAGTTCTGAGTAAGGCTCTCCATCAGCACCCAGTTACGTTTAATGTACCTGGGACTCGGGGATCTGACTGGCAGTAGTGATGGGAAGTTCAGCTCTTTTCCAAGAGCCGGCTCTTTTCGCTCAGCTCCCAAAGAAGAGCTGGCTCTTTCGACCTCTGAACGGCTCTTAATTTAGGATTTTTTGTAGGCCTTTATTTTACCATAACTTTGCAAAAATTAATGGTTTGTGTGTTGAAAACCCTTTCATGTGCAGTGTTTTTATGAGAAGTTTTATAATTGCCTAATTTTGCGCATTTATTCTGTTGGAAATCAGTAGCTATCATTTTAGCCAACTCATAATCAATACTGTGCTGTTTGGCTGGGGTCATCTGTTTTGGTATAAACTGACTTATTTTGCTTTGAGTTGCAGTAGGAGAGGTTAAACTTGCATGTGTGGGGAAGCCAGTAGATGCTGCTGCAGTTGCTGTTGTTTTGGGATGAGACACACCAGGATCAGTAGACGGTGTGCTAGCTTGCCCTCTCTCCTCTAACTACACTGTAGGATGAACAGTTCTGATATGTCTATGCAGGTTTGTGGTGGAACCTGCTCTTAAAGTTATTTTCATTTTGCAGTGAAGGCACTCTGCTTTGGTGTTTCCAGTATCTTTAAACTGCAGCCAGATGCTGCTTCGCTTTCGGGTGTCACTCATAGTTTCAATATGCAACTACATGAGGCATTCACACACTCTCCTCACCGCTGTCTGTCTGTCTAACTTGCAGTGGAGCCTGTCGCTCCACTTCTCAGCGCCCCCCTCTCTGTTTTCACATAATGGTATGATCCTATATCCTCACATCTGATAGGCCGCAATGCTGACCAATCAAAACAAAGTTCTGCCTTGAGCAGAGCTCAGGCTGAGCACTGAGGTAAGCAGCGAAAGGAAAAAAAACTGGGAGCCGGCTTTCACTTGATGCTAGCCGGCTCTTCTGATTCACTACAAAGCATCGGCTCTCAGAGCCGCATCTTTTGCGCATGACACATCACTAGCTGGCAGCACCGTGCACTGTCCCATTTACATAAATCAGTTCCTGGGGCGTGATGCTGGCACCAAGCCACAGCACCCAGAGCACGATGCCGCGGCTTTGTGGCTTGGTGCCCCAGAACCATTTCCGAGTTATGTTTAAGGCTTGGTGCCACCGCATCATGCCCCAGGAGCCGGGGCACCATACCCCAGGAGCTGTGCCATGGCTGTGCACACAGCAGAGCCCGTTTGACTTAAACAGAATGTGTAACGTAACTGGGAGCTCTGCTGATGCCGGCATCAAGCGTTTAATATAACTGGGAGCTGATAGAGCTGATGGAGAACCTTACTCGGAACTGGATCCAAGTTCTTTTTAATTTAAACGTAACTGGGAGAAGATGGAGAGCCTTACTCGGAACTGAATCCTGCTACAGCCGAAGCCTCGCGGAAGCGGACTCACCTACACTCAGGAGGCTTTGCTCCTCCTCCAATCCTCCATGATGTGCAGTATCAAACCATGCAGTGTTCTGCTGCCAGAAATATAACCGAGGAAAAGGGGGAAATGTGGAGGGGTCCGTGCCAGGCTGAGAAGACGGCCCTTCAAACCACCGCTAACCTCCATCATCATATCTAATGTACGGTGTCTACTGAATAAAGTGGACACACTTCATGCAAAGTTCCTGGTGGAAAAATCCTACAGGGACTGAGACCTGATTGGATGAAACGGTACCCGGAGCCTGGATAACTTCACCATTCTGCAGGCAGACTGAATGAAGGACTCAGGCAAGGAAAGGGAGTAAGTGTGTATATGAACAACTGCTAGTGTACCAACATCAAGATCCACAGCAAGATCTGCACTCTGAATGTGGAGATGCTTACAGTATCCCTTTGTCCCTTCCATCTCCCCCGGGAATTCCCCACTGTCATCCTTTACTGTGTATATATTCCAACCAGCACAAATGTCAAAACTGCTGCAAAGCTAGTGGCTAACACAGCTAGTGACATGTAGGGGAAGTATCCCGTGTTTATCACTGGTGATTTTAACAATTGCAGACTCGTCAAAACCTTGCTTTCGTTCTACCAGTATGTGGATATTCCAACACCGTTTCCTAAGTGACAGACCACAATCCACCAGAGTGGGCAGCACCACCAGCACCAGCCAACACGGCTGCCCCACAAGGGTGTGTCCTGAGCCCTTTCCTCTTTACCTTATACACTATTGACTGCATCAGCCCGTCACCCATCACCACCTACTACCTGAAATATTTGGATTACACTGATTACACATCTGTAATAGACTATCAGATCCATCTCACACAGCAGTTCATGGACAATCATCTGCAGATAAATGTCTCAAAAACAAAGGAACTGTTTTTTTTAACTCCTCCAGCAGAACAGCCCCTAACATCACCCATAACCCTGTCAACATAGCTGATGAAGCAGTTGAGATGGTGGAGAGCCACAGATACCTAGGATTCACCCTGGACAATAAACTGAGCTTTGAACAACACACCACTGGCATTCCTAAATGCTGCCAACAAAGACTCCGCCATCTGTACACTTAAAGCACTTTCAGTTGTCCCCCTCTTCTGCTACTACTCTATAAAAGCATTGTCCAGCCCATCCTCCTTTACTGCTCTCCCTGCTTCTTCATCATGCTGTCAGCCCCCAACAAGAACAGCCTCATCCAGATCACACATAAAGCTACTAAAATCACTGGACTCCCCACCCCCAACCTCTCAGACCTCAATAACACAGCCACTGCACACAGAGCAAACACCATTGAACTTGACCCCAGTCACCCCCTTAATCCATATTTCATACTGCTTCCTTCTGGTCACCACTATAGGTCAATAAACTGGAAATAAGTTGCATTCTAAATTCAGTAACACAACTGAACAAATCATTAAAGAGACTGCAGGTGACTCAACACGGTGACTGCGGGCAACCTGGTGCCCGCAGTCACCGTGTTGGTGATCCCTGTGTTATGTTATATGTGTTGTATTCTCGTGGCAGTACAGATTGTGAAAACAATTTTCCTGTGAAACAAACATATCTATCTATCTATCTATCTATCTATCTATCTATCTATCTATCTATCTATCTATCTATCTATCTATCTA